>OZ024905.1:79238929-79696176 GCA_964017125.1 Flabesymbios commensalis
CCTACAAACCTCTGAAAACTGCAGAAAAAACGTGCATTTAGGACATCCCTAAATCGATTAATAAAGGCAATCAATTTGAATGTACCCATAAACCAAGCCGAAGCTTTCTAAATCGCGGATAAAGTTGCATATCTTCGGTATGGGCTACTTTTGGTATCCGCTGAGATCCTGAAATTAAACCTGACACGACCACACCCAGTTCAGAGCCATGATTATAGCTCCCATTCTCACGTAATTCTTGTGTGCAGTCACTCTGCTGAAAAAATAAAATAACATGAATTCAAACTTCTGACTATTTGATCAAAGAAAAATCACATTTTACGTCCCGTTCAGACATGGTGGGAGGGGGGGGGGGAGGGCTATTTGGTGGGTGTCGTCGTCACACGTGATGTGGTAGATGGTGCCGCACAATTTCTCCTTGGGGCTTTTGTCCTTGGGGTGTACGAGCATTGAGCGGATGTTGTTGCTGGGCTTATGGAACAGGTATACTCCATGAGACTGGTAGGCCCGTGACAGCTGCTCAGATAAGCCCTGTATATACGGAAGTCCTAACATCGGACGAGTGGATCTAGTAGTTGTCTTGTCTGTGGTGGTGACCTGTTTCTTACTTCTGGCAGGTGGAACGTCTAGGGCCCACTCCTTATAGTTGTTGGCCCGGAGGGCATTACGTACATGTGATATTTCGGCTTTGCGGTCCTCAGCAGTGGTGACATATAGCTGGGCTCGAGTAGTGAGAGTGTGTACCACTGACCTCTTGTGAATCAAAGGGTGGTGAGAATTGAAGTTCAGGTATTGTTCGGTGTGCGTGGGCTTCCTATAGATGGTAATCTTGGTGAAAGCATCATCCAGGACAGTTACACATAGGTCTAGGAATGGTAATTTGCCTTGAGTCTCTGGTTCGGTGGTAAACTTGATGTGGTCGTCGATGTTATTGATGTGTGATGTCAACGAGTCCACGTCATCTTCATGCGTGAGAGCAAACGTGTCATCTACATAGCGGAACCACAGTGATGGCGGTCTGGGAGCTGTAGATAGGCCGATGGTCTCAAAACATTGTAAGCTTGATAAACCGACTGGGGTAGGAGACCACTGTCATGCCACCGGTCACAGTGTCTCCATTGACAATTTGAGAGTCCTAGACAGAGAAGAGGACTGAATGGAACGCAAGGCGAAGGAGGCCATCCGCATCAAGCAGAGAGCCCCTTCCATGAACAGAGACCAGGGCTACCAGCTGTCACCCATCTATGGTCAGATCATTCCGCGACCACCACCACCTGAGCCGAATCACCCACCCTGATCATTGCGTGATCAAGATCTGCTGAAGGCGGAACGAAACGTCGCAATCGTTTCACCCTAAGTTCCAAAGTGAGTAATATTTAACCACTTTCTATATGAATCTTGGAACCATGAATAACATATTCTCTACATGACATCTTTTGATGTCAGATTCTGACTTCTAATGTCGAACCCCGATCCCAAAAAAATTAAAATGTATAGTGGTTATACACCCATAACGTAGGTATTCAAATGAAGCGGAAAGAGCTACTAAGCCATTTATGGTGATTTCAAATTAAAAACCTTTAGTCACCATGATTTATACAAAAATATGTCAGCGTTGTGAGGGTTGATCATGTTAATACAGTTTCGCTTAGGCTTTATTTGTCCCTAACTTGTTTTGTAAAATTAGATCAATACTGACAGGTAGGGAACGCTGGTGGAGCAGCGGCTCGATTTTGTGTTGATACCTGATAGTTCACATTTTCAGCATTCATGGTTATTTTCAAGTGTACAATGTTCGGAGATATGTCAATGTACTCACAATAAAGTGGTTTTACGCACCGATTTCAGAATAAGGGGGTGCATGAATACTCAGTCAGACGAAAAGGTTATCTCCAGCATTAATAGTTGATAGTAAGCTAACAAACACAAGCCTTCAACTAATAATATAATGCTGGTTTAATTTCGGTCCCCAGTTTGCCCAACACTAAACCAGCATTAATCCGATAACTCAGTATGCTGGATAAAACACAATATTACACTGTTCTGCAAAGCCAAAAAGGGGGGATTAAAATCACTAGCAGTGATATACGGCAATAAGACTGGATGTGGACCTTACATGGCTGGCAATCATACTAACCACTGAGCTACAAACCACACACTTATTATGTCAGATATCTAACATTCAGGTGGATCAAATTGTGGCTCATGGATACTGCTCTGCAAAGCCAAAAGGCAGTATCTGAAAGTGAGCAGATACTACGTTTTGGCTAAAACGGCAGTATATAAGTCTACGTGTTTCGTCAAGACAACTGAATGACGGGTTTGAATTTCACAAATGGTCACAATGCAGAGGCGATTTAATATTTTGTGTTTTATTTATCACAAAAATAACATATTTCTGCGCATCGTGTCTGTTATAGATAAAAACCTAGTCTCAGAATAAAGATATGCACCTACAAACCACTTGCAAAACTACAGCAAAACGTGCGTTGATAACATCCACAAACCAATTCATGGAGACAATCAATTTTACTGGACCCATAAACCAAGCCAAAGCTGCCTAAATCGCGGATAAAGTTTCCTATCTTTGGTAATCGCTGTGATCCTGAAAGTAAACCTGAGACGACGATGTATAATGACACGCACGGAGCCATTAGTATAGCTACCATCCTCACGCAATGTCTAGTGGTCAGTCTGGCGAAAAAAACAAACATGAAACAACTTAAGATTATGACGATTTCGATTAAGTAAAATGTCGTTTTTCACGTCCTTTTTCCCCCTTCATTCACCATTCGGATAAAAAACTATTTATCTGGGAGCCAAGTCCTGTAACGTGTCACTTCGCTTGACCCAAAAAGTGGCAAAGGTCTGAGTTGTTATTATGACAGGAAAATATCCCTAGGACATCATTAGGGTGGGTGTAGAAATTTACTGTGGCAGCAAAGTCCCTGAAATGAGGGATGTTCAAGGGTACCCTCGAGCCTAAATACTGCATTTTTTAAAACACCAGGTAATTCTAAACTCAAAACTCAAAGGTTTTAAACAATCTTCAAATCATTGTAAATCCTATTTTGCTTTTATTACATGCAGAATGACATATTACTAAAGTTTTGAAATATTTCAGAAAAATTAAACCCACCCTTTTCGCGCTGAAAGTCAATGTTCCAAATTAAAGGTAGTTTTGTTCTCCAGATGTAACTTTTCCGTTTCCTGTAAATTTGCATGGTTATGAGCATGCAAAGGTATGCTTACCTAATTTTGGTCCATCACTCATCTGGTACCACTATGTCCCATTTGACAACCCAAGTTGTTGCATGAAGGACTTATGAGGTCAAAGGTCCGGATGGGGTACTTTCACTAGTTATATTCTGTCGACCCGTTGTAATAATAGATTTTTATTATTTTTATATGGATAAACAACTTTAATACCAATCTTGCCACATTTTGTCATTAAATATATTTCGAACGAAACATAGGTCAAGTTATGATACTTTTCAGAAAACGTGAGCCCACCCTTAGAGCGCTGAAACTCAATATTACAAATAAATCACAAAGTTCGTAGAATATAACTCTTTCGTTTGCTCTGCATGTGTATGATTATGAGCATGCTAATGTCTGTTGTCTTTCTTGTCTTTATTTTGTATATCTGTCATCTGGTTTCATTGTATCAAGTTAGAAAAACTTTATCTTGTTGCACTAAGGACTCATGGGGTCAAAGGTCCGGATGTGGTACTCTCACTAGTTACATTTTGGCGATCCCGTCTAATAACATAATCTTTATTTTTATAGCTATAAACAGTTTTATTACAATTCTTACCACATATTATCATTAAATACATTCCAGACGAAACATATGTGAAGTTGTGATATTTGTCAAAAACTCGTAGAGTGCTGAAAGTATTTTTTTCAAATTAAAAATTCACAAATTTAGTAGAATGTAACTCTTTCGTTTGTTCTGTATGTGTATGTTTATGAGCATGCTAATGTCTGTTGTCTTCATTTTGTATATCTGTCACCTGTTTCCACCATATCAAGTTAGAAAAAACCTTATCTTGCTGCATGAAGGACTTATAAAGTCAAAGGTCCGGATGAGGTACTAGTACTAGTTACATTTTGTCGACCCCGTGTAATAACAGGATCTTTATTTTTATAGTTATAAAAAGCTTTAATACCACTCTTGTCACATATTGTCATTGAATAGATTCCGGATGATACATAGATGAAGTAATGCTATTTTTCAGAAAACATGAACCCACCCTCAGATCGCTGAAAGTATTAATTTCCAATAAAAAAATCACAAATTTTGTACAATGTAACTCTTTCGTTTGCTCTGCATGTTTATGAGCATGCAAATGTCTGTTTGTCTTCATTTTGTATATCTGTCATCTGGTTCCATCATATCAAGTTATAAAAACCTTATCTCGTTGCATGAAGGATCTACGAGGTCATAGGTCCGAATGGGGTACTCTCACTAGTTACATTTTTATGACCCCATGTGACAACAACATCCTCATTTGTATAGTTATAAACAGCTTAATTACCACTCTTCCCACATTTCTTCATTGAATACATTTATGACGAAACACAAGTGAAATTTTTATTGTTTTAAACCCACCCTTAGATCGGTAAAAAACTATATTTTAAAAGAACTTAACACAGCTAGAGCACTGATCGAAAGTGTTTTAAAGACATTATTCACCACCAGGTGGCGCACAAATCTGTTTTACGTCACAGTCAATGTGTTGTGGATTGTGTGGGACCACAGACTGATATACTTAGATTGGTAACAATATTTCAGTTATTTAAAGGGGTGTCAATGGTAGCAGATATAGATCTGTCCCACTGATAGTTGAACAAGGAATCTAGATTCCTTGGTTAGAATGTGTATTACGATGCTCATTGAGGCCCATATCATATGGTGACGTGTTGTCAATGGTCAAAAGTTGGGTAATATGGGTAATCTGCCTGCATAGGGAAGGCAGGGTCTAACGTTGTTTATATCCATAACAATCACCTAAAATGAGTTTATGTCGACTTTGTCATGGTCATTATTACTTTATTCTTATCTGTGTCTTGGAATACTAAATGAAAATACATAATTATATATAATAAATAATTATCTACAACGCACAAAACCGAACAATTGATAATTTAAAATGTTGTGTAATATTTCAGATAATGTTTTGTTACTTTAAAAATAAATATATTCATACTACAATAGTATATGATAAAATTTGATAATACTAGCTAAGTATATTTATTGAGAGATTTGTATATATCTATATATATGCTTCTGGAATATATGCTGCAGTTGATTTTAGTTATGACATGACATATTCAGGAACTGGCACAATGCTGCACTTAGCAGAACTAGTTTAACCCTTGATACGTCCTCCCCCCACAAATTTTGCTTGATGCCACCTCAGATACTAATCCAAGATGTTGAACAAATCCAGGCATTACAGAATCTTAGGGGTGATATTGGTGATATCAAAAGGTGGTTTATCAATTTGTCTTTGCATTATCTGAGAAAAAAGGATTATGTGAAGACAACACATATTATTTACTAATTGGCTAAAAATACAAATTAACTTTAGTATCTTTTACCTGTGGATATAATAAACTAAAAAATATATAATTATGTCCTCAAAATCGTCTAGTTCCTATTTTATCACTAGAGAAGTTATCATAGGACTAGTTCAAATAGAGTTGGAAATGTTACGTCTTGGTGAACAGTGAAACTATTTAAAAATCCCAGCACCTGTTGACCTCTAAGGCTCGATTTATTTTGTCAAAAATATCAAAACTGTATATATGTTTCGTTTGAAATGTATTCAATGACACAATGTTGCAACAGTGGTATTAAAGCTGCTTTTAATTATAAAAATAAGATTTTGGTAATACGAAGTGGTCGAAAGAATACCTCATCCGGACTTTTGATCTCATAAGTTCATAATGCAGCATGGTAGGTTTTTTTAAATTTGACATAGTTGTACCAGATGACGGATTTATCATATGAGGTCAGCAGACTTTAGCATGCTCATAATCATACGGATGTACAGTAAATTGAAACGTGTGCTTACTACTAATTGTGTTTATTTTTTTTTAATATTAAATTTCAGCGCTCTAAGGGTGGGTCTACGTTTTCTGAAAAAAATCTAAATTTCAGATATGTTTCGTCCGGAGTATATTCAATGACAAAATGTGGCAAGAGTGGAAATAAAGCTGTTTATAACTATAAGAATGACAACTTTGTTATTACAAGGGGTCGACAAAATGTAACTAGTGAGAGTACCCCATCTGGACTTTTAACCTCATAAGTCCTTAATGCAACAATGCGTGATTTTTATAATTTGACATAGTGATACCAGATGACAGATTTACAAACGAGGTCAGCAGACATTAGCATGTTCATAATCATACAAATGTACAGAAAACGAAAAGTTACATACTACGAACTGTGTTCAAGTTTTTTTGAAATATTGACTTTCAGTGCCCTAAGGGTGGGTTTACATTTAATGAAAAAACTCTAACGCTCACATCTGTTTAACCCTGAATATAACAAATGACAAAATGTGGCCAGAGTGGTATTAAAATTGTTTATAACCATAATAATGATGATTATGGTATTACAGGGGTCTAAAAAATGAAACTTGTGGGAGTACCCCATCCGCTCTTTTGACCTCATAAGTCCTTCACACAACAATGTGGAATTTTTCTAATTTGCTATAGTTTTATCAGATGGCCGATGTACCAAATGAAGTCAATAGACTTTAGCATAATCATAATCATAGAAATGTACAGGGATAGACAAAATTACATTCTACGAACTGTGTTAATTGTTTTTTAATATTGACTTCCAGCGCTCTAAAGATGGATTTATGTTTTGTGAAAAAAATTGGAGCTCTAATAATTTGTCATCTTATCTTTGAGTAATAACCATTTGAGTGAGAGGACTGACATTAGTGAATGTAGGTGACAACTCAATATATTCTCACACCTAACCATTTGAGTGCGAGGACTGACCTTAGTGAATGTAGGTGACAACTCACTATACTCACACCTAACCATTTGAGTGCGAGGACTGACCTTAGTGAATGTAGGTGACAACTCACTATATTCTCACACCTAACCATTTGAGTGCGAAGACTGACCTTAGTGAATGTAGGTGACAACTCACTATACTCACACCTAACCATTTGAGTGCGAGGACTGACCTTAGTGAATGTTGGTGACAACTCACTATACTCACACCTAACCATTTGAGTGCGAGGACTGACCTTATTGAATGTAGGTGACAACTCACTATACTCACACCAAACCATTTGAGTGCGAGGACTGACCTTAGTGAATGTAGGTGACAACTCACTATGTACTCACACCTAACCATTTGAGTGCGAGGACTGACCTTAGTGAATGTAGGTGCCAACTCACTATATTCTCACACCTAACCATTTGAGTGCGAGGACTGACCTTAGTGAATGTAGGTGACAACTCACAATTTTCACACCTAACCATTTGAGTGCGAGGACTGACCTTAGTGAATGTAGGTGACAACTCACTATATTCTCACACCTAACCATTTGAGTGCGAGGACTGACCTTAGTGAATGTAGGTGACAACTCACTATACTCACACCTAACTATTTGAGTGCGAGGACTGACCTTAGTGAATATAGGTGACAACTCACTATACTCACACCTAACCATTTGAGTGCGAGGACTGACCTTAGTGAATGTAGGTGACAACTCACTATACTCACACCTAACAATTTGAGTGCGAAGACTGACCTTAGTGAATGTAGGTGACAACTCACTATACTCACACCTAACCATTTGAGTGCGAGGACTGACCTTAGTGAATGTTGGTGACAACTCACTATACTCACACCTAACCATTTGAGTGCGAGGACTGACCTTATTGAATGTAGGTGACAACTCACTATACTCACACCTAACCATTTGAGTGTGAGGACTGACCTTAGTGAATGTAGGTGACAACTCATTATGTACTCACACCTAACCATTTGAGTGCGAGGACTGACCTTAGTGAATGTAGGTGCCAACTCACTATATTCTCACACCTAACCATTTGAGTGCGAGGACTGACCTTAGTGAATGTAGGGGACAACTCACTATACTCACACCTAACCATTTGAGTGCGAGGACTGACCTTAGTGAATGTAGGTGACAACTCACTATATTCTCACACCTAACCCTTTGAGTGCGAGGACTGACCCTAGTGAATGAATGTTACAACTCACTATACTCACACCTACCCCTTTGAGTGCGAGGACTGACCTTAGTGAATGTAGGTGACAACTCACAATTTTCACACCTAACCATTTGAGTGCGAGGACTGACCTTAGTGAATGTAGGTGACAACTCACTATACTCACACCTACCCCTTTGAGTGCGAGGACTGACCTTAGTGAATGTAGGTGACAACTCACAATTTTCACACCTAACCATTTGAGTGCGAGGACTGACCTTAGTGAATGTAGGTGACAACTCACTATACTCACACCTAACCATTTGAGTGCGAGGACTGACCCTAGTGAATGTATGTTACAACTCACTATACTCACACCTACCCCTTTGAGTGCGAGGACTGACCTTAGTGAATGTAGGTGACAACTCACAATTTTCACACCTAACCATTTGAGTGCGAGGACTGACCTTAGTGAATGTAGGTGACAACTCACTATACTCACACCTACCCCTTTGAGTGCGAGGACTGACCTTAGTGAATGTAGGTGACAACTCACAATTTTCACACCTAACCATTTGAGTGCGAGGACTGACCTTAGTGAATGTAGGTGACAACTCACTATACTCACACCTAACCATTTGAGTGCGAGGACTGACCTTAGTGAATGTAGGTGACAACTCACTATACTCACACCTAACAATTTGAGTGCGAGGACTGACCTTAGTGAATGTAGGTGACAACTCACTATACTCACACCTGACCATTTGAGTGCGAGGACTGACCTTAGTGAATGTAGGTGACAGCTCACTATATTCTCACACCTGACCATTTGAGTGCGAGGACTGACCTTAGTGAATGTAGGTGACAACTCACTATACTCACACCTGACCATTTGAGTGCGAGGACTGACCTTAGTGAATGTAGGTGACAGCTCACTATATTCTCACACCTGACCATTTGAGTGCGAGGACTGACCTTAGTGAATGTAGGTGACACCTCACTATATTCTCACACCTAACCATTTGAGTGCGAGGACTGATCTTAGTGAATGTAGGTGACAACTCACTATACTTACACCTAACCATTTGAGTGCTAGGACTGACCTTAGTGAATGTAGGTGACAATTCACTATATTCTCACACCTAACCGTTTGAGTGCTAGGACTGACCTTAGTGAATGTAGGTGACAATTCACTATATTCTCACACCTAACCATTTGAGTGCGAGGACTGACCTTAGTGAATGTAGGTGACAACTCACTATATTCTCACACCTAACCCTTTGAGTGCGAGGACTGACCTTAGTGAATGTAGGTGACAATTCACTATACTCACACCTAACCATTTGAGTGCGAGGACTGACCATAGTGAATGTAGGTGACAACTCACTATATTCTCACACCTAACCATTTGAGTGCGAGGACTGACCTTAGTGAATGTGGGTGACAACTCACTATACTCAAACCTAACCATTTGAGTGCGAGGACTGACCTTAGTGAATGTAGGTGACAACTCACTATATTCTCACACCTAACCATTTGAGTGCGAGGACTGACCATAGTGAATGTAGGTGACAACTCACTATATACTCACACCTGACCATTTGGGTGCGAAGACTGACCTTAGTGAATGTAGGTGACAACTCACTATACTCACACCTAACCATTTGAGTGCGAGGACTGACCTTAGTGAATGTTGGTGACAACTCACTATACTCACACCTAACCATTTGAGTGCGAGGACTGACCTTAGTGAATGTTGGTGACAACTCACTATACTCACACCTAACCATTTGAGTGCGAGGACTGACCTTATTGAATGTAGGTGACAACTCACTATACTCACACCTAACCATTTGAGTGTGAGGACTGACCTTAGTGAATGTAGGTGACAACTCACTATGTACTCACACCTAACCATTTGAGTGCGAGGACTGACCTTAGTGAATGTAGGTGACAACTCACTATACTCACACCTAACCATTTGAGTGCGAGGACTGACCTTAGTGAATGTAGGTGACAACTCACTATACTCACACCTAACAATTTGAGTGCGAGGACTGACCTTAGTGAATGTAGGTGACAACTCACTATACTCACACCTGACCATTTGAGTGCGAGGACTGACCTTAGTGAATGTAGGTGACAGCTCACTATATTCTCACACCTGACCATTTGAGTGCGAGGACTGACCTTAGTGAATGTAGGTGACAACTCACTATACTCACACCTGACCATTTGAGTGCGAGGACTGACCTTAGTGAATGTAGGTGACAGCTCACTATATTCTCACACCTGACCATTTGAGTGCGAGGACTGACCTTAGTGAATGTAGGTGACACCTCACTATATTCTCACACCTAACCATTTGAGTGCGAGGACTGATCTTAGTGAATGTAGGTGACAACTCACTATACTTACACCTAACCATTTGAGTGCTAGGACTGACCTTAGTGAATGTAGGTGACAATTCACTATATTCTCACACCTAACCATTTGAGTGCGAGGACTGACCTTAGTGAATGTAGGTGACAACTCACTATATTCTCACACCTAACCCTTTGAGTGCGAGGACTGACCTTAGTGAATGTAGGTGACAATTCACTATACTCACACCTAACCATTTGAGTGCGAGGACTGACCATAGTGAATGTAGGTGACAACTCACTATATTCTCACACCTAACCATTTGAGTGCGAGGACTGACCTTAGTGAATATAGGTGACAACTCACTATACTCACACCTAACCATTTGAGTGCGAGGACTGACCTTAGTGAATGTGGGTGACAACTCACTATACTCAAACCTAACCATTTGAGTGCGAGGACTGACCTTAGTGAATGTAGGTGACAACTCACTATTTTCTCACACCTAACCATTTGAGTGCGAGGACTGACCATAGTGAATGTAGGTGACAACTCACTATATACTCACACCTGACCATTTGGGTGCGAGGATTGCCCTTAGTGAATTTAGGTGACAACTCACTATATTCTCACGCTCAACCATTTGAGTGCGAGGACTGACCTTAGTGAATGTAGGTGACAACTCACTATACTCACACCTAACCATTTGAGTGCGAGGACTGACCTTAGTGAATGTTGGTGACAACTCACTATACTCACACCTAACCATTTGAGTGCGAGGACTGACCTTATTGAATGTAGGTGACAACTCACTATACTCACACCTAACCATTTGAGTGTGAGGACTGACCTTAGTGAATGTAGGTGACAACTCACTATGTACTCACACCTAACCATTTGAGTGCGAGGACTGACCTTAGTGAATGTAGGTGACAACTCACTATACTCACACCTAACCATTTGAGTGCGAGGACTGACCTTAGTGAATGTAGGTGACAACTCACTATACTCACACCTAACAATTTGAGTGCGAGGACTGACCTTAGTGAATGTAGGTGACAACTCACTATACTCACACCTGACCATTTGAGTGCGAGGACTGACCTTAGTGAATGTAGGTGACAGCTCACTATATTCTCACACCTGACCATTTGAGTGCGAGGACTGACCTTAGTGAATGTAGGTGACAACTCACTATACTCACACCTGACCATTTGAGTGCGAGGACTGACCTTAGTGAATGTAGGTGACAGCTCACTATATTCTCACACCTGACCATTTGAGTGCGAGGACTGACCTTAGTGAATGTAGGTGACACCTCACTATATTCTCACACCTAACCATTTGAGTGCGAGGACTGATCTTAGTGAATGTAGGTGACAACTCACTATACTTACACCTAACCATTTGAGTGCTAGGACTGACCTTAGTGAATGTAGGTGACAATTCACTATATTCTCACACCTAACCGTTTGAGTGCTAGGACTGACCTTAGTGAATGTAGGTGACAATTCACTATATTCTCACACCTAACCATTTGAGTGCGAGGACTGACCTTAGTGAATGTAGGTGACAACTCACTATATTCTCACACCTAACCCTTTGAGTGCGAGGACTGACCTTAGTGAATGTAGGTGACAATTCACTATACTCACACCTAACCATTTGAGTGCGAGGACTGACCATAGTGAATGTAGGTGACAACTCACTATATTCTCACACCTAACCATTTGAGTGCGAGGACTGACCTTAGTGAATGTGGGTGACAACTCACTATACTCAAACCTAACCATTTGAGTGCGAGGACTGACCTTAGTGAATGTAGGTGACAACTCACTATATTCTCACACCTAACCATTTGAGTGCGAGGACTGACCATAGTGAATGTAGGTGACAACTCACTATATACTCACACCTGACCATTTGGGTGCGAAGACTGACCTTAGTGAATGTAGGTGACAACTCACTATACTCACACCTAACCATTTGAGTGCGAGGACTGACCTTAGTGAATGTTGGTGACAACTCACTATACTCACACCTAACCATTTGAGTGCGAGGACTGACCTTAGTGAATGTTGGTGACAACTCACTATACTCACACCTAACCATTTGAGTGCGAGGACTGACCTTATTGAATGTAGGTGACAACTCACTATACTCACACCTAACCATTTGAGTGTGAGGACTGACCTTAGTGAATGTAGGTGACAACTCACTATGTACTCACACCTAACCATTTGAGTGCGAGGACTGACCTTAGTGAATGTAGGTGACAACTCACTATACTCACACCTAACCATTTGAGTGCGAGGACTGACCTTAGTGAATGTAGGTGACAACTCACTATACTCACACCTAACAATTTGAGTGCGAGGACTGACCTTAGTGAATGTAGGTGACAACTCACTATACTCACACCTGACCATTTGAGTGCGAGGACTGACCTTAGTGAATGTAGGTGACAGCTCACTATATTCTCACACCTGACCATTTGAGTGCGAGGACTGACCTTAGTGAATGTAGGTGACAACTCACTATACTCACACCTGACCATTTGAGTGCGAGGACTGACCTTAGTGAATGTAGGTGACAGCTCACTATATTCTCACACCTGACCATTTGAGTGCGAGGACTGACCTTAGTGAATGTAGGTGACACCTCACTATATTCTCACACCTAACCATTTGAGTGCGAGGACTGATCTTAGTGAATGTAGGTGACAACTCACTATACTTACACCTAACCATTTGAGTGCTAGGACTGACCTTAGTGAATGTAGGTGACAATTCACTATATTCTCACACCTAACCATTTGAGTGCGAGGACTGACCTTAGTGAATGTAGGTGACAACTCACTATATTCTCACACCTAACCCTTTGAGTGCGAGGACTGACCTTAGTGAATGTAGGTGACAATTCACTATACTCACACCTAACCATTTGAGTGCGAGGACTGACCATAGTGAATGTAGGTGACAACTCACTATATTCTCACACCTAACCATTTGAGTGCGAGGACTGACCTTAGTGAATATAGGTGACAACTCACTATACTCACACCTAACCATTTGAGTGCGAGGACTGACCTTAGTGAATGTGGGTGACAACTCACTATACTCAAACCTAACCATTTGAGTGCGAGGACTGACCTTAGTGAATGTAGGTGACAACTCACTATATTCTCACACCTAACCATTTGAGTGCGAGGACTGACCATAGTGAATGTAGGTGACAACTCACTATATACTCACACCTGACCATTTGGGTGCGAGGATTGCCCTTAGTGAATTTAGGTGACAACTCACTATATTCTCACGCTCAACCATTTGAGTGCGAGGACTGACCTTAGTGAATGTAGGTGACAACTCACTATACTCACACCTAACCATTTGAGTGCGAGGACTGACCTTAGTGAATGTTGGTGACAACTCACTATACTCACACCTAACCATTTGAGTGCGAGGACTGACCTTATTGAATGTAGGTGACAACTCACTATACTCACACCTAACCATTTGAGTGTGAGGACTGACCTTAGTGAATGTAGGTGACAACTCACTATGTACTCACACCTAACCATTTGAGTGCGAGGACTGACCTTAGTGAATGTAGGTGACAACTCACTATACTCACACCTAACCATTTGAGTGCGAGGACTGACCTTAGTGAATGTAGGTGACAACTCACTATACTCACACCTAACAATTTGAGTGCGAGGACTGACCTTAGTGAATGTAGGTGACAACTCACTATACTCACACCTGACCATTTGAGTGCGAGGACTGACCTTAGTGAATGTAGGTGACAGCTCACTATATTCTCACACCTGACCATTTGAGTGCGAGGACTGACCTTAGTGAATGTAGGTGACAACTCACTATACTCACACCTGACCATTTGAGTGCGAGGACTGACCTTAGTGAATGTAGGTGACAGCTCACTATATTCTCACACCTGACCATTTGAGTGCGAGGACTGACCTTAGTGAATGTAGGTGACACCTCACTATATTCTCACACCTAACCATTTGAGTGCGAGGACTGATCTTAGTGAATGTAGGTGACAACTCACTATACTTACACCTAACCATTTGAGTGCTAGGACTGACCTTAGTGAATGTAGGTGACAATTCACTATATTCTCACACCTAACCATTTGAGTGCGAGGACTGACCTTAGTGAATGTAGGTGACAACTCACTATATTCTCACACCTAACCCTTTGAGTGCGAGGACTGACCTTAGTGAATGTAGGTGACAATTCACTATACTCACACCTAACCATTTGAGTGCGAGGACTGACCATAGTGAATGTAGGTGACAACTCACTATATTCTCACACCTAACCATTTGAGTGCGAGGACTGACCTTAGTGAATATAGGTGACAACTCACTATACTCACACCTAACCATTTGAGTGCGAGGACTGACCTTAGTGAATGTGGGTGACAACTCACTATACTCAAACCTAACCATTTGAGTGCGAGGACTGACCTTAGTGAATGTAGGTGACAACTCACTATATTCTCACACCTAACCATTTGAGTGCGAGGACTGACCATAGTGAATGTAGGTGACAACTCACTATATACTCACACCTGACCATTTGGGTGCGAGGATTGCCCTTAGTGAATTTAGGTGACAACTCACTATATTCTCACGCTCAACCATTTGAGTGCGAGGACTGACCTTAGTGAATGTAGGTGACAACTCACTATACTCACACCTAACCATTTGAGTGCGAGGACTGACCTTAGTGAATGTTGGTGACAACTCACTATACTCACACCTAACCATTTGAGTGCGAGGACTGACCTTATTGAATGTAGGTGACAACTCACTATACTCACACCTAACCATTTGAGTGTGAGGACTGACCTTAGTGAATGTAGGTGACAACTCACTATGTACTCACACCTAACCATTTGAGTGCGAGGACTGACCTTAGTGAATGTAGGTGCCAACTCACTATATTCTCACACCTAACCATTTGAGTGCGAGGACTGACCTTAGTGAATGTAGGGGACAACTCACTATACTCACACCTAACCATTTGAGTGCGAGGACTGACCTTAGTGAATGTAGGTGACAACTCACTATACTCACACCTACCCCTTTGATTGCGAGGACTGACCTTAGTGAATGTAGGTGACAACTCACAATTTTCACACCTAACCATTTGAGTGCGAGGACTGACCTTAGTGAATGTAGGTGACAACTCACTATACTCACACCTACCCCTTTGAGTGCGAGGACTGACCTTAGTGAATGTAGGTGACAACTCACAATTTTCACACCTAACCATTTGAGTGCGAGGACTGACCTTAGTGAATGTAGGTGACAACTCACTATACTCACACCTAACCATTTGAGTGCGAGGACTGACCTTAGTGAATGTAGGTGACAACTCACTATACTCACACCTAACAATTTGAGTGCGAGGACTGACCTTAGTGAATGTAGGTGACAACTCACTATACTCACACCTGACCATTTGAGTGCGAGGACTGACCTTAGTGAATGTAGGTGACAGCTCACTATATTCTCACACCTGACCATTTGAGTGCGAGGACTGACCTTAGTGAATGTAGGTGACAACTCACTATACTCACACCTGACCATTTGAGTGCGAGGACTGACCTTAGTGAATGTAGGTGACAGCTCACTATATTCTCACACCTGACCATTTGAGTGCGAGGACTGACCTTAGTGAATGTAGGTGACACCTCACTATATTCTCACACCTAACCATTTGAGTGCGAGGACTGATCTTAGTGAATGTAGGTGACAACTCACTATACTTACACCTAACCATTTGAGTGCTAGGACTGACCTTAGTGAATGTAGGTGACAATTCACTATATTCTCACACCTAACCATTTGAGTGCGAGGACTGACCTTAGTGAATGTAGGTGACAACTCACTATATTCTCACACCTAACCCTTTGAGTGCGAGGACTGACCTTAGTGAATGTAGGTGACAATTCACTATACTCACACCTAACCATTTGAGTGCGAGGACTGACCATAGTGAATGTAGGTGACAACTCACTATATTCTCACACCTAACCATTTGAGTGCGAGGACTGACCTTAGTGAATATAGGTGACAACTCACTATACTCACACCTAACCATTTGAGTGCGAGGACTGACCTTAGTGAATGTGGGTGGCAACTCACTATACTCAAACCTAACCATTTGAGTGCGAGGACTGACCTTAGTGAATGTAGGTGACAACTCACTATATTCTCACACCTAACCATTTGAGTGCGAGGACTGACCATAGTGAATGTAGGTGACAACTCACTATATACTCACACCTGACCATTTGGGTGCGAGGATTGCCCTTAGTGAATGTAGGTGACAACTCACTATATTCTCACGCTCAACCATTTGAGTGCGAGGACTGACCTTAGTGAATGTAGGTGACAACTCACTATACTCACACCTAACCATTTGAGTGCGAGGACTGACCTTAGTGATTGTAGGTGACAATTCACTATACTCACACCTAACCATTTGAGTGCGAGGACTGACCTTAGTGAATGTAGGTGACAACTCACTGTATTCTCACACCTAACCATTTGAGTGCGAGGACTGACCTTAGTGAATGTAGGTGACAACTCACTATACTCACACCTAACCATTTGGGTGCTAGGATTGCCCTTGGTGAATGTAGGTGACAACTCACTATATTCTCACGCTCAACCATTTGAGTGCGAGGACTGACCTTAGTGAATGTAGGTGACAACTCACTATACTCACACCTAACCATTTGAGTGCGAGGACTGACCTTAGTGATTGTAGGTGACAATTCACTATACTCACACCTAACCATTTGAGTGCGAGGACTGACCTTAGTGAATGTAGGTGACAACTCACTGTATTCTCACACCTAACCATTTGAGTGCGAGGATTGCCCTTAGTGAATGTAGGTGACAACTCACTATATTCTCACGCTCAACCATTTGAGTGCGAGGACTGACCTTAGTGAATGTAGGTGACAACTCACTATACTCACACCTGACCATTTGAGTGCGAGGACTGGCCTTAGACGTGATAATCTGTCTGACGTCTAAAGTAGATCCCCGAACTAAAAGAATTACAAATTTATAATGTTCATATACCCATGAAAAATGAAGCGGAAAGAGATAACTATTAAGCCATTTATGGTGATTTTAAATTGAAAAAACCCTTTGTCCCCGTGGTTTATACAAATATATGTCAGCGTTGTAAGGAATAATCATGGTAATACAGACTCGATTAGAATCGTGAGCAGTGGAAGAGTTGACAAATTAATTTTCACAGGTTTTATTTGACCCCGAATTGTTCTGTCAAATTAATTAAAAGCTGGTTCAACATAGGGAAAGCTGGCCAAACATTGGTTTGACTTTGTCTTTTGTTAATTCTTGATAATTCACATTTCTAGCGCACATGATTATTTCAAAGAGTAGCATATTTGGAGATATAAAAATGTAGTCACAATAAAGCGGTTTTTAGCATCAATTTCAGGATGAAGGGTCGAATACTCAATGGCCTTGACCTCCTATGTTTTAACCTGACAATCTATTAAAATGAAGCATGCGGGAGGGGGGCTTATAAAACATTGTTTTCATCGAGTAGCCATTCAAAATGGTTTACAGTGACGTCACTTCGTTTCACAGAATCAGACAAGAAGGTAATCTGGGGCACTGGTAGTGGATAGTAAGCTAACAAACCTTCGACCACTGCTGCTTTAATTCCGGCTCCAGTTTGTGCCGATGGCCCGGCATTAAACAAAAAAATGAGTATGCTGGATAAAACACATGTGACGTATTCTGTTCTGCTAAGTCAAAAGCCAGTATCTGCTTACTTGTAAAGTAAGCAGATACTTCCCTTTGGCTTTGCATGACGGTACTGTCGGGGATTAAATAAAAAACACTAGCAGCAATCTACGGCAATAAGACTGGATGTGGACCTTACATGGCTGGCAATCACTCTTACGTTACAGACCACACACTTATCATGTGAGATATCTAAATTCAGATGGATCAAATTGTGGCCAATGGATACCGCTCTCTAAAGTCAAAAGTAAGCAGATACTGCCTTTTGGCTTTGCACAGCAGTATGTAAGTCTACGTGTTACTCCAAGACAACTGAATGAATTTTACACATTTTAGTATTTTGTGTTTTATTTATAACAGAAATACCATATTTCTGCCCTTCTGACTATTATAGATAACACCCTACATAGTCTCAGAATAAAGATATGCACCTATAAACCCATTGAAAACTACACAAAAAACGTGCGTAAATGACATCCACCAACCGAGTCATAAAGAAAATCAATTTTAATGGACCCATAAACCACGCCAGCTTTCTAAATCGCAGACAAAGTTTCATATCTTCGGTAATCGCTGTGATCCTGAAAGTACACCCGAGACGACGACGCCCATTATACGTACAATTCTCACGCAGTGTCCTGTCACTCTGCTGAAAAAAAATAACTTAAGATTCTGACCATTTGATCAAATAAAATGTAGTTTTTCACGTCTCTTTTAGAAATGGTGGGAGGATTATTTTCCTTCAATCACCCTTGGGAACGAAAGTTATCAATTATCTTGTTTTTTTATGATAGATCGAGACTCCTTCTTATAGCCTAGTTCTATATTTCAGAGTAAAACTAAGGGTATTAAATTTTAATTTCTTTTATTTTAAATTTAATACATTTTCAACTGTGAGTTGTGAACGCAGGTGACTTTAGACGTCAAAACCTGACAACTATGGACGTCAGATTCTGATGTCTAAAGTCGATCCCCGCTCTGAAAGAATTAGAAATGAATAATGACCCAATGCCCACAACATAGGTATTCAAAGCAAGCGGAACGAGCTAACTATAGACATTTATAGGATTTCAAATTGAAAAAACCTTTTGGTCTCCAAACCTATTTTAGCGTTGTACCTGATGAAGTCTCAATTGCCGAAACCGGTTCTGAATGAAAAACATGATGAAGTAGAACCAGTCTGTTTGTTCCGTTAACGTAATCATTCAAAATACAAATTCGATAAGAATAGCGAGCAGTGGAAGGGTTGAACAATAATTAATTTTCACTCACAGCTTTACTTGACATTTTTAAATTAATTCAATGCTGACGCATTGCTGGTTCAACTTTGTGAACGCTGGCCGAACATTGAGTTGATTTTGAATCCAACGTTTCCTGCTATCCTACATGCGCGGCTATTATATGTTGTGGAAGATAATAAAAGTTAAGCTGATAGTTAAGTCGATCTTTGTGAATTAGCAGCCTAACCCTTACAACGCTGAATTGTTTTTATAAACCATGAAGACCAAAGGGTTTTCTTCAATTTGAAATCATCATAAATGTCCTAGTTAGCCCTTTCCGTTTCGTTTGAATACCTATGCTATCCTCTTGGACGCTGGCCCACTATTAATCCAACATTATCATTGTCTTGTTAAGGTACATGCACTCGGGTAGTGCAGCTAAATTCACATATGTCTAACATGGATGTAATCTTGAAATATTATGTGAAAATGAATGGAAAGAGTCTTTATCGTCTTATCCTAAGCTACGTACCTATTGTAAATTTAAAATAATGCTCTTTGCTGAACCTTATAATTATTTTAACTACTAAATAATTTACCCAAATCAAAAAGATGTTTATTAGCACAGTTACGGATAGGTGTATTACCGCTAGCGATAGAAACTGGTAAATACCATCGTGAAGCTGTTGAAGACAGTGTGTGTATGGTATGTAATTCCGGCATTATAGAGGATGAGTTACATTTTATTTTTGTCAATGAAATTGAATTATATTTGTTGGCTTATAATGTATCTGAAAAATATAATTTTTATGATTCAGCAGATATAGTTATAGTCAATCAGTCAATCAGTCAATCAGTCAATCAGTCAATCAATCAATCAATCAATCAATCAATCAATCAATCAATCAATCAATCAATCAATCAATCAATCAATCAATCAATCAATCAATCAATCAATCAATCAATCAATCAATCAATCAATCAATCAATCAATCAATCAATCAATCAATCAATCAATCAATCAATCAATCAATCAATCAATCAATCAATCAATCAATCAATCAATCAATCAATCAATCAATCAATCAATCAATCAATCAATCAATCAGTCAGTCAATCAATCAATAAATCAATCAATCAATCAATCAATCAATCAATCAATCAATCAATCAATCAATCAATCAATCAATCAATCAATCAATCAATCAATCAATCAATCAATCAATCAAACTTCTATAGCGCCCACCCTCAGCGCTCTCTATCTGGTGTGTGATGTTGCTGCAGGCATTTCGCTTGATAGCACTGTCAATCACATTATTTAGCCCGTGGTTCAAAGGCCAATAAATGGGTTAATTGGGCGATGCAGGCGCAAACGGCCAGTAGGGATCGCCCATTTTCAGTTATTCATTGGAGCTCTTCCCAATGGTTATGCATAATGATTAAGCCACTCCCATATCTGGCAGAAGCAGACAGCAAGATTGGTGACCAAGAACTTACCTGGACAGGCAAACCGCAGTAACTGCTTACTTGTAAAGTAAGCAGTTACTGCGGTTTGCTTTGCATCACATTGAGGTTGGCATCAGCGTTCCACTACAGTCATGGTCTTAACGAAATTGGGCATCAATAAAATTATTGAATAAAATATAGCATTGCTTATATAATTAACAAATGAAAAGCTTCAGAGATGCAATAATCTTGTGTATTTTCTAATAACTGGCAATTTTCATTCACTTTTATATGAGATTTGCTGCAATATTTTAGACTAAGGCATAATACCTTAAAGCTGAGGTTATGGCATAACAGTGTCTGCTCTACATCCCCATATGTGGAGTCTTGTCCAGGGTCAGTATTCTTGTACAAGTTGCGATATATCGTAGGCTTCTGATTGGTCGAGGTGGCAATCTCGCCAATCCGAAGCCTACGATATATCGTCACTTATACGAGTATACGAGCCAGAAAATATGTGTACTTTCCTCAAAGTGAAACGTTGAACCAATGATGAACCAATGACCAGTGAACCAATGCCAGAGCTGTGACTACGCTCTAGACTTGCTAGACCAAGGAGCTGTTTCTTCCCAAATTCTATCGTGTAAATAAAAAAGTTTTAAAAGTGAACCCTTTAAGCGCTGACCACGACTATAATCGTCCCTTTAAGCGCTGACCACGACTATAAACGTCCCTTTAAGCGCTGACCACGACTATAATCGTCCCTTTAAGCGCTGACCACGACTATAATCGTCCCTTTAAGCGCTGACCACGACTATAATCGTTCGAAATTCATTTTATTAGCAGATCAAATCACTGTCAGTGTGAATGAATTGAGTGTTTAAACATCATGATTTGAAAATGTTTGCTTTCTAATTTAACAAATATGCGTAATTTTCACCCACTTGAAGACTGGTAGCTGAAGGCGGAACTAGTATTACTGATTATTGTCTGATATATTTATATTAGTATGAAGCTGGCATTGCTTACGCACTTTCCAGCTTCGTACTGATGAAAACTCAACATCTTCGTACATTTATGAAAAGTCAACATCTTCGAAATTGAATTATTGGAGTCACAACCCAGCAACACGAAACATTAACCCAATGTCGGTTCAACATTTTGTGTGTGTTTTATTCAGGACGAAAATAGCTAATTTCTGCCCTTCTGTCTGTCCTAGATAAAATCCTAGTCCCCCCAAAGAATAGAAATATGCACCGACAAACCTCTGAAAACTACAGAAAAAACGTGCATTTAGGACATCCCCGAATCGATTAATAAAGGCAATCAATTTGAATGTACCCATAAACCAAGCCGAAGCTTTCTAAATCGCGTATAAAGTTGCATATCTTCGGTATGGGCTACTTTTAGTATCCGCTGAGATCCTGAAATTAAACCTGACAAGACCACACCCAGTTCAGAGCCATGATTATAGCTCCCATTCTCACGTAATTCTTGTGTGCAGTCACTCTGCTGAAAAAATAAAATAACATGAACTCAAACTTCTGACTATTTGATCAAAGAAAAATCACATTTTACGTCCCGTTCAGACATGGTGGGAGGGGGGGGGGGGCGGCTTTTTGGTGGGTGTCGTCGTCACACGTGATGTGGTAGATGGTGCCGCACAATTTCTCCTTGGGGCTTTTGTCCTTGGGGTGTACGAGCATTGAGCGGATGGTGTTGCTGGGCTTATGGAACAGGTATACTCCATGAGACTGGTAGGCCCGTGACAGCTGCTCAGATAAGCCCTGTATAATTATACGGGAGTCCTGACATCGGACGAGTGGATTTAGTAGTTGTCTTGTCTGTGGTGGTGACCTGTTTCTTACTCCTGGCAGGTGGAACGTCTAGGGCCCACTCCTTATAGTTGTTGGCCCGGAGGGCATTACGTATGTATGTGATATTTCGGCTTTGCGGTCCTCAGCAGTGGTGACATATAGCTGGGCTCGAGTAGTGAGAGTGTGTACCACTGACCTCTTGTGAATCAAAGGGTGGTGAGAATTGAAGTTCAGGTATTGTTCGGTGTGCGTGGGCTTCCTATAGGTGGTAATCAGTGGCGAATCCAGAATGTGCAAGGGGAGGGGGCGTAAGCCACATTTTGGCTGATAAATGAGGTGTTACCTTCACTTTATTCCAAAAAATGCATGAAAATGCAATACTTTTCACCAATAAGGGGGTCGGGGGGCGTACGCCGGGTACGCCCTATGCTGGATCCGCCACTGGTAATCTTGGTGGAAGCATCATCCAGGACAGTAATACATAGGTCTAGGAATGGTAATTTGCCTTGAGTCTCTGGTTCGGTGGTGAACAGGATGTTGTCGTCGATGTTATTGATGTGTGATGTCAACGAGTCCACGTCATCTTCATGCGTGAGAACAAACGTGTCATCTACATATCGGAACCACAGTGATGGCGGTCTGGGAGCTGTAGATAGGGCGATAGACTCAAAACATTGTAAGCTTGATAAACTGACTGGGGTAGGAGACCACTGTAATGCCACCGGTCACAGTGTCTCCATGGACAATTTGTAAGTCCTAGACAGAGAAGAGGACTGGATGAAACGCAAGGTGAAGGAGGCCATCCACATCGAGCAGAGAGCCCCTTCCATGAACAGAGACCAGGGTTACCAGCTGTCACCCATCTATGGTCAGATCATTCCGCGACCACCACCACCTGAGCCGAATCACCCACCCTGATCATTGCGTGATCAAGATTTGCTGGAGACGGATCGAAACGTCGAAATCGTTTCACCCTAAGTTCCAAAGTGAGTAATATTTAACCACTTTCTATATGATTCTTGGAATCATGAATAACATATTCTCTAGAGGACATCTTTTGATGTCAGATTCTGACTTCTAATGTCGAACCCCGATCAAAAAAAAAATAAAAATGTCTAGTGGTTATACACCCATAACGTAGGTATTCAAATGAAGCGGAAAGAGCTACTAAGCCCTTTATGGTGATTTCAAATTAAAAACCTTTAGTCACCATGATTTATACAAAAATATGTCAGCGTTGTGAGGGTTGATCATGTTTATGATTATGTCCGATATCTAACATTCAGGTGGATCAAATTATGGCTCATGGATACTGCTCTGCAAAGGCAAAAGGCAGTATCTGAAAGTGAGCAGATACTACGTTTTGGCTTAAAACGGCAGTATATAAGTCTACGTGTTACGCCAAGACAACTGAATGACGGGTTTGAATTTCACAAATGGTCACCATGCAGAAGCGATTTAATATTTTGTGTTTTATTTATCACAAAAATAACACATTTCTGCTCATCGTGTCTGTTATAGATAAAATCCTAGTCTCAGAATAAAGATATGCACCTACAAACCACTTGCAAAACTACAGCAAAACGTGCGTTGATAACATCCACAAACCAATTCATAGAGACAATCAATTTTAATGGACCCATAAACCAAGCCAAAGCTGTCTAAATCGCGGATAAAGTTTCCTATCTTTGGTAATCGCTGTGATCCTGAAAGTAAACCTGAGACGACGACGTATAATGACAAGCACGGAGCCATTAGTATAGCTACCATCCTCATGCAATGTCTAGTGGTCAGTCTGGCGAAAAAAAAAACATGAAACAACTCACTATATTCTCACACCTAACCATTTGAGTGCGAGGACTGACCTTAGTGAATGTAGGTGACAACTCACTATATTCTCACACCTAACCATTTGAGTGCGAGGACTGACCTTAGTGAATGTAGGTGACAACTCACTATACTCACACCTAACCATTGGAGTGCGAGGACTGACCTTAGTGAATGTAGGTGACAACTCACTATACTCACACCTAACCATTTGAGTGCGAGGACTGACCTTAGTGAATGTAGGTTACAACTCACTATACTCACACCTAACCATTTGAGTGCGAGGACTGACCCTAGTGAATGTAGGTGACAACTCACTATACTCACACCTAACCATTTGAGTGCGAGGACTGACCTTAGCGAATGTAGGTGACAACTCACTATATTCTCACACCTAACCATTTGAGTGCGAGGACTGACATTTGAGTGCGAGGACTGACCTTAGTGAATGTAGGTGACAACTCACTATACTCACACCTAACCATTTGAGTGCGAGGACTGACCTTAGTGAATGTAGGTGACAACTCACTATATTCTCACACCTAACCATTTGGGTGCGAGGACTGACCTTAGTGAATGTAGGTGACAACTTACTATACACACACCTGACCATTTGAGTACGAGGACTGACTTTAGTGAATGTAGGTGACAACTCACTATATTCTCACACCTAACCATTTGAGTGCGAGGACTGACCTTAGTGAATGTAGGTTACAACTCACTATACTCACACCTGACCATTTGAGTGCGAGGACTGACCTTAGTGAATGTAGGTGACAACTCACTATACTCACACCTAACCATTTAGGTGCGAGGACTGACCTTAGTGAATGTAGGTGCCAGCTCACTATACTCACACCTAACCATTTGAGTACGAGGACTGACTTTAGTGAATGTAGGTGACAACTCACTATATTCTCACACCTAACCATTTGAGTGCGAGGACTGACCTTAGTGAAGGTAGGTGACAACTTACTATATTCTCACACCTAACCATTTGAGTGCGAGGACTGACCTTAGTGAATGTAGGTGACAAATCACTATACTCACACCTAACCATTTGGGTGCGAGGACTGACCTTAGTGAATGTAGGTGACAACTCACTATACACACACCTGACCATTTGGGTGCGAGGACTGACCTTAGTGAATGTAGGTGACAACTCACTATATTCTCACTCCTAACCATTTGAGTGCGAGGACTGACCTTAATGAAGGTAGGTGACAACTCACTATACTCACACCTAACCATTTGAGGGCGAGGACTGACATTTGAGTGCGAGTACTGACCTTAGTGAATGTAGGTGACAACTCACTATACTCACACCTAACCATTTGAGTGCGAGGACTGACCTTAGTGAATGTAGGTGACAACTCACTATATTCTCACACCTAACCATTTGGGTGCGAGGACTGACCTTAGTGAATGTAGGTGACAACTTACTATACACACACCTGACCATTTGAGTACGAGGACTGACTTTAGTGAATGTAGGTGACAACTCACTATATTCTCACACCTAACCATTTGAGTGCGAGGACTGACCTTAGTGAATGTAGGTTACAACTCACTATACTCACACCTAACCATTTGAGTGCGAGGACTGACCTTAGTGAATGTAGGTGACAACTCACTATACTCACACCTAACCATTTAAGTGCGAGGACTGACCTTAGTGAATGTAGGTGACAACTCACTATATTCTCACACCAAACCATTTGGGTGCGAGGACTGACCTTAGTGAATGTAGGTGACAACTCACTATATTCTCACACCTAACCATTTGAGTGCGAGGACTGACCTTAGTGAATGTAGGTGCCAACTCACTATACTCACACCTAACTATTTGAGTACGAGGACTGACTTTAGTGAATGTAGGTGACAACTCACTATATTCTCACACCTAACCATTTGAGTGCGAGGACTGACCTTAGTGAATGTAGGTGACAACTCACAATATTCTCACACCTAACCATTTGAGTGCGAGGACTGACCTTAGTGAAGGTAGGTGACAACTCACTATACACACACCTGACCATTTGGGTGCGAGGACTGACCTTAGTGAATGTAGGTGACAACTCACTATACTCACACCTAACCATTTGGGTGCGAGGACTGACCTTAGTGAATGTAGGTGACAACTCACTATATTCTCACACCTAACCATTTGAGTGCGAGGACTGACCTTAGTGAAGGTAGGTGACAACTCACTATACTCACACCTAACCATTTGAGGGCGAGGACTGACATTTGAGTGCGAGGACTGACCTTAGTGAATGTAGGTGACAACTCACTGTACTCACACCTAACCATTTGAGTGCGAGAAATGACCTTAGTGAATGTAGGTGACAACTCACTATACTCACACCTAACCATTTGAGTGCGAGGACTGACCTTAGTGAATGTAGGTGACAACTCACTGTATTCTCACACCTAACCATTTGAGTGCGAGGACTGACCTTAGTGAATATAGGTGCCAACTCACTATACTCACACCTAACCATTTGAGTACGAGGAATGACTTTAGTGAATGTAGGTGACAACTCACTATACTCACACCTAACCATTTGAGTGTGACGACTGACCTTAGTGAATGTAGGTGACAACTCACTATACTCACACCTAACCATTTGAGTGCGAGGACTGACCTTAGTGAATGTAGGTGACAACTCACTATATTCTCACACCTAACCATTTGAGTTCGAGGACTGACCTTAGTGAATGTAGGTGACAGCTCACTATATTCTCACACCTAACCATTTGAGTGCGAGGACTGACCTTAGTGAATGTAGGTGACAACTCACTATACTCACAGCTAACCATTTGAGTGCGAGGACTGACCTTAGTGAATGTAGGTGACAACTCACTATACTCACACCTAACCATTTGAGTGCGAGGACTGACCTTAGTGAATGTAGGTGACAACTCACTATACTCACACCTAACCATTTGAGTGCGAGGACTGACCTTAGTGAATGTAAGTGACAACTCACTATATTCTCACACCTAACCATTTGAGTGCGAGGACTGACCTTAGTGAATGTAGGTGACAACTCACTATATTCTCACACCTAACCATTTGAGTGCGAGGACTGACCTTAGTGAATGTAGGTGACAACTCACTATATTCTCACACCTAACCATTTGAGTGCGAGGACTGACCTTAGTGAATGTAGATGACAACTCACTATATTCTCACACCTAACCATTTGAGTGCGAGGCCTGACCTTAGTGAATGTAGGTGACAACTCACTATACTCACACCTGACCATTTGAGTGCGAGGACTGACCTTAGACGTAATAATCTGTCAGACGTCTAAAGTAGATCCCCGAACTAAAAGAATTACAAATTTATAATGTTCATATACCCATGAAAAATGAAGCGGAAAGAGATAACTATTAAGCCATTGATGGTGATTTTAAATTGAAAAAACCCTTTGTCCCCATGGTTTATACAAATATATTTCAGCGTTGTAAGGAATAATCATGGTAATACAGACTCGATTAGAATCGTGAGCAGTGGAAGAGTTTCACGGGTTTTATTTGACCCCGAATTGTTTTGTTAAATTAATTAAAATCAACATAGGGAAAGCTGGCCAAGCATTGGTTTGATTTTGTCTTTTGTTAATTCTTGATAATTCACATTTTTAGCGCACCTGAGTATTTCAAAGAGTAACATATTTGGAGATATAAAAATGTAGTCATAATAAAGCGGTTTTTAGCATAAATTTCAGAATGAATGGTTGAAAAGTCAATGGCCTTGACCTGCTATGTTTTAACCTGACAATCTATTAAAATGAAGCATGCGGGAGGGGGGGGGGGCTTTTAAAAACATTGTTTTCATCGAGTAGCCATTCAAAATGGTTTCCAGTGACGTCACTTCGTTTCACAGAATCAGACAAGAAGGTTATCTGGGGCACTGGTAGTGGATAGTAAGCTAACAAACCTTCAACCACTGCTGCTTTAATTCCGGCTCCAGTTTCTGCCGATGACCCGATATTAAACAAAAAAACTGAGTATGCTGGATAAAACACATGTGACGTATTTTGTTCTGCAAAGTCAAAAGCCAGTATCTGCTTACTTGTAAAGTAAGCAGATTCTTCCTTTTGGTTTTGCATGACGGTATTGTCGGGGATTAAATAAAAAAACACTAGCAGCAATCTACGGCAATAAGACTGGATGTGGACCTTACATGGCTGGCAATCACTCTTACGCTACAGACCACACACTTATCATGTAAGATATCTAAATTCAGATGGATCAAATTGTGGCCAATGGATACCGCTCTCTAAAGTCAAAAGTAAGCAGATACTGCCTTTTGGCTTTGCACAGCAGTATGTAAGTCTACGTGTTACTCCAAGACAACTGAATGAATTTTACACATTTTAGTATTTTGTGTTTTATTTATAACAGAAATACCATATTTCTGCCCTTCTGACTGTTATAGATAACACCCTACATAGTCTCAGAATAAAGATATGCACCTATAAACCCATTGAAAACTACACAAAAAACGTGCGTAAATGACATCCACCAACCGAGTCATAAAGAAAATCAATTTTAATGGACCCATAAACCACGCCAGCTTTCTAAATCGCAGACAAAGTTTCATATCTTCGGTAATCGCTGTGATCCTGAAAGTACACCCGAGACGACGACGCCCATTATACGTACAATTCTCACGCAGTGTCCTGTCACTCTGCTGAAAAAAAATAACTTAAGATTCTGACCATTTGATCAAATAAAATGTAGTTTTTCACGTCTCTTTTAGAAATGGTGGGAGGATTATTTTCCTTCAATAACCCTTGGGAACGAAAGTTATCAATTATCTTGTTTTTTTATGATAGATCGAGACTCCTTCTTATAGCCTAGTTGTATATTTCAGAGTAAAACTAAGGGTATTAGATTTTAATTTCTTTTATTTTAAATTTAATACATTTTCAACTGTGAGTTGTGAACGCAGGTGACTTTAGACGTCAAAACCTGACAACTATAGACGTCAGATTCTGATGTCTAAAGTCGATCCCCGCTCTGAAAGAATTAGAAATGAATAATGACCCAATGCCCACAACATAGGTATTCAAAGCAAGCGGAACGAGCGAACTATAGACATTTATAGGATTTCAAATTGAAAAAACCTTTTGGTCTCCAAACCTATTTTAGCGTTGTACCTGATGAAGTCACAATTGCCGAAACCGGTTCTGAATGAAAACCATGATGAAGTAGAACCAGTCTGTTTGTTCCGTTAACGTAATCATTCAAAATACAAATTCGATAAGAATAGCGAGCAGTGGAAGGGTTGAACAATAATTAATTTTCACTCACAGCTTTACTTGCCATTTTTAAATTAATTCAATGCTGACGCATTGCTGGTTCAACTTTGTGAACGCTGGCCGAACATTGAGTTGATTTTGAATCCAACGTTTCCTGCTATCCTACATGCGCGGCTATTATATGTTGTGGAGGGCGGGGGCCCTAGGGTAGTGGTTAGCACCGCTGCCTTTCACGCCAGAGTCCGGGGTTCGGTTCCCGGTCTCGGCGGTTTGAAAGAAACAAAATTGTTTCTTCCCCATCCACGTGTGAAAGTTATTATTGTGGGGAGCCTCCGTGACCGAGCGGTAGCGTGCTCGGCCTCAGACCGCCAGTGCTCGAATTTCGAATCCTGTGTCTGGAGGACAGTGTCATCTCAATCATCTCACCATCCTCAGGAGGTTCTCCTGGCCCAGTTTAGCCTATATGTGCACAAAGGTGGCCTAAAGCCCGATTCATTTCATTTCATTTCATCTATATGTTGTGGAAGATAATAAAAGTTAAGCTGATAGTTATGTCGATCTTTGTGAATTAGCAGCCTAACCCTTACAACGCTGAATTGTTTTTATAAACCATGAAGACCAAAGGGTTTTCTTCAATTTGAAATCATCATAAATGTCCTAGTTAGCCCTTTCCGTTTCGTTTGAATACCTATGCTATCCTCTTGGACGCTGGCCCACTATTAATCCAACATTATCATTGCCTTGTTAAGGTACATGCACTCGGGTAGTGCAGCTAAATTCACATATGTCTGTGAGTTGAAAACTCCACCCCTATTTCGAATTGCGAAGTGTTCCAGTTGCGCACGCACGATCAATAAATCGATTGGTTTTATCTCAGGATCGAGCTGGGAAAGGAAAGTTACGCATTACCAGAAAGAAAGTAATGTGATTTTTTCGTGATCCTCGACACGCCTCTTAACCCAGCAAACATGAGATGTTGGTCCAACGTTTGTTTACTGTTGGGCCATCGTCTACGACGCTGACCCAACAGTAAACCAACGTTGTACTGACGTATCATGTTTGCTGGCTTGTGGGGTATAAATGAAGCTGTGTTGGTGACGGAACTATCATCACAGCATCTGTGTAGACACTGATCTGCCATTATCTGCTAATACGATATCGGGTGAGATTCAGACACTCGGCTGCCAACCGACCAGACCGGGTAAGCTAGAACGTACACGTAACCGTTTTTTTAGAGCTTGTCAGTGGGGTTAACATCTTAGAACAAAAGGTTCTTGGAGTGTATTTCTATATAGTAATATAGAGGAGTATTATCTGTATGAGGAACCTTTCTATATATAAATAAATACCAAAGGACCTTCAAGACCTTTTGTTCTAAGAGCGTAGTTTACCTTGGTGTACATATGTATACCCTTCATTGTAAAGGTTATTTATGTATTCCAAGTCAAATTAATGATTCACATTTTTTCAATGTGAGTGATGAAATATTATGCAATGCGATTAATACAGTTTTAGTGGTAATGCTTTACATTTTTACATTTTTCAATACGAAACGTTAATTGTTCTGTACTAAGCTATATATGGACATAACGCAAAAAATAATCCATTGTTAGTAAGTATTTTCCATTCAGATAAAGCTGGAATATCTCCTGACAGTCTGTACACAGAATGACATGATCTGTTTAGCATAATCAATTGTATAGCTGTTTCAATCCCAACAAACGGTATTTAACAATTATTCCCCTCGAATATTAATAAATATTGTGAAAATATAATATTTAGAAACAATCTTATAATTGGGTATTAATATCTTTCTATTATCATGATAAAACTTTTAGCATGCATTTATGTGGAAACATTAATTATAGAACTAGAAATTATTTATTTGAATCATCTTGGCTTGGCTGTCTGCTTATATTAACTCTCAAAACGCTAAAATATGTGTGTATAAACGATTCAGACCAACGTTTTTTTAATTTGAAAGCATAAATGTCTTAGTTAGCTCTTCCCGCTTCATTCGAATACTATATGTTATCGGTCTACGCTTTCTGTGCGGGAACCGTCTTTATACCTCAGAATCCAGGGGACGTATTCTCGTACAAGTTACGATATATCGTAGGCTTCTGATTGGTCGAGATGGTCATCTCGACCAATCAGAAGCCTACGATATATCGTAACTTGTACGAGAATACGGGCCCACGTCTACAGCATTTGAATACTTTATGCTATGGGTCTACTCTTTCTGTGCGGGGACCGTCTTTATACGTCAGAATTTGACGTCTACAGACGTCAGATTCTGACGTATGAAGACGGTTTCTGCTATGCAAGGGTTAAAGGTCTTGTCTAAATTTATCTGTAACGTCATTTATCCCGATGGACGAATATATTGGTATGAAATTAATAAAAACGAAACTAAAGTTTAATACGGCAGAATTGGAGAAAAACATTGACATGCTAAAAATATCTACGCTCCACAAATACAAATAGATTTGCTGTTCCTTGTAAAAAACCCAAGATAGGGTCAAGAGATTTCTCGATATCTGGCCAAGACTTATCGAACACCCTGCCTATGCCCGTAGCCGAAACAATTTTAATATTCATGAAATTACTTAGATCTCACCTATTTGATCTGGCTTTCCCACCCCAGTCCGGCTCCCTGTTGACGAACCTGATCGCGCTAAGAATTTGGTGTTTATGGTTATGAGGGGCCTGCTGAACATATTCTGAGCAGGGACCACCTGGCAACAATTTTGATCATGATTATGGTAATTTGCATAATTAGCCTAATTTGCATTAATTATTAGGAAAAATATGAAAATGCTATAACTTTTATATAATTAGCTTAGAAAGCTATTTTTGTGTCTACACCCATGTTTTCTACCCCGTAGAATTTGAATTTGTCGACATTGAATATTCCAGACCTTTCTAATTAGCATAAATTAGCATAAATTTCTATAATTAATCATGAAACTGCTAAAAAATTGATAATTTATTAAATATTTCACTTCAAATGTTGCTATTGTTGTATGAACCTATATTTCCAACCGGCTTGAATTCTGTAAAAAATATTTAAAATAACCTGGAACCGTCTGATCAGCATAAATTAATATTTTGATCATAATGCTAATTATTATAATTTGCATAATTATTTAGAAAATTAATAATTTATCAAATATTTCACTTCAAATGTAAAATTTTTGTCTGAACCGATATTTGTCATCCGCTTGAACTATGTGAGAATTATTTTGAATACCTTGGAACAGTCCAATTAGGAACATAAATTAGCATTTTGATCATATACTGATTAGCTTAGAAAACTTTTTTTTGTTTTTTTCCACCCCGTAGAATTCGAACAAGTCGGTATTAAATACTCCAGATCTTTCTAATCAGCATAAATTAGCATATATATACATTCACATAATTAACCATGAAATTGCTAAAAACTCGATAATTTTTTGAATAGTTCACTTCAAATATTGATTTTGTTGTCTGCACCTATAGTTCTCACCCGCTTGAATTCTGTGAAAGTTTTCTGTATACCTTGGAACCGTCTAACTAGCATAAATGAGGTTTTTGTTCATATGCCAATGATGAAAATGAAACAATAATAAATACCCATTTATTTGATTTGTTCAGCTCCTTTGCTGACGATGATGTATTCTTGACTTCGACACTTCTAGAGCACTGATAGGCCTATAGAATGTTGCAACTCTGAATTCGATCCTCTGAAGACTCCGGGGGCATTTTAAAATTGTTTTAATTGAACTAATAATCTAAAAGACATCCCTTGCTCCATGCAGTCAGAATTGGCGTGGGGCTCGCCCGAGGAAGAGCATTGCTCTCCTTTACCTCAAAACCTTACCGGTGCCCTGTCGATGCTCCCTGGACCCTAAGGATTGGTAATATACATGTAATGTGTAAAATATATCGGGCGGGCACCGACAGTAACAAGTAATAAATAATTTATTCTGAAAAAATTGTTAACATTGTTAACATAATAACCCAAGGCTTGTATTAAAATCCACGCCCACTCCGTTTTTCTCATACCTAGCAAACACGAAATATTGAGTTAATGCTGGGTTAATGTTGCACTGGTGTTGTACACGGTGACCCTACATTAAACCAGCATTGGATCACTATCTAGCTTTTGCTGGATAATGATATTATAATATGGTGTGTCATTTCTTCTGCGGGAAACAAAAAGAGCAGCAGATGTTAGCACACAACTGGCTGGCTAAAAGTGGGACAAATGCTGGTGATATATTCATATTATATTATGTTCAATATTAGGTGATAGTTGGCTAGATATCTCTGTGGAAAGAGTGCCATGAACAATGCATACTGTGATGTCGGAATTATCAGTTGTGGGAGGGATTTGATTGACAGCTCCCTAATTGTCATCACCCAATCATCAATCACCGCTAACTAACGTGATTGGTTGACACATCTCGTATTTTTTATAAACCTTGGTGCCTTCCGCGAAAATACGATAGTTTATTTCAGATCGTTTTAATCATGATAGCCCAATGTTTGAGACGTTGGCCACAACTTGGCCTATCATATATATATATATTATTTTTGTATTATAATTGAAAACATAAATTAACAGCTATTTTAATGCTACCGACATTAGCAGACTATGCAACTGGTTATTGTGACATTTTCAGATTATCCCTAGGGTCTAACTAGTTTGTTATATCTGTTGAAACGGGTGAGGGTACGTTGAGCATTTATATATAGTATGATTTTCAAACTTGACCGCCATTCAAGAGTGCATTTTAGTCGCAATAAATACACAGACGAAACATCGTGGTGTTATTAGACTTGTGTGTTGTTTAGATTTAATTGTAGGCTACATGTATAAAAGAAAATAAATATTTTATATTTTACAAAACATGAGAATACAAGATGGTTTAAATATGACTGAAATAGTTTGCACTTCTACCTGACATACATGACTTTAATATTTGTGAGAGGTTGTATAATAATATGGAATCCTTGTAGGCCTACATGTGATATTAATATTTCAATGCACGATTATTGTGCGATAAACCACACTCACAACCTACTTCTAGAATATAATGTTCTATACAATAAATAAAACGATGCCCTAGTTACTGGGCAGCCTATGTGTTTATTGAAATACGTTGCTGCTGTTTTGCAAACAAGGGTAAATTTAACGAGTGGTACAACAATAGCCCAATGCTTGTGCCAATATATCGGGTCCTAGCTTGGGATAGTGTCTCGTCACTCCTGTGTATAGGGGTGTCCTGGTGTAACATCACCCCCCCTTTTTTTAATCACATGTCATTGGAACATTTGTTATCGCCATAATTATAATACTTTGTTCTCTAGGGCAACTAATCAAAACAATATATTAGCATATACACCTCCCTATGGTAACTAACGAGAAAAATTCCCAGTACGAGGTCTTGCAACATATAGTGACTAGTCTAGTAGGAAGAAAGGGGTATCGTGCACCCCCCCGAAAATCAATTTCTTATTGATGTTTCTAGATTAGAAAAATACCATAGAAAACGATTTGCTATGTTAAAAAGTTGACAAAATGTCCCACATACCATTTTTATGCAAATTAGTGACGTCATTACTGGAAAATGTATAGTTCGCCATATCTCAGCTAATAGTGCACATAGCTCAACAATTAAGGTGTCTGACCCCATGTTTTGAGGGTCGAAGATCATTGTAAAACTGTTCTTGAAGTGATCAGATGTGGCTAAAAAATGCTAGCGTGACAAGTATCGCCGCCATTAGCTAAAAATCTCCACGAATATCAATGATATACATTAGGCCTATAGTCATACATCTCATTCATTTATTTATTATGTGTCTAGACGTATGTTCTGATGCTCAACGAATATGAAAATATTATTTTTCAAGAGATCAGATATCTACGCGGTATGTAAAAGTATGCACATCAGTGCCATCATTAGCGTATAAAAACTGATAACTGCACACGCTATCTATCTATACCTAATGTATTTATGAAAGTTCAATAACACCATAACAGAGTAACACTATGTCCGAGTACACGATGTGGTAGAAAGTATGCTAGGATGCACATTAGTATGTCCTAGCACATAATAACACTATGATGTGTGGCAGTAACTGAAAATGTTGTAGAATCTATCCTAGAATGTATACTAGCATGTTCTACCACATATTAACACTATGCATTTTTCTAAAGATTTTGTGGATAAAATTGCAACTATCCATTCCAAAGTTCCAGATAAAGTACATAATATTCCATCGGTGCAAAAACCAGAAATTAGATCCAAAGTGAACTCTTTTGAGCGTGCGACATAAGATGAAATTAAAAAGGCCTGTTTTGAGCTCATCGGCAAAATCATGTGATCTGGAACCCATTTCTACAATCGTGCTGAAAAAAATGATATACTAGTAACTCCCATCACTGATATAATTAAAATTTAAATAGAAACAAGTAGATTTCCCGAAAAAATACAGAGAAACTCATGTAAGACCACTACTTAAAAAACATATCTGCCTAAACGAACTGAAAAATTACAGGCCTATATTCTACTTCAGTTTCATTTCCAAAATCTTAGAAAAGGTAGTAGACGATCGGCTGCAAGTTCATATAAAAATAACCATCTATCTAATCCATTACAATCAGCTTACGGGAAACATCATTCTACAGAATCAGCTCTACTGAAAGTACATAACGATATCATTATTAGTATGAACAAGGGTGAAGTTACAGCACTGACCTTGCTTGACTTGTCGGTCGCTTTCGACACTATTGACCATGCTACATTACCAAATGGAATGGAATATCTACATCTGGGCAGGGTCAAATTTCGTTTTCTTTTTACTTGCAAAATAGGCACCAATCCGTAAAAATTAAAGACAGTCTGTCTGATATGAAGTTCCACAGGGTTATGTGCTGGGACCAGTGTTTTTCATCCTATACACTACACCACTCAGCACTAATATCTCCAGCGATAAAAAATCCTAAATAATTCCCTATGCTTAATTCTAAGTCAAGACACAAATCCATCTGCATCAGCCAAAAATTTTGGTGTAGTATTCGACAGTACCCCGGAATTCCGAAAAGACATATCTCAAGAAAAGGCATGTCCCAAACATGTATGGCATGCTTCTATCATATCCGTGACCTGCGTCGAAGTCTGTCCTTAGATCTTTCCAAGCAAATTGCAGTGGCACTGGTCAGTTGCAAGTTTATTGTAACTCATTTTTCCAAAATATGCCAGAAAAAAATATCGCTAGATAAAAACGCGTTCAGAACAGCCTTGCAAGGGTGGTAACCAAGGCCCCACGTCTTAGTTGTTCCGTTTCTATTTCTAAAACGATTACATTGGCTTCCTGTCAAATTTCGCATTAATTTTAAAATATGCACAATAAATTTTCGAACCATAAAAGACAACCAGCTTGCATATCTGACTGACTTACTTGTTTTTCCGAAATGCGCAAAATATCTACACTACAATTTCAAATCGATTTGTTGGTCATCGTATAAAAACTAAAACTGGGTCAAACACTTTCTCTATATCTGGCCCAGCCTTATGGAACTGTGCCTGGGCCAATACGTAATGCCGAAACAATTTGAACATTCCGGAAATTACTTAAATGTCACCTATTTGATCTGGCTTTCCCACCTTAGCTCTTCAGCAGCCTGTCTCCCTGTTGACGAACCTGCCTCGATTATGACACATTATGACACTAAAGATTTGTGCGCCTCTGAGCTGGGTCCGCTGAGTATGTAATATGTAAAATGTATGTTAGAATGTATGCTAGAGCATGCTGTATTGCAACATAACGGTTAGGACTGACAAGATGATTCTGAAGGGTCCAGTCCAACCATTTAACTCATCACTCATCACTTTCATCGAAACTCATAATTGTCATCGTATTCTTCAGGATCAACCTAGTCATCTCTATCCCGATCGCCAGCATCCAGGAGATCAACCAGCGAGGTTGACAGGACAGGCCAACATGATCACAGTGGTTTCAAGACTCCCATGTCAGTCTTTATCTATCCCTGTTGCTCCTCGTATATGCACGAATCAACCCGGTACGGTGGTTCACATGCTGGATGTGTGGCTCCAAAGCAGACTGGTACGGGGAAGGTGAGACAGGTCGACTCTGGACTTGGAAATTGGCTTCTTGTCTCCTCTCACCATCTTGTGGGGCAGCTTGACATGGACGGCTTTCACATAATATTTACTAATGTGTCCGTACACCAGATACGTATGCAAACTGCTCCAGCTGTTTCATCACCTGAGGCTTTGCGTTTGACGTCGTCACCCGTTTGCCTGAATGTTTTCTAGAACCTGGTGTTCTTTTTCAGTTTTTTAAGGGGCCCACCTTTCCCTTTCCTTTGAATGAACTGGTTCAATCCTCTCCACTGAAGACATATTATACGAGGCGAGTGGCACAGTACGTTAATAGTCTTTTCCAAGAGACTCAGCCACGTCGGATAATTAAATGTTGAAAATCTGTCTGTGCTTCCCCGATCCTGTGTCTCAGAGTCATATTGATTGAATGGGCATGATGCAGTAAAATCACAATATATCTGGTACTGCACCTTCATTTGTGTTTTGATAAATTGAAACACTTGGCATGATTAAAACAAAATATAATGGGAATAGACAATGCAGTAACAAGACTAGTAACATAACACAATCTTACCTAGCTATCTGTTGTAACACATTGATGAATATACCCTCCACAATGAGGACTGCCATGTTTGTTCTGTCCAGTCAGGAAGAGGCCTGTTTACCACTCCATACAACATAACTGACATAAATGTTTCTTTGTGTCATCGTTTGTAAGGAAGCTCTTGGAATAATATGGCTGCCTGACAGCTGATCCAGCTAGAATGATTATACGTCTGCTACGTCTCAACCTCTCCTGCGCTTTGATAGACCCAGGATGATAACTGTCAGTCGAGATCGCCGTCAGATCGAGTATCTGTATGCATAACTCACAACAGGTCGGGGGAAGGTTGGTAATGGTATGTAGCAGTGCCATGCCATCCTGTATGAACAAATCGTCAACTCTTTGGTGTATGGCAGATTGTCTGGGGTAGCGTCTCCCAGAAGGTAGGGCCTAGTCAAGGAAGGTGAAATGAAATGAAATTAATCGGGCTTTAGGCCACCTTTCTGCACATATAGGCTAAACTGGGCCAGGAGAACCTCCTGAGGATGGTGAGATGATTGAGATGACACTGTCCTCCAGACACAGGATTTGAAATTCGAGCCCTGGCGATCTGAGGCCGAGCACGCTACCTCTCGGTCACGGAGGCTCCCCACAATATTGACTTTCACACGTGGATGGGGAAGAAACATTTTTGTTTCTTTGAAACCGCCGAGACCGGTAACCGAACCCCAAACTCTGGCGTGAAAGGCAGCTGTTCTAGCCACTACCCTAGGGCCTCGCCCTCAAGGAAGGTGACTTTGTTGATTTTCGAGGAAAAGCCATTTGGATACCCAAGCCAAGGAGGTACAGCCATACGTCATGAGCTCTTCCAAGTCCATTGGTTCATTTAGATATCACGAGGAGCGGGGATGTCAGGTTGCTTTGCTCCTGGTACTGGATGACTTGATATGATAGATTCATATAGTAACACAGGTTGACACAGCTTATTATTTGAAAAAAAAACAATGAATATAGTTGTGAATGGGTTTTTTACTTATTACCTTTCTCTGTGAGAAAGTGGTGTTGATGTTGTTGTCATCTTTTCAGAATTGAGTTTCATATTGACGATTCTTAGTGGCCAGCATTGGTCTTGTGAAAGCCCACAGAATGTTACGGCAAAAAGGACAACGGCGTTCTGATACTGATCCGCAGTTCCAAGAATGTAAGCTTGTGGAAGAGCATCAACAAGAACGATAACCGGGTTATTCTGTCGCCGTTTCAGCAGTTTCTCAGCTTGGTAGTTCTGATTAATCATAGCCACTCAGTTCTTCGACATAGAGCAAGTACAATGACGATAGCATTAGGACCTCATTATGCTGGACAACACGTTCTTCAGTACGAATACAAGTGCCTTCTCATGGACATATCAGATCGCTCTGAAAATAGTTTTACTATGTTCTTTGATCCTCAAAACATAGGTCTGGAAACTTGTTATATGCTTTAATATTAGCTGAGCAATGGCGAAAATAGATTTTTTGCTAATGGCTGCAATATTTTGCACAATAACATGTGTTTGACACATCTGATCACTTCAAGAATAGTTTTATGATGCTCTTGAACCCTCAAAACATGGGGTTAGAAACTTTAATTGTTGAGATATGTGCACTATTAGCTGCCATATGGTGAAATATACATTTTCCAGTAATGGCGTGATTAATTTGCATAAAAATGGTAGACCATGTGGGACATTTTGTCAACTTTTTACCATAGCAAATCGTTTTTCATGGTATTTTTCCAATCTAGAACCATAAATTAGACATTTATTTCCCTAGGGGTGCACGATACACCCTTCTTCCTGCCCGTTGATCTCTATGGCAACTAGCATAAAAATTGTTTGGTTTTGAAACACTTTAATCTCCATATAACCTTTGTATTTCTATAGCAGCTAGCGAAGGAAATTGTCAGCACAATGTCTGCATACACTTTATTCTTCACAACCTTATAATCTCAAGGGCAACTAACGAAAAAAAAACATCGCGTTTTTCACCATCGTCGTTATTATCTATCGATTTATCAAATGCAGATGTATCATTGGCCAAGTTTCCGCGATTGTTTTAAATACTGGTACCAACTGTTTATTTTCATAGGCATATAGGCCTACACATTTGTAATTATTTTCAGTGATTCAATAACAAAAAATACACACATAGGGGTCTATCTTGCGGCATGATTACAACAAACACAATACCAATCATCTGATACATCAAACGAAATTACAGGCGCTAAGAAATAGAACGCACTGTAAAAAATTCTGAACCGCCGTTCCCAATTATATTCGGTTCTATATTTTTTATTAGCACATTAAATACCCGCTTTTGGACATCATACAACAAGATTTCACAAAATCGTTTACCTCAATTTTGTCAACTCTGAATTATTTTCATCCACTTGAAGTTGTGGATCGCGTCAGCGAGACCCAACTTCAAGTGGGTAAAATACAATTGAATAATTTAGCGGTCAAAAGGTTAAACCCTGACCCAGATTGGACGTTGTGCCATGCTATTAGGCTTATAGGTCTAACTGTATTTAAAAGGTCACCAATAGTCATAATTGGTGCGCAAGCCGTATGGGAAATCGTAAATTAAAAGTGTTTATTTCAAGTTTAAAAATACTGGGGGATATTTTGAAACTTGAAATGCTGAACCTATAGTTTCAACGTAACCCCCAAGCCCCCCCCCCCTCCCCCCCGGTACGCTGTAACTAGTTTTAACGTATACCCCTGGGAATAATCTGAAACTAGTGTAGGTAACTTGAAACTAGTATTTTTCTACTTTTAGTGTATCGGGAGGTACATTGAAACTAGTTTCAACGTACCCCCGGTATACTGAAAGGGGGGTTCGCTGAAACGGCTACACCGGTTGTCTAGAGGACATTACAACATTTAGGAGACAGGGAGAAACTTGAGTATGTTTCCTAATTGTTAGATCTGAGATTGAAAGACGTTCTATATATGTACTACATACAATTATTGGTTTACGTTCTTAAATGGGAGTGCAAAACTCTTATGTACTATGTTGTCTCTTTTTAGGAAGTTTTTTGAGGATACAATAGGTCATACATTGATTGAAATCATCATGAGGTCCTGGTTGACAATCACTGTGTTATTCGCTCTGATGTGGACTTTTGGCACCGCTGATGAAAGCGATTCAAAACCTGAGAATCCTAGTCCAGGAAAGTTACACTTTAAAACACTGTAACCTTGAACAAATTCATAGCAAACTAAAAATTTTAGGAAAGTTTGTTGGAAGTATGGCAAGCAACATAACAAAAGTCATAAGGTGTCCAGCACAGGGGGGTGGATGTGTCATAAATTTAGGTCAAAAGAGCGCACAAAGGCAAACTAAAAGGCATATAATAGTAGGTTTCAAAACCATAATTCATTGACCAAACTTTGGCAAGTGGGGTTTGGCGATTATTTCAGATAGCCTAATGTATATTTTTCAAAAAATCAACTTCCACGCTTCTTTAGAAGCGGTGGGTGAGATTTTGTAGAACGTAAACTCCAAAATGGTCGCCATCGATCACAGTGATAAGCAAGTATTTAATTATATCATACACTAGCCTCCCAGTGAACCTCATTTTTTAATGGATTTAGGTAAAAATGGATCTATGGATGTTACCCATTTTATATGCTAAAATATGCATGTCGCGTTTGACCCAAAATCACTAAAATCCAAGATGGCCGCCAGTGGCTTTTTGAACAAAACAGATTTTTAACTAATGATCCCATAATCAATTGTGATATATCATTTCTAACTGATTTTGGGGCGTATAACTCATTTCTGAACCTCAAATTATATTTTTAAGTTTCCTTGACCTTCAAGAATCACATGAAGGTCAAAACATGATCAGCATATCTGTTAGGCCCCTTCTATGCAGGCTCTTTTCTCAGCTGTGGTCTTAGTGAAACTGATGAATTATATTAACCGATAATGTTTCTATTTATCTTTGCGTCTTCAAATTCTACTATAAATTATTTACCTACACTCCTGCGATGTGTCTCGTCATTATTTGATGTACCATTTACATAGCAAACACTATCAGAACATTGTTGAAATTATCACTGATCCTTTTTTCACAACAAAGGTTAGTTGTCAAATAATGCTGTAGGGTTGCGTTGCTGGGCTTACATCGCAATGTTTTTCTCCGTCAAGACTAGCGAAAGGTTGATGTTAGAAAACAATAAATAATGTTATTAGATGACGTAGGCTCTGTATACAGATTTCCTGTATGAAAACGGTAAGCACTAAGCACAAGTTCTATTCTAGATACCACACTCTCTTGTGGCTGTGGCCCAGATATCCTGCATATTATTGGTAATTAGGCCTACAGGTTAGAATTGGTTTGATATTATATAATCTAGTGTGGTCTAGATACTCCACATACTCCAGTGTCATACGAACACGTAGGCCTACATGTCGGGCCAGATGGAGTCATATGAATGATATGTAGGCCTAAAGGTAAATTAGCTTTTACCTAGAAAAAGGAGTTGAGAATGCAGCAGACCAAAAGATGTAGCATTCCGCATATTATCAAGCATTCCTTTCTGGATATCGCGACTGAATGGATCTATCTGGTGTAAATATCTATCCTTGATTTAAGGTATGTTGATGCAAAAAGATCTATCAAGTGTTTTATTTCCATGGTCAATATTGTCTGCTTGTCACATGATAAATACATGACTATTATCACCCATCACATCAACACCTAAAACAAAAATTGGCTACATTTTTTCCTAATGTATCACTATATTTACATGATTCTGTGTAAGATGAACAGCAACCAAATGTGGTAGTCATCTATTATACTACAAGAACAAGTAAAATGTTATGCTATGCAGAACACCCTATCATGAATGGGTCAATGCGCAATTTTGCACAAGCATCTAGGCCTTGACACGGAGGATTTCCAATGGGTATTTAAATTTTAATTATCCCAATTTATTTGCCCTAATTAGCGTTATTGATCACACCTAATTTGGGTCAATAAATATTCTCCATTGTAAAAAAGACCATACGTGCCTATATACGTGATAAGTAGCCTAACACGAAGGCTTCGAGCGAACATATGATGAGCGACAGGTTATCTTGCATTTACTAAATCACGATGCCCATAATTATGTTCTAATGTCACACTGAGCCGTATTTGTACTGGAGGGGGGAATTATCTTTGGGAAGTACTAAATGGATTCTAGGTCAACAAATATAATATTTTTGTGCTAATAAAAACATATGTGTCTTCTGGTCACAAAATTACAAGTTTGGACACAAAAATGTTATTTCTAACATGATTGAGAGTATAAAGATAATGCAGAAAATAAGATTTACCATGTGCTCTCGGCGGCCATTGATTTTTGAAAAATGCTAATTTAGGCACTTTGTCCAATTATTTTTTTTATAAACTTTTATCCCCTGCAAAATAGATTTCCTAATTATTTCAAGTTTGCTAAAAAACCTTTTGAATTTATTTTGAATTGAAAACATAGACTGTGGGTGGGTCATGATTTATTGTCATTCACTGCTGAGCCATCTTGATCTGAATTATTAAGCACGAACAGTTCGCGCAACGAATGAAAATAAATTCAAATTTATTTCGATTCACAAAGGATAATACTAGCTGAGGATTACAATACTTGTGATCAATGGCATCTAGCCATGGTGCACTCATACGTTGCGATACAGGTATAATGTGATAGGTAATATTTGCAGAAGCAAAGTCATATTTAATAGAACTAGACAGTCAGTCAGATACTGCAAACCGCAGTGATTGTGTATTGGATCCAGATCGTAAACTAATCCGGATCATTTCCAAATGTAATGGATTGTTCCTCGGCACACCTCTAGTAAAATTTTCATGCAAATCCATACATTATTTGTAAATAATCCTGGTCATGGATGAACAGACATATGAACCATCACGACCAAAAACATAACCTTTCTTGGCGGAGGCAATGAACAACACAATGATTTATTTCAAAATAATCTGTAAGTTTTAACATCATACATTGGATGACGTAGTATACACAATTTTAGAACGGATGCCCACAATTCTACATTAAACATCTCGTCGATTTACAGCCTATACAAATATTAATGATTGCGGTACATATGTCTTAAACATCACATTGAGGTTCGTACTGAAATTACCTTCATATTGATGTCACACAATTATATTTTCCAGGTTTTTATACTGGTATTTATGTTTATGAAAGCCTTTGGGGTCAGAGGGTTCACATAGCTAAAAAATTCTAGTCCAATCAATTTGTAAAATTATGACTTCACTTTTTTTTATAATGAAGATATGCTATTTCCAATGATGACAAATATAGATGAGGCTAGTGCTTTATATAAATATTTATACTGCATTATTTTGCATCTTAATTGACGCGATTTTATAAAAAGTGTTATATAAAATGCTCAATGTTGTGAATATGGCATCAAGCAGTTTCATGGAGTACACTACCTATATAACATGAAAACACTGATAAAAAACTGTAATTGGACCCACTTTCCAGGTTCGACCAAAAATATACATATGGCCCCCTAGCTATAATCTTGAAATACCATATCAAGGTTAAAAATGACCAGTCGGCTAGTTGTCACAGTAAAAAAACAACTTTTTCATAAGTTGTCTAACAGCTATATGTGATTTGTCGTTTCTAACTAACTTTGAGGCACTTACCCGGTAATCAATTTCTAGTATAAATAATGTTATTCTAGACAAAACAACTTTTTCTGTGACCCAAATCTCCACATGAAGGCCAGAAATGACCACAAGCAGTCGATTTAGTCTCGATCAGACGTGAACCCGATCAGACGTGCGCCTAAAAAGAGGGCCCGATCCGGCGTGAAATAGTACCAAAAAAAATAGTAAAATGTCCAATGAAATAGCGCAGTGTGTTGATGATCATAGATTGCTCAATAAAATATGGATATTAATAATAGCTGTTTAATTTATCTAAATATCTAATAATAATAAGAATAATTGAATTATAAATAAACAAGCTATTATACATAATATTTTCTACCGGTTTTTATGAAGGCGGGATGTTTTAATACACGACGTGTTAACGTTTAACACAACACGTTTTAACGCGAAGTTGATGCAACCCTAGCGCCGAAGGCGCTGATAGTAGTTTTAAGACAATCGGGGCTTACTATAAATAGTAGTCCCCATATAGCCAACCATTACATGTTTGTGTTTAATTTCACAACTCTACTTTTACTCAGATATTGTTTTCACATATAGTGTCGTCCGTTGTCCGTTGTTGTCGAGTTTGTCAAAATGTCTTATTGCTCTGAAAATAGTGAGATTCCTTGGTTTTACCTTTCAATCTCGGTTATTACGTCGTCAAATACTTAGTTTGTCAATGTATTCGCCTCAGCGTCATTTGGAGTTAGCATCCTGTCTGCTGAAATTCTTCGAATAAAACTCCCTGATGCCTCCAGTGTATGACTAATAATGGTATTAAGTGGACTAGAGTGAAAAAGGCCACAATAAGTACCTGGGCTAGAAAATTAAACAATAAGTGGACAGGGCTACATCAAGGAGGGTGTCACGTGACCCCCAGTGACCTCCTGGATCCGCCCCCCGCTCGTAAAAACACAGGAAGTTGAATAAATGCTGGTTTATTGCTGTCTCTGTGTCGCAACTCAACGGGTCCAGCAAACATGATGTGGGGAATGATACACGCCCCTGAAGGATCGAACACATGGGGGCAGCAGGTTATCTAGATTTAATAAACAAAATACTTTTGGCTTTATATTTCTAAGATTTTAAACTCTGTAAAAACGATTGCATTCATGCTTTAACTCTTGTTTACTCGACAAGTTTAAATGTTCCATATGTCCATTTTAAATTCGTCAAGTATGACATATTGCAGCTTTTTTGAAATTATAACTGATGCCTCGAAATAAAGTCACATTATTGATGCCAGAAACAGATTATGTGCTGAAAAGGTTATGAAAAACGACAAATCACATGTAGCTACTTGACCCCTTATTATCTAAAAGTTGTGTTTCCACTGTGACAACTACTGGACATTTTTTACTTTGATATGGTGCTTGAAGTTCACATAATAAGACTTTTAATGACATGTATTATTGAATCAATTATGGATAAGCAACATTTTTTCTATGACCGCCAGTATTCATTTCTGCCCTTTATATAGAGGTTGGGGTCATAGAATAAGATGTTTAAGGTCAGTGATGCCTAGAATCACATTATGGATATAGGAATTTATACATGATGTTCCACACAATTAGTCGAAAGGGACATCACATGCAAGAATTGGACCACTTATCTAAAAGCTGTATTCCCACTGTGACAACTACTGGACATTTTTACCTTGATATGGTGCTTGAAGGTCACATAATAAGACTTTTCGTGTCACCAATGTTTAGAATGACATATTTGATGCGTCAGTTAGAAACGACGTATTACATGTAATAATGAATCGACTATGGATAAGCAACATTTTCCTAGACCGCTGGTATTCATTTATTCCCTTTATATGGTGCTTGGGGATCATATAATACGATGTTTAAGGTCAGTGATGCCTAGAATGACATTATCGGTATCAGAAATAGATGATGTACCACACAGCTAGTCGAAAGGGACACATCACATGTAACTATTGGACCACTAGTAAACAAATCACTACATATCGATATACTGATCATTTGTGACTTCAGTGTGATGGTTGCAGGTCACAGAAGCTTGTAATTGTTATTTGATGAGCAGGAATGGGTAATACGTCCCAAAATTAATCAGAAATGACATATTAAAGTTGCATAGGGGGCCTATGTGATTTTTCAGTAAAAATCTATGTTGTTCAAAATGACGCTGGCGGCCATCTTGGATTTTTGTAATTTTCGGCCTCTGGTGACTGGTGACCTCTATAAATCCATTTTCTACATAAATGCAATAAAAAAGCAGGTCCACCGGGAGATTAGTGGATCAAATAAGTGAATAGGCCTACTTGTTTTCACTGTGATCCATTTTATATGCTATTTTTTTGACAAAATATCTCACCTGACAAAGGTCGATCACGGAATCATGGTTTTGGAACCTACTATTATATGACTTTTAGTAGTTTGACCTTTGTACGTCATGTTGACTTAAATTTAAGACACTTCACTCTCTGGACACCTCAGGACTGTGGATATGTTGCTTGCCATCTAACAACCCTTCCTGACATTTTTAGCTTACGAATTTGTTACAGGTATTAACTTAAGTTTCCTTGACTATCCAGCGGAAGGAAACTCCACTTCATTTCAAAGGAAGTTACTACGAATCAGCCGGGATGATATCATAGTAAGTAGAACCCAAGTTAAACAAGTTAAACTTTCCCCGATCTGATTTGTTATTTCCAGTTTTCAGTCAACGAGCGTGTAAAGAGATGAACTCTTTATTGATTAATAAATTCTGTACCATTTATTATATTAATAGTATTTCACTTAATTTCTTAGTCTTTGCAATTATATAGTTAAACTGTTTTCTTTCGATCTGCCAGCCTTATCTGTTGTTGTGACACATATGGCATTGTTTAGCGGGCATAGCTATTAGACTGCACAGGATGCATTTATTCAACCAGAGAGTACATGATAACAACGCTACGGTCCACGTGCATACTAGGGCTGGCAGAGTTTACATGTATACGAGAGATAGATAAATAACACAGAGACAGAGATATTAGTTTAGTTCAGATTTAACTCCCCAGCTGATCTCCACACTGGGTAATGTAATGTGTGTGTAGATAAATGTATATATTCTTTTAATATGACTGATCTTCTCCTCACTGGATCGTACTTCACTACATTATCAACACTGATACCATTACAACTGGCGAACTAATGCCAGTCCTCTCTTAAAAGAAGGGAGGCCAGTGATCATAACCGGATTTACAAGCCTGGATTTACACTGTGAGGATAATTCGCCACTATTGCCATTACGTCACCATGTCTGTGACTGGCGCTCAGTGGGCAGAATTAATAGACGCTTAAAAAGCACAGACAGAGGCTACCACAACAGCTCTTACAACAAAAGCTAAAGCACAACGTAGACTTGAAAGTCTTTGAGTCACTGGCCACTCACTTTGTACCTGTGATGGTACCGACGCCGCAGCACTCCGTGAGTGGCTCCGAATCATAGACCTTCATCATAAAATGGTTGGTGCAGATGACTTTACTCTAGCTTTGTGTAAAGAAAACGCAAGAGGTGGATTACAGGCTGCTCTGTTTACCAATACAACAGACATTACATGGGAAACTCTTAAGACGAGTATTGCTCGGTACTTTTTGCACACGGCTGAAGACTTACATTACCTTGCTACTCTAGCAAATGTAAAGCAAGATATGCACATATGCAAGCAGCATACATTAGTCGCTTCAGAACACATACAGAGCGTGCATATGCAACAGGTGTCACCCCAGGGGCTGAAATGGTGCGAGTGCAGACGCTATTCTTGCGTGGTCTGCGTGATAATGCACTATCACGCAGGACATTTCATAAGACTGAAAATAAAACATTGGAGGAAACGATGGAGGTAACCCAGACTCTCGCCAACAAGAACTACCGTTTTTCTCCACACTGGTACCTCCCAGTAGAGAGTACTAAGCAGGTGCTGCTACCGTTAGTGCTCCAACATCAGCACAGCCAGCTACACGGAATGCAGAGATAAAGGCATTGACGCTGACAGTCAAATGGCTAACTACGGAAGTCGGAAAACTAAAGGCAAAAGATTCTCCTCATGGTGGTACCAAGAAAAAGGCCATAACTTACAAAAGTGGCAAGGTACCCCAATCTAAACTAACCAAAAAGACTACTTCAGGTCAGTACACTAAACTGAGTGCACCTCGACAACCCACAGGTGAATGCTTCAGGTGTGGCCGCAGTGGTCACCGTAAAGCTGACTGTCATGCCAAATACCACATTAGCAGAATTCCGATCTGCGCAGAATGTGGCCAGGTCGGTCACCGCACCATCGATTGTGGAGGAAATGACAGCAAGAAACGGGAAAATTAATAGAATTGACTGTAGCTCGAGTAAGACTCAATAAGGCTCTTGTGGTTAAAGGGCTCGGTTATCCTATGATACTCGGGTCTGACAAGCTGAACAGAGGAGAGGCTGAAATTCATTATAAAGCAGAATCTCTCACATGGTTTGGCGCCCTGTTTGCGCTCATTCCATGCCCAGATGCTCCCAGAACTGAGAGCGCGGTGGCCATAATATCCTCTGGTAAACCTGAAATTTACACTGTACTGGCTGACTTGCAAGACGTATTTGACAAACCACAGCAAAATTTAAGAGCATGTAATCTCATTGAGTGTACAATAGACACAGCTACCACTGATCCAGGACATCTTCGATCAGTTACAGGGCGCAAAAGTTTTTACGACTCTAGACATGCAAATGGGCTACTGGCAGATTCCCGTGGCTGTGGCTGACATTCTAAAGACGGCCTTTGTCTGTCATAAGGGCCTCTTTGAATTTGTGCGTATGCCCTGTGGCTTATGCAATGCGCCCGGAATTTTCCAGAGAACAATGGAATGCGTACTCCACGGATTTGTTGGTGAAATATGTCTTGTCTGCCTTGATGATGTGGTTGTATTCGGTAAAACGAAAGTAGATCATGCTGAAAATTTACGCCTTGTTTTGGAGCCCTTTCGTGATCACAATCTTACACTTAAGCCTTTAAAGTACTCATTCTTTAAAGTTGCATTAAAGCTCTTAGGCTATATACTGGGAGCAGATGGTATATCTGCTGACCCAGAGAAATTAAAAGCTATAGCTGCCCTTCCAACACCATCCACGGTAAGTCAGCTGAGAACATTTTTGGGCATGTCAGGCTATTACCGTCAGTTTGTGCCCAATTATGCTGTTATATCTCAACCATTAGTAGATTTAACAAAGAAGGGAGCAGAATGGATTTGGGCAATTGAGAGGCAACGTGCCTCTGAAAAACTTAAGGCCGTATTGCTGACCGACGTCGTTTTGTCCTACCCAAGAACTGACCGTCCTTACAAACTGTACACTGATGCGTCAGATTATGCTGTAAGTGCTATTCTGGTCCGGGAAGATGAGGAATGTGTAGAGCGTGTAATATACTACTTATCTTATACCCTAGACAGCGTTAAACGTAGGTGGGCTACTGTAGAGAAAGAGGCCTATGCTATTGTCTACGCTCTCCAAAAGCTTAGGTGTTACTTTTGAGGGTCAAAGTTTGAGATCATCACAGACCATAAACCCCTTAAGTCCCTTTTTCAATCAGAAATTGCCAATACAAAACTACAGAGATAAGCTGTACAAATAAGTGAATTCGGTGCGCTGATATAACCAGGGATGTGTGCAAATATAAAAGAAATTCTTGCTAAATGTGGTGCTTGCAAGGTTTTTGCAACCTCAAAGGCACATGTACTCTTAGGTGAGATGCCTATTTCCTATTACCCTCACCAAATCGTGTAGCAAATAAAATTAGCAGTACCATTGCGGAAGTATTAGCAGCACGCTATATTCCACAATACGGTGCATCAGAAATTATAATTTTTGACAATAGAAATAAATTTTGCAATAGCGAAGTTGCGGGTCTATTGACAGCCTATGAAATGTCCGCTCATCGGACAATGGCCTTTAATTTCACTTAATTTCTTAGTCTTTGCAATTATATAGTTAAACTGTTTTCTTTCGATCTGCCAGCCTTATCTGTTGTTGTGACACATATGTCATTGTTTAGCGGGCATAGCTATCAGACTGCACAGGATGCATTTATTCAACCAGAGAGTACATGGTAAGAACGCTACGGTCCACGTGCAGACTAGGGCTGGCAGAGTTTACATGTATACGAGAGATTGATAAATAACACAGAGACAGATATATTAGTTTAGTTCAGATTTAACTCCCCAGCTGATCTCCACGCTGGGTAATGTAATGTGTGTGTAATTAAATGTATATATTCTTTTAATATGACTGATCTTCTCCTGACTGGATTGTACTTCACTACATTATCAACACTCATACCATTACAAAGCGAAACATAAATAATATATTCTGGCTTTATTGTTGTTATTTTCTGTACACATGGTGGCTTGGCTAGATAACTGTAGAATTCCACCAGCCATTCACCAGTCAGGTTATAACCATATTTTAATATACCACCAGGCTATGTTGATATCTACATATCGATGTATGTTTTTTAAGTTTATATATGAGGTCACCACAAGTAGTACATGTAGGCCTATAGTCGGTGCTAGGTGAAAAGAGGGAAAGCTTTAATCTGCAGACCTGCGGGGTCATGTAAAGGTCACCTGAGTTCGGGGGCGGACCCCCTGGGTTTCAAAGTGACTTCAACAGCGGTAGTTATTCTTCGCTTACCTATTGTTTATAATACTAAGGTATTGACGGTACGTTTAGTTATACAGAGCATGCGTTGTTTTATAAATTTTTATGGTGTACACCTGTAGCGACATATTTATCTTCTAACTTGGTTTATTTATGTTGTCATTACGAAAAGACACAATTCATAGTTTTGATATTTTTTACTGTATTTCTAAATGATAAAATGTCTTTTATCACTGCTGTAAAATAATCTTATAGCTATTTAATACACATATTCTTGGTACTACAGCGGCAATGCTGGTTAAATACACTGCTAATAGTGTAGTATTACTATCAGTTATAGTAAGTAATTAACCCCGGTTCATACGACGCGCTACACAGCCTGTTGTAGACATACACAGGCTGTGTATCTAGTCTGGCAGTCATCTCCCACAATCAGCCGAGCCCGTCGGAATGCCCGCTCCCTGAGTGGACAGGATTCCGCGGGCTGGCGCGAGGTTCAGGGTTTATAACCGCCTTGGCAGCTGAACGCTTTTGTTTGACATAATAAACTATTTGCTATACTGCCACTATACTATGTTGTTTTGTTGGATGAACCGAGAGTTAATTTACGGCAATTGCACCAAATCGTTGTACAGTCCACCTATAAATTCTAGCAGTGGTGTACGTAGTGGTGATTACATAGTGTTATATTTATTATAACTAATAGTAAATCACTACTAGTTATTATAAATATACACATATGATTAATCTTTTTCCCGTCATTCAGTGTTTATAGCAAGAGAAGAGATTGAATATATATATTGCGTCATATGTGTGGCCCTATTCCAGTATTGGCCTTTTAAACGGAATAAGAAACATCGAACATGCGGATAGGCAACAACACCTTAACACCACAAAGGTTTCCTATCCTGCAGCATCTTTTCGCACGCCGGTATTATTTAAATATATCGACTACATAATTATGATATTTCGTGTTACAAAAAGACGTACGTTAGATTCACTTACTGCAAAATACAACCATTTCCGTGATTAAGGTGGATTTTAGATTGAGAGTCCATTTAGGGTCAATTAACGATATATACCCGGAATAATCAGGATATTCATTTAAATCATTAAGGAAAAAATTAAAGCATTTTGGTTTCTTACTGACATGATATCATGGGCCTAATGACAATGCCACAATCTACCAGTAACGGCTTTTTAATTGATATAATAGAAGCTAACCCAGTCAAATGAACGAAGGGCTGAACGAGCGAACGGATGAAATGGATGAATGTGGTTTCAAGGTTTTTTTTTATCAGAGCACTGTGTCATATTCGTCACATTATTCATATTATTCCAGGACAGGTTTGGCAATATTACCTTCTACTTCTTATCACATTGTTTATTTAATTCATAAAATTTAAATATTTATCCAGGCTGAGCAATGCCTTTTTAGCCCAAGGGGGCAATACAAACAAATAATAAAACAATAAATATAATATTACAGTCAACCATCTATTAATAACTAAATAAACTTACAATTCTCATCCCATTGTTCATTCCATTCAATACATTTAAACATGTACACGAGCTGGACAATATTTTTTTTATCTAGCCCAAGTAGGCAATAGTGACAAATGATCTCATTTGTATCTCTACAAGACTACTATGCACTGGTTCTTCATTAAAAGTACCCTAACTGCGCTTGATAACCAGCTTATAGGGACCGATCCAGTTTATAGGCACGACAAGTTTATATTATGTGATGATATTATGACCAACAAACACGATAAATCGCCTTATTTTAATCTTTGTTTTTTTTCTTGTTTGTCTCATTTTATTTGATCGTTTTCATGCCAAATAAAATTCTACTCAAAGTGATGAAATCGTATTTTGTGGTAAATAATCAGTTGATCAAATAATTTAATAGATGTTTGCGTTGGAATTGCGTTGGCAAGTGCCAGATCTATCTTCAAATGATAAACATTATTGACATATTATTCAGCAGGACAAGGGTTAATACAGGTGTCAACTCTGTAATCATCCATGATGACACATATTTAGATTGATATGACTTATATTGATTGACATTGGTTGTTCATCAAACTGTTTGATAACGTGATTTTAAAGGTTATCCACTTTAAATGTACTGAGGGTAGAAACTGCTTCGATATAGTCATAGCAAAATAATTAATGTCAGTTCGAGTCGCAGCTGGGCTGCATGTTGATTATGATTGTGCATAAACCGTCCTCTTAAATGTATAGAGTATGTGCTGTTCTGTATATGCACTAAGTGTTATAAAGAACCACTGAAGTCATCCGGTAATAGTAGGGCATCACTACCTCTTGTTGTCCACAAAGAGTAGATGAGTTGGAAATATATTGAAAATTATTCTATACCTATTTGTTCTAATAACATGGTTTAGGCAATAACAGTTATATATTGTGTTTATCGGTATCTACCAGTTTACCACTATTTCCCAGTTTCTTCCATTTCTTCCATTTCACGGACAAATGATAACAAGGCATTTGTGTTATAAATCTAAGTGAACATCAAAGTTGAAAAAACGTTAATTACGTAGCCATGATAATCTCCCAATTTCATATTACGTCATTATAATCGTCGTTATCAATTTTATTAAATTACTACTTGCTGTACCAGCTTTACAGATGGTGGGCCAACATTAATCAAGCATTTGTTTAAGTTATTGTGGCTGTCCCATCGCTGAAACGACCATGCGCTGGATTTTTTTCTTGGACCATCATCTGCGAAGCTGGCACACCATTGAACCAGCATTGTGTGGGTAGGTATCGTATACTGTACACTGTAGAGACCCGCCACCGCCCCACACGATTCACTGCCCAGTATTGAATGGATGTTGGCCATCGCCGCCGATGGTAGTCCAGCATTGAACCTGCATTGGGTTCGTATCGTGCTGATTTGTTGTGCACTGCTGCCGGGGTCTCACATGTTCGACATTACATTATTTTCAGTCCCAGCTAACACAATATTTGAACCAATGTGGTTCAATGGTACTCCATTGTCTACGACGCTGGCCCAACATTAAACCAACATTGTTCAAAGTATTTTGTTAGCTAGGGTGTTGCCAGTGCGACGTTGCTTAGGACTCGGTGCTGGCGTATCTCTTTTGCTTGCTTCCTTTAATTGATTGTCATACACACCACAAGCTGCTATAAATAGCACATCCCTCCTCTGGATTCTGAGAAAACATTAGCGTCATCTACTTCTAATACGCGTGTATTAACTCACAGCAGTCTGGCCGTTTTGACATTGGACGTCTGTGTGGTCTGGCCATTTTTGTGATTTTGAGACATATTCTGATACCCCTAATAGAAATTTAGAATGATGGCATATGTATTTCCCATATACCACAGGAACACACATACAATATATAACAGGAATACACATCAATTAATTGGCCAATATGATGTTGCCATGGTAACCGACAGCCATCTTGAATATGCTAATTAGGTAGTCAAATTTTCGGAAATTTTGTTTGAAAATGATATTTTTGGGATCCAATGAGATTCAGGAGTACAACATTATATCAATTCACGCGAAATATATTAAAATACATCACAGACGGCTCGAAGAAGCATTCAGTAGGTCTATACACACATATTAATAGGGTAAATAAGTTATTATCATGGGGTATAGTAATCTGTCTAAATTCCCTGGGGGGTATGCCGGATTTCTTATATTGAGATGACATTACCAGCTCATCTGGGAAATACCGAATACCTCGTATTCATCTGAGCCTGGAGTTCTATGTTTAGTCCAGAAACGGTTGTGACGCAGATAAATCAACCCTTTATGTTCTAGGCTCTCCATGCTGTGTTCATAGTTGCGCAAGTGATGTCATTTGATGAATGGCTAAGCATTATTGCTAGGTCCGAGCTGGGCTGAGCTGACCGTCACGTGTAGGCCTACAGTAGCATATATAGAGTACAGGGCTGTAGGCATACAGTAACCTACTGTACAAGGTGACGGCAATAATATCAGCAACTAAACTGATTACAAGATACTACTTAAACGAGACATTGCCCCAGTGGTGTTTTAATGTTGGACCAACGTTCGCAACGCTGGTCCAACGTTGAACAAACATTGTAGAAATGTACAATATTTGAGAGGAAGTCCTCCTGGCCAGCAGAGACAAAACATTTCTATAACATTTATACAACGTCGGTTTCAACGTCTTCGACGCTGGTTCAACATTGTATTATGTCATACAAATGTTTTGTGTTTACTGGGTGTCAGTACAAGCGTGGGGTCAGTCTGTTTCGAGATACCGGCAGTAATAAAGTCAGTTTGTTTGCAAGCCAACGACCAGATAAGAACCAGGGCAAAGAACTTTAGCTGTGATGGAATTATTAACTCATAGATGTCGCTCAAATATATATGAACTTGCTGTGATTTGAGAACTCGCTCTTAATGAGGCTTTGGGTATGAAACGCGTATCATAATGGAATAGGGTCTGGGCCTACCCGTGGGCACTATTGCATTCTGGGGGACCCTTGTCCTGCGAATTTTGACAGTTGACCATACCTTTAACAACATCTAACGCTATAGCTGCGAGGTATTAGGCTTCTATCTGATCCAGGACGTGGCTGACGTGTTCCGGTAAGGAGAACATAATTGGGGCAGTCTGTCAGTCTGGGCCATGGCTATTCGTCAGTTCAGTTTGTGTTCCTGACAAAAAGAAATGAAAACTAGCAGCATCAACATGATCAATGAGTACACACAGTTAAATGTGTTTCTTCTTTTAGTTGGGGCATAGGCTACTTCGAATTCAACTTAGGTTCAGATTGTTATCACCCACGAAGATAATGCGTGCTAAATTGCAGATAAACTTCTTTATTTTTTATATATATAAATTACATTATTCTTTCATTTACAATATTCACTTACATTTGCGCATAATCAAATCACTGAGCTTTTCATAAATGTGCATGTTTCTCCAGATTATATGTTTTATTCAGGAGCTGGTTGAGAAGATGTCCATCTTGCGCGTGGTCATGAAAAACACAGACGTAAGTATGTGTTGCCAATTTTGCTGCCCTTCTCAGTTCCATCTGCAACCTTTGGCTGTGTGTGCTCCATACACTGGCACAGTAGGCATATCGGCATTTATTGATGTATTATCAATGACTGAAGCCATAATATACCCTTGTTGAATTTGTATCAACATATTTTTTTTTACCAGACCACAAAAAGCAAAATGGCTGCAGAAATACGGACACAATGGCGACCAAAATGGCTGAAATTGTAGGAAAAAAATTGTATTGGCCATATATCATGTATATGATTTAGTTACACAATGGTAACTATTAGTAAGGTTCCTTATGATGTGTGCGAACATAAAAAATCAACGAACTCTCCAGTTCCCACCAGGCAGCACTAGCCTCCACTAGTGACGTTAGAGTGACCAAGAATGGAGGCTCTGCTCGTAAGTACGCTTTCAAATATAACGTTGCGGGTAAGGTTAAAACATACTAATAATAAAAAAATCAGGTAAACGCACATACCGGGTGCGTTTGGCGAATATAGGCTAATATATTCAAAATGGCCGACAAATTAGCAAATTTGATAAAATATGGCTGATGGAATACGGACAAAATGGCGGACAAAATGGCTGAATTGGTAGGAAATAATTGAATTGACCCTTTATGGTTTTCTTACACAAACTTTTAGCCAGGTTCAAGAAGTAACTACTGCATCTTACCATGCAGCATGAAGACAGTTTTTGTTATAACATAAATATCATCTGAAATTGTAGGAGTTTTCTATTTAGCCATATATGATTTAGAGTTAACCAATCGGTATTTATATCAATTATTAGCAATGTTTTCATGGCTAAAATTGTAGGATTTTTTGTATTGCCATATATGATTTAAAGCAACCCAAGATCAAATATTAGCAATGGTTCACAAGTAACTGCATCTTAACATGCAACATGAGGACGCGTTTTTACTATAACAGACTGTAAGAAATGCCTGCTGAAATATAAAGGCCGCCAGAACCAACTCCGCCCCGCCCTGACGATGTAAATGGCGCATCCTTCTCTGTAATCTCACATCTTCTTTTACACTAATGTTCTAACTATTCAGCACAGATAGCCAGATATTACACATATTAAAGTCAATAATGGCCATTTTGAATATGATATTTGAGGGCATTTCCTTCTATTCATGGAACAACACATTCTGTTTCGTGGTAATGGTCTAGCTCTCTGGCACGGTGTGTCAAATATCAGGCATGTTAAAGTAAATAATGCTCGATAGTCGGCCAAGTTAAAATTTTCCAGGTTACAACCTTCATCGCAACCACACACTTTGTGTTAGAGTAATGGTCTAGCTATCTGGTACGGTTTGCCAAATATTAGGCCCTACACATATTTAATTAAAGCATGCAGATTGATAGTCGAAATTTTTAATTTGCTCTAGCTGACAGTTGTCAGGTCACACCCCTCTGCGAAACTATTTGCTTTATTGTAACGGACCAGCTTTCTAGCACTATTTTCTAGACATCACCAAGTACATTATACTCTCACCTCATGTATTGTACGAATGAATTTGTGAACAAAAATCAAAGCTGATGGGGCATGATTGTATCATTACCTGTTGCTTTACTTTCAAAAACTCTGCAGAATCGTGTCTCGCAGAGTGTCCCACATAATTGTGTACACTATTCTACGCAAATGATAACATCTGTCATGCTATTACCAGATAGAGTGTTTCTACCTTGAATGATCTATATATAGTCCTGGCCCTGCCATAAAGTCCTGTATACATCTCTTTAGGCATAGATTTTGACGGCTGATTTGAATATAAGATACCTCTAGCATCAATATTCTACTATTTCTACTATTTTCTACTATTCTACTATTCTACTAATATTCTACTATTCAATTTACAGCGAAACTCAGAAATCGGCCATTTTCAAAGATGGCCCCCATTTGGCCAAGGTCAAACTTTAAATTGACATAAGTTTTGACAGAATAGGAGCAGTTTCATGATTTTTGTGTCTACTATAGGGTTTTCAAGTATGCACGATCAGGAATAACTTTGGACATTGCATTGTGCGTAAAATCCTAGATGGCCGCCATATGGCCAAGGTCAAACATTAAATTGCTATCATTTTCCACTGAATAGGAACAGGTGCATGATTTTGGTGTCTATTATACGGTTTTCAGGTATGCCCGACCTAGTAGTGTGGTCAGAAATTACCTTGGGCGTACATTGAGGGTAAAGTTCAAGATGGCCGCCTTTTGCCCAAGGTCAAATAGTAAATCAATATCATTTTCGACACAATAGAGGTAGATTCGTGTTTTAGATGTCTATCATGGGGTTTTCAGGTATGCCCAATATAGTGGTGTTGTCGGGAAATATTTTAGACATTGCATTGTGAGTGGAAATTCCAAGATGGCCGTCATATGCCCAAGGTCAAACAATAAATTGGTATATTTTTCTACAGAATCGGAGCAGGCTCACGATTTTGGTGTCTACTATGGGGTTTTCGGGTATGCCCGATCAAGTGGTGGGGCTAGAAATTACCTTAGACATTGCATTGTAGGTAAAATCCAAGATGACCGACATTTGTCCAAGGTCAAACAATATATTGGTAACATTTTGGACATAATAAAAGGCGATTCATGATATTTCTCTCACACATTGGGTTTGCAGACTCAGACTCAGACTCAGATTCATTTATTTGATCAAATAAAAACATTTACATATTTTTATTATTAGCATAGCAATGATCAGGAGACCTCCCCTAAAACCGTAGGTCGCTATCCTGGAGGCCACCTTAGAAAGAAAACAATAATTAAATATGCATAGTAATAAAAATAATAATAATAATAAGGAGAATAATAATAATAATAATAATAATAATAATAAAAGCAATATAGAATTATACATTTATACACATACCTAGCGAATACGAGGCGCCGACACAACGTTGGATAAATGTTGGGCTGACGTCGTAGACGGCGGGCCAACACTGAACCAAATATAATCGTGAATATTTTTTCTTAACACTTTTTTAAAAACGCAACTGTCTGACCTAGACACCTCAAACGTTATATTCGACATGTTGATAAGGACTGGTGTACAGAAATGTCAACCGTTTCCCACACACAGCACCCCTCTTTCCCCTAAATATGACACAAACTTAAAATAAACGTGATAGGCTAACTTATATTTTTCTATCCGCGTTTGAACTACCCATAACTGACCTCATTAGGGGTTTTATCAAATTTAAAAAAAACGAAAAATCCGAGGAAAACTCGGATTATCCAGACCCCAAACACCCACCCGCCTATCCAATTTTTATTTTTATTGGCAAAATGTACAACGAAATAACAACACAAAAAAACACAATATTTTCAAAAAAAAAAGAAATCCGACATATACAACACATTGTCTTCCGTGTTTTTTTGAAATTACGACGCTTTCCGTCACACATCATTACATCTGCTTCCTCAACATTACAAACAAATGTATTTAGTTCTGAAGTCTTTATGGAAGGCGGTACAGACGACCCGTCTGCACACAGAAATTGTGCCGGCACAAGCCCTTCGTCTGTGACGGATCCACTCAGGAGAACATCCTGCTCGGCGAACACTGGTGTTGAAGAAGCCAGACTGAGCCACGTTGCTGCAAATTGGTTGTGTTAGCTGGCGATGTCCAAAATTTTTCGAGTTTCTTTGGTATTTGAATTTCAGCTGATATTTCATTAAAGTCGACACATTCAACTCCTCCTGCACGTCGTATCCTTCCCCCATTTTTAATGGATAACTCGAGGTACTTGTCGAGTTTAACATTTACAGCTCTTCTCATAATGATCTTGTCCAAATGAAGCAGTCAAAGGAGTCTCTAATCCCGTGAAAAATTTGTTTGTATGTTATCTGGAAGCGACAATGCAGCTGTTTGTGCTGATTACGAATCGCCCATTCAAAGTCCACTGTGCGTTCATCGTCAGTCGGCCAGAGGTGGCCAAGGAGGGTTTCGTCACCACTTGAGCGTGCATACCTAAAACCTTTGTTAGTATGTCAAGGAGACCTCTGGGCATAACTAGCACCCGGTTGTCGGCTTGCAGGTGTGTGCATGAGTTTTTGAGGGGCAAAATAAGATTTATTACAAAACCGCAAAAAAATTAATTCTGTGAAATAAATTAATTTATTACAATTAAACAAAACGTTTTAAAAATGACACAGAATATACCAGATATATGCACAATATCCTTTAAAATGTATCTTATAATGAAATAAATCACATTTGTTAAGTAATTGGATCACACCGAAAAATTAATAAACGGTAAACGGTTAAACCGAGTGTTTTCCCTATGCCAGTAAAATCTTTGCAATTGATCAAGGATCAGCCTATTTTTAGAACCAGTATTTTAGGGTAATAGTTATATGAAATATGCAGGATACTACTTTGTTGTGATATACCATATACTGTGTCGTCAAAATAATAATAATAAGGTAGTATATAACACATGACACCTGGAAGAATGCATATGTATGCAAATACATGTGAAATACATGCATAGAAATAAAGTTAGGGAGACCAGATATGTATACATAGTTATCATAAATATAGATACTGTAGTATCAGCTTTAAAAAAACCAAATATATTTTCAAAGCCGATTGTGCTTAACAAACCAATAAAATATGATAAACTAGTGGCTCATAGTTTGTCACTTCAAGTATGAAACACGATACTGTGCTCTTGACATGTAACATAAACAGAAATAACATATTAGAATGTTGGCAATTCAGTAAAACATCGAACTTCCATGTTTGAATGAACCATATTATCCAATTAGCAGTTAGGAACAACCCATCTGACGTCTATTACAACTACAACCCGAATTAATACATCTGCTTGCAATACACAAGTAGACATAGCTCTGGGCATAAAGTAGGCATTAGCTGACATCTCATTGGGATGGGCAGTGGTGGATTCAGCAATTAATGCCAAATTGTTTACTATCATTTCTAATACACACCACAGCTGGCACAGTCATCCTCTTATGTGCTTTAAAAGGGTCCGGGATCATGCTCCTCCAGAAAAATGTCAAACTCTAGGGCTTAAAATGGTGCTTTCTGGAGCACATAAAAGCCCAAATTAGTAGTTTTTTTTGGGGGGGGGGGGATACTGAAGGGAGGGCGTCGCTCCCTCTGGATAAGCTACTGATGGGTTCCATAATTCGATTGAGCTGATTCCTACGGAGATGATATACAAAGGAGAGCATAGACCCTAATAAAAGTCTTCTTTTGTGGGTGTTTTTTAAGATCTGTTGCTTTTTATCATGGAAGTGAATTGACTTCTACAGCAGTTGATGATAAAGGGATAGCACAGTTTGATCACAAATGTTTCCGCTTTTAAAAATTTAAATCGGCAATTTTCAACGCTTGAATAAATAGTATGGTTGATGACATTACTCATGTCAACAAAGTTAGCTGATGAAGATATAAACATATTTGCTGTGAGATGTCCGCTTCATCTTGCCTAATAAATAGTATAAGAGCAAAGTTAACAGACTTGATATATTTTGAATGTATCAGGATGATACATTATGTCAGTAGATCTACATGCATATATGGTATTGTGTACAGAAACAATATTATAGAACCATAAAGTTACAATTTAATGTTAAAATAATGCATCACAATGTAGACACATTACATTATAATGTCACTATATTATTGTATAATCATGTCACAAACCTTAAAATTTCATGTTATGGCATGAAAGTGTCGATATATGACTAAGGGGCTACTATAATATGGAATTATATTGACAATATATGGCAATAAAATGTCGATATGCCGACATTTAAAAGTATAATGAAATCTATGTTTTTAAACCCCAGCATGACACTGAAATGGCGGGATATTCAACATTATGCCATACAAATGAGGGGATGGAGCACTACAGTGTCAGGATGTGTTACTTGAATAAAAGGTTATAATATTGCACTAGAAGCTGTAGTGTAAAAAAATTACATCCACATCATTGTATATATGGTATTAAATGTTATCAGCATACTGTCATGTGCAATAGGATGCTATATATACTCCAGAATATGGAGTTATAGTATTAAGATATGATACTAATCCCCCACAACATGCTATTTAATGTATATACACATGTATAGGACATTAACTAGTCGATATATGACATTTTAAACTGTATATGACAGTGTGAGTTCTGGAAATAAAATTATATGTGGATATATTGTATTCAACATCAGCATATAATATCAGAATATGGCTTTATAGAGTGTGAATATAGCAATATAATTGTCAATACAGAGTAAGTAGAACCTGTTGTGAGCATCTACTCTTAGGAGCAGCCAACCTCGTATGCGAGGCCACTTGATCATTCCCAAAAATGACATTTTGTATATAAATGAACCTCCTATGTGCAGCCACCTATATTAAAAGGCCAAAAAGATCTGCTTAAGGCAGGTCGAAACGTTGCAATTGCAATCGTTTCACATTTTTTCCAAAGTGAGTAAAATTGATTCACAGATCTGACATATTAGTATCCTAGATCAAAACCATTATAATGGCATGATATTGCTGTATTATGGATATACGTGACACTTGAATATCCGCATATGTTATTATATAATGTGAGATATTAGTAATATAATTGAGGGATGTATTGCATATTATAATGTTCTATATCAGGCCTGCTATAGTGTGGAAATATGGTATTCTTATATCAGGATAAGATTTCATGTAAATATCAGAATGTCACTTTAATGTGACGATTTGGCATTATATATTATATGATGACATATATATATAACCCTAGTGTCTTTAATGTGTGATAGATATAAGATGACACCAAGGTCATTTAAGGGTCAAATATTATTTTTCTTCTCGGGTGGCTACCGAGGATTCACATTGTTACGTGCTTGGACAAAATAATAGTTAATTTTTTGTTGAAATTTTATTCGAAAGTAAAGGGTTTCTGCCTTTAAAAAACATGTTCAGGTATGGATTATTGGAGTACTCTAATCATTTTAACTGGTGTGTGGGCTTGGTAGGTGATTTCGAAGACGATGTATAGGAAGAAAAATATGTTTATTCTCAAAAACTTACGGACAAAAAGGCGCTGGATTAAACGCAGATTTGTCATATTTTCAAATTAAAGAGTTTGAATGGTATGCTTGAATACAAAGTTGAAATGTTATTTTACTATTCCTCTTTTGATCATGGATACAAAATATTGTCTTCAAGTATATTAAAATAAAGCTATATTACCTCCATATTATTTTTTATCTTTAGTTAGGTTTTTTTCTGTGTATAATAATGTTGATTGACTGGTAAAATTGACAATGTAAGGGTGAATTTGGCGGCCATTTTGAAAATAATTTGTAGCTCTAGATCAAATAATATTGTCTTAACGTATATTAGAGCTATATTACATCTAGATTGTTTTTGATTTTTAATTGAGTGTTCATATCAATGTTGATTGACTGGTAAAATTGGCAAGTTAAGTGTGAATTTGGCGGCCATTTTGAAAATACTCTGTATCTCTAGTGCACACACATGAAAGCCGACAACCGGTCGGAGTTTCATTATAAGAGGTCTGAGAATACATCTAGCAAGGTTTTAGGTATGCACAAAAAAGTCGACACGAAAACCTTAAATAAGCTCTTTTCTGATTCCTGGCCAACTGACTATCCGTCGAATTATAAATATCACTCTTTTCATTCATATTATTCTCTGTGCAAATATCTGCAACATTTCAATTTCAATACCAAATAAAGTAGCGATCGAGAAGGTGAGAACTTCATTTGGCCATAAAACTATAGGAGACTGCAGTTCCATGATTTGGCATGGTCTTCTCCGGGGTCCCACGGCTCCTTCAGCTCACTTCTATCACAAAATATATCATCAAGTTTGAAATCAACTTTAGGGAACTCATCATTTCATGAAAAAACTCTCAAGAACCATACACATTTTCTTGTTTGTTCATGACCACAAAGGCATGGATGAATGGGGTTGTAGGCCATATTTGTGCACATAATTTATTTGCTAAACTGGGCCAGGAGAGCCTCTTGAGGAAGGTGAGATGAATGAGATGACACTGCCCTCCAGATACAGGACACGAAATTCGAGCTCCGGTGGTCTGAGGCCGAGCACGGTCTCTCGGTCACTGAGGTTCCCCACAATATTAAATATTTACAAGTGAGCGAGGAACTAACACTTTGTTTATTTGAAACTTGAATGCCAGAAGGGGGACGAACCCGCGATCTCTATAGCCATCATCGTGGACACAATGACCCATTTATAGCCATAGTTATCTCTCTATATCGCCATCAGTCAAATCGTCTAAAATGTTTTATGGCAACGCCACAATGCTGGAATCAACTAAAAACCTAAAAAAGACACCACAATCATCGATGTATCTCAACTCAATGTTTTGTACATTTATTGCTCTTCCATGGCCATCAAGCAGCCATTTTGTTTTCATAATGACCGAAATCTGTTTTTTCGGTATGTAAACATTGGAGCAAATTATTTCTAAAAATGACACTAGATCAAGCGTATATAACAACCCTATGCTAGACATACAAATCATGAACTTGTTTCTATTCTATCGAAAACTATATCAGGTTAACATTTGACCTTAAACACATGGCGGGCTTATTGGATTTTTTACCCACAAATCAATGTTTACAGTACTTCCTGACCACAACATGAAGCCGGGAATACATTGAAACACCGTGGTGGACACTAAAATCACGAATCTGTCTGTATCTATTCTGTTAACAATTATATTCATTTATTGTTTGACATTGAACAAATGGCGGTCATCTTGGATTTTTTACCCACAATGCAATGTCTAAAATCTTTTCCGCATACCTGAAAACCCCATGATAGACACCAAAACACGAATCTGCGTCTACAATAAGGGTTCCCACTCAAAACTGAAAACAAAATTCCATGATTTTCCCATGATTTCCCCATGATATAAGGTTCTTTTCAGATTGACCATTTCCGTTTTGGCTGCATGTGTAATTTGTCTAAATTGTTATTATTCGCCCAAATTTGTTTTTACGCCAAAAGATCAAATATTTGGGCACAAAGAAAAGTGACAAAGAATAAATACTGCAAAATATATTCTGATATTGAAAAAAAATCCGGATAACTGAAACAAAACTCCATGATTTTTCCATGAAAATGTCCTTTTTTTATATTCCATGATTTTCCCATGCATGGGATTTTTATAGGCCAAATTCCAGGTGAGTGGGGACCCTGTATTAGGTCGAAAATGATATGAATTTCCTTGACCCTGAACAAATGGCGGCCATCTTGGATTTTTTAACCCACAATGCAATGTTTGAAATATTTTCGACAACACCACAATGTCCGGTATACCTGAAAACCCCATGATAGACACCAAAAACACGCATCTGCGTCTATTATGTCGAAAATGATATCAATTTATTGCTTGACCTTAAACAAATGGCGGCCATCTTGGCTTTTGTACACACAATGAATATCTAAAATATTTTCCGACAACACCACAATGTCCACATACCTGAAAACCCCATGATAGACACAAAAAAACACGAATATGCTTATATTATGAATATGAATATGAGTATGAATATATAAACTTCTATAGCGCCTAAATCCTCGGTGTACCGAGCTCATAGGCGCGAAAATCAGAAGAGGTGTGCAGTACCGTAGTCGTTATTTCATTCCGGGTCACCAACTGAGCATGCCAGGACATAAAAGAACTAGGTTGGTTAAAATAAAAAGTTTTAAATTTTTTTCTGAAAGAGTGAACTGTTTTTGGGGTTCGAATTTTACCGGGGAGATGATTTCACAATATTGGTGCCGCCACAGAAAAAAGATCCTTCACCCTTTTTGGTCTTAATCCGAGGAACAAATAACACATTTTGGTCAGATGAGCGAAGATCACGAGTACGTTTCGGAGGTTCAAGCATTTCCTTAAGATAGATTGTCTGATTGTTGCATAAGGACTAAACAAATCCGAAATTTTATTCCAAAACAGACAGGAAGCCAATGCAACGACTTTAGAAGGGGTGTTGTTCTGGAAAAAACGAGGAAAACGTGTCACTACCCGGGCCAGACAGTTTTGAACTCTCTGAAGCCTGTTTAATTCTCGGTTTGTAACATTATAGAGGAGACCATTGCAATAGTCCAGTTTACTTGAAACAAGCGCTGCTGCAATGGTTTTAGAGACTTCCGATGTCAAACACCATCGCAGGCGACGTAAGTCACGAATGTGATAGTAGCAAGAACGACAAACCAATGCTATGTGTTTTCTGAAATTCAAACCGCCGTCAAACACGACTCCAAGATTTCGAGCGGGGAAATGTTTCATAAATTCTTTTCGATGTAATTTTGTTCCAAACAGTAAAACCTCTGTTTTATCTGGGTTTAACTTGAGTTTACTACTTCTCATCCAGTCTCCTACGTCCAACAGACAATCCTGCAACAGTACCAATGACATCTCTGGTTCTGATTTGGATAGTGTGATATAGATCTGCGTGTCATCAGAATAAAGATGGTGACACACATTATGTCTAGAGATTATTTTACTAAGAGGTGCTGTATAGAGTGTGAGAAGGAGCGGCCCAAGGACAGATCCCTGGGGAACACCATACTTTGTTTGGAAAGGTTCACCCACACATTCTTTAACTTTAACCATTTGCTGTCGATCAGATATGAGGCAAACCACCGGTGTGCATTTCCAGAGATGCCATACCAATTATCCAACAGGCTGATGACTCCATTGTGGTCCAGTGTGTCAAAAGCTGCCGAGAGGTCTAGCAGAACCAAAGCTGTTGTTTTGCCAGCATCCTAACTCCTCAATAAGTCATTATGCACCTTCAGCAACGCAGTCTCAGTAGAATGCCGAAAATGATATCAATTTATTGTTTGACCTCGGACAAATGGCGTTCATCTTGGATTTTTTTCCGACAATGCAATGTCAAAAATATTTTCTGACAATGCCAATGTGTCGGGCATACTTTAAAACCCTATATTAGACGCCAAACACATGAATCTGCCTCTATTGTGTTGAAAAATATATCAATTTATTGTTTGACCTTGGAAAATGGCGGCCATCTTGGATTTTACCCACAATGCAATGTCGAAAGTTACTTATAAATCTGTCATACCTGAAAACCCTATAGTAGACACAAAAATCATGAAGCTGCTCCTATTCTGTCGAGAATTATGTCTATTTAAAGTTTGACATTGGCCAAATGGCGGCCATCTTGGAAAATGGCTGATTTCTGAGTTTCGCTGTAAATTGAATAAGAACACCTGGTAGAACATTTATGCTAGAGGTATCCTCTATTCAAAATCTATGCCTAAAGAGATGTATACGGGACTTTATGGCAGGGTCTGAAGTAATAATACAAAACTAGCATTGGGTGGCTTTAAATCATATATGGCCAACACAAAAAAGTCCAACAAGTTAAACCTTTTGGTCGCCATTTTGTCTATATTTTAGCTGTCATTTATTTTTTAGATATGTTATAATAAAACATGTCCTAATGCTGCATGTTAAGAGGCAGTTACTTATGAAAGCCATTTCGTGTTATTTAAATATTTTATAATAAAAACATGTATTTCTGTTGCATGCTATACCGTCATATACTATTGAGCTGGCACCAGACCTTACATTAGGTGATTATTACTAGCGTCCTATTTTTGTTACTCTTACAACAAAACTCTTCGGTATTTTGATGACTGTGAGACGGATTTCAAGCAGATTGGCAGTTGATGGGAACATTTTGTTTGCTAGACTTCCTAAAACCGAATATACAACAAGGTTTTTAAATGAAAAAAATAACGAGACTGTCTATTTTGTCAATGTTTCCATTTGGACAGTCAAATAAAAATTATTTAAAAAAAATGGATGAATTAGGATTCTTACTTATAATATTATATGCTTATGTTTGTTTTCAAATAGGGGTTTGTATTGTATAGCCACCGGGATTGGACAGTATATGAGTTGTAAGTGTTTTTTCGCATATCCTTGTGACTTCTGTTTGGTACATTCATCCAATAGTGACAGTTCAGTAATTATTAGAACAATCTATATGAAGGGGGCACAACATACACTGTACTGTGCCCCAACAGTGCTCTTTATAGTTCCGAAGAAAAAATTGTCATTACCGTTCTTCTGCCATTTTGATAGCAATACCGTTTTTTGTTATCTACTGATCCTTGTCTCATCAAGTTTCAATACCAGTTTTGCACTGATGAGCTAAGGATAATCATTGACATTGATATCTGGATCAATGTACTACTATGTACTACTATCCTGGGAATCAGTCTACTGTACTATTTTCTCACGTGGTATTAATTTTATAATTTGAATTGAACTTGCATTTAGCTATTTTTACCGGGTGAAGTATTTTTTGCTCCTTGGACCTCCCCCGATATCAGAAGTCGATGCCATCAAAAAAAAGTAAGGATGGACTACCTGTTCTGGGCTATTTTCAAAATGGCCGCCATCGAAATCTGAAAATCACGTTTTGTGCCATAACTTGAGTTCTAAGGCAGTTAGAGTCTCAAAATTGGTGTCTATACATATGTTTTTGGGGGCGAGAAATTTAATTATGCAAATAAAAAATGTTTTTGTTTTGTGGAAATTTTATAAACAGCTATTCAAACGTATTTTTCGTGCATTTTCGGTCATTTTTTTGTGTTAGTCCATGGGCCAGAGAGGGCTACTGTGCACCCTCATCCTATGAAAGTCTGAGACCAAGTTTTTTTTGCTCATTAGACCTCCCCCAATATTAAAAGTTGATGTCATCGAATAAAAGTACGATGGACTACCTATTTTAGGTCATTTCAAAATGGCCGCCATTACAATTTGGAAATCACGTTTTGTGCCATAACTTGAATTCTAAGGCAGTTAGAGTCACACAATTGGTGTCTATAAATATGTTTTTGGGAGCGAGGAATTTAATTATGCCAATAAAAAATGTTTCTGTCTTGTGGAAAATTAATAAATAGCTATTCGAACGTATTTTTGGTGCATTTTCGGTCATTTTTTGTGTTAGTCCATGGGCCAGAGAGGGTTACTGTGCACCCCCCACCTATGAAAGTCTGAGACCAAGTTTTTTTTGCTCACTAGACTTCTCCCGATATCAAAAATCGATGCCATCAAATAAAAGTCGGATGGACTACCTATTTTAGGCCATTCCAAAATGGCCACCATTGAAATTTGTAAATCTCGTTTTGTACAATAACTTCAGTTCTAAGGAAGTTAGAGTCACAAACTGGGTGTTTATACATATGTTTTTGGGGATGATGAATCCAATTATCCTGGTAAAAAATATTTTTGTCTTGTAGATAATTTATAAACAGTTAAATGAACGTATTTTTCGTGTATTTTCGGTCACTTTTTGTGTATTTTAGTGCGAACACAGAAAAAAAACTAAACTTTAAATAAAACTTGTAGTGTTTTTTGATTCCGTGAATAGTGAGCATTACAGTGTTTAAAGTTTTAAATTAAAAATAAACTTTGCATATGACTAGCATGATAAATGAAGAAAACTTAGTGTAGAAAATATTAAAATAACAAAGTGGTGACTGTTCCATGAACCGATTAGCAGTACATGTAATCTTCATCCATATAAGATCTGACCAGCAGCTGAGTAGAATATTTCTTTTATTAAAAAAAAAAAAATACTTGCACACAAAATCATATCGCCACTTTAAATATTAATACGGCAGATACACCCTTTCAATTCCAAGGGGAAGATTTGGTTATTGACAACCATTCTTATGTATTGCACACTCATTTCACCAGTTTATCTAACACTATTTTATTGGTATAATTGGACCTTGACACCAGACGGGCACAAGTTTCCCATTGTTTTCAGTCCATCCGTGACCATTAATTGCTAGATGAATATATGGCTGAGGAATATGGGCTAATTTCCAAATTCCAGTCTGATAATTTACTCGTCTAATATGCTGAAACAATGTCTTTCTGCATGGTGGAAATTGACTGAAGTCAATATTGCTCACTTCTTCACTTCAAAATAGGGTAGCGATACATACATGGCACATGTGAACTCTTCTTGGTCGGTCACCAAATCATCGGAGATATGCCAAACATCTCCTAATTTACAGAGTACATCTTGAAATCGCATAGTCTTCTTAATCAGTTTTATGGTCTAATTTTCCCTTCGCCTTTGCATGCGCTGCTTGTATCTTGTCCAGAATGTGAATGGTGCACCAGTCCCAAGTGATTTAAGCAGCACTCTGGTCAAACAAGATGACAAAGCTATCATCCATGTTATGTCAAACATCACCAGCAACTCTCATCTCATTGCACATAGAATATTTGACAGCATACCAAGGAGTGTCGACATTATCTTTAGCACAGACATCTATAAAGAAGGCTTGATTTAGGACATGGAAAGACATATGCGTGGTACCAGTGATATATTAATAATATATTGACATTTCTGATGAACAGTGAGAACAAATCACAGTTAGTTGATGTCATGAATGATGTTTGGTTCTCTCATAAACTTGCTCCAAAACTTGCATAGAGAAATTTAATTTCTGTACCTCGTGGTAACTGCTACCTTCTTGCGTCTGCAGATGGAACAACAGTTAATAAAACTGAGATTATATCATTGTTCTCAAATCAAAAAGAAACTGATACTGCGTCAATGCACAAGAGCAAGGCTATGATACAGTTCGCATTCGCAGTTCTGAAAGTGTTGTGTTTTTCATATTGCTGCACAATGCTTTCAAGTTAGCCATCACTATCTCGTTTGATACTGGTTCAGACAACACAAGAAGGCTTCTGATTGTAATTCACATAGCCAACAATTATGGTCAGAAGCTCTGCACTGTCCTTGTCTCTCTTCTCGCATTCACGCGTAGGGGAAATTAAACCAATAAAACTGATTCAGAAGACTGTGAGATTTCAAGATGTACTCTGTAAATTAAGTGATGTTTGACATATCTCTGATGACATAGTGATCAACCTAGAAGAGTTCACATGTGCCATCTATGGAAAAAGTCGTCATAAGAGTGTAGATGATCTTCGCTACTCTATTTTGAAGCTGAAGTGCATCAATTTCGCGCTATATTGACCTCAGCCAATTTCCACCATGTAGAAAGAGCATATTAGACGAATAAATCAGATTGGAATTTGGAAATTAGCCCATATTCCTCAGCCATATATTTCTCCAGCAATTAAAGGTCACTTATGGACTGAAAACAATGGGAAACTTGTGCCCATCTTGTGTCAAGGTCCATTTATCGCAATAGACGTAGCAGAGGGAGATGATACATTAGAAAGTGATGACGATGTAGCAAGTTTATCAGATGAAGAAGTTTTGTCTGATGACAGTGCAGTAGCTGAAAGAGACAGTGATGAAAATTAGGTTTAGCTAATCAGTAGCTGATGATATGTTAATTTTATGTTCTATGGTAGTGCAAACGCGTTTCATATTCTGGTGAAACAAGGACTTCACCAACGCTTTACCACCATTTCTGCTGTCACCACTATAAGAATTTGACGACATGGCGACTATTATGTTAGAAACTCTGTTTTTAAATGTGTGTTAGATAAACTGATTGTCAATAACCAAATATTCCCCTTGGAATTGAAAGAGTGCTTCTGCCGTTTTAAATTTTAAAGTGGCAATATGATCTTGTGTGAAAGTATTGGTATTTTTGCAACGAAGGAAATATTCTACTCAGCTGCTGGTCAGATCTAATATGAATGAAGATTGCATGTACTTCTAATCGGTTCATGGAACAGTCACCACTATATTATTTTAATATTTTCTACGCTAAGTTTTTTCTTTTATCTTGCTAGTAATATGCAAAGCTTAATTTTTATTTACAACTTTCAACACTGTAATGACCATTATCACGGAATAAAATAACACTACAAGTTTTATTTAAAGTTTAGTTTTTGTCTGTGTTGGCACTAAAATACACAAAAGTGACCGAAAATACACGAAAAATACGTTTATTTAACTGTTTATAAATTATCTACAAGACAGAAGTATTTTTTATTGGGATAATTGGATTCCTCGTTCCCAAAAACATATGTATGGACATCAAGTTTGTGACTCTAACTGCCATAAACGAGATTTTCCTCGTCCCCAAAAACGTGATTTTCAAATTCCAATGGCGGCCATTTTGAAATGGCCTAAAATAGGTAGTCTATCCGACTTTTATTTCATGTCATCGACTTTTGATATTGGGGAAGGTCTAAAGAGCAAAAAACTTGGTCTCAGACTTTCATGGGTGGTGGGTGCACATTAACCCTCTCTGGCCCATGGACTAACACAAAAAATGACCGAAAATGCACCAAAAATACGTTTGAATAACTGTTTATTAATTTTTCACAAGACAGAAACACTTTTGACTGGCATAATTGAATTCCTCGCTCCCAAAAACATATGTATAGACACCAATTTTGTGACTCTAACTGCCCTAGGACTCAAGTTATGGCACAAAACGTGATTTCCAAATTTTAATGGCGGCCATTTTGAAATGGCCTAAAATAGGTAGTCCATCCTACTTTTATTTGATGGCATCGACTTTTAATATTGGGGGAGGTCTAATGAGCAAAACAAACTTGGTCGCAGACTTTCATAGGATGAGGCTGCACAGTAACCCTCTCTGGCCCATGGACTAACACAAAAAATGACCGAAGATGCACGAAAAATACGTTCGAATAGCTGTTTATAAATTTTTCACAAGACAAAAACAATTTTTATTTGCATAATTGAATTCCTCGACCCCAAAACATATGTATAGACACCAATTTTGTGACTCTGACTGCCTTAGAACTCAAGTTATGGCACAAAACGTGATTTCCAGATTTCGATGGCGGCCATTTTAAAAATGGCCCAAAACAGGTAGTCCATCACAGCTTTTTTTCGATGGCATTGACTTTTGATATTGGGGGAGGTCCAAGGAGCAAAAAAAAACTTGGTCTCAGACTGTCCTGGGGGGGGGGGTGCACGATAACCCTATCTGGCCCATGGACTAAACCCTTATAGGCCACGGGCTACAACTCACCCACAAACATTTTTTTTAACCTTGATATGTACAATACAGGAAATGAAATTTCAACAACAAAAAAATAGTGACGAACCGCTTATAAGGGGGTACTGCCCGAACCTGTCGGAAATTATGGGGTAGGGCTTCGCAAACTTCTGTCGTTGATGTTCTGTTTAACCAATCTCCATTTGCGATATACCATATTACAGATCATTAAATTCCAGTTCCAATGATATATCACACATTGCAGTAAGTAGTTGTTTTTCACATACGCTCAGGCATGATGTTTTATTATGAAATAATAAAAATGAACAACAAAATAAACGATTCAACAAAGTAAAAGGAAACGCCTTAATAAAATCCAATTATTGGACATATCCATATCTGGCCTATATTTTCTGAACCCATGTGTGTGTATGCTTAAAAATGAGTTTTATTTATATTTATAAATGTCGTATATTTTTTAAATAAAATAAAAATGAAGCATTTCATTGAAATATGTGTATTTAGCATGAGCTGAAATATGAAACATGATTTGTATTCACTTGCTCTTACATTATATGTTTGTGCTGAATTTGAATCTGTCGAATAACATTCTATATTTGGTGACCATCACCCTCAAATTAGCAAAACACAAAATGGCTGCCAAAAATATAAAACAAAGCCCGTACTTTCTATGGTTTTTCGCACATGAAAGCACAATTGATGGTTTCTGCAATATTTTTTATTATACAGCCTTTATTTGACCTTTTAATACAAGATGTCCGTCGTTTTTATATATTTATTGTTACTATACGAAATAACGCTGAATATGTTGGCGATAATATGATCTATTTGTAGTAACTTGCTGACGAGTAAATTTAAATGAAAAAATCCAAAATGGCCGCAAAATTCACCTACATATGAACAAGAAACAAAATGACTATCAAATGTAAAATAAACCTCTGTTTTATTTGTGGCTCCAAATTGCTCAATTTTTTTTATTTTGTATGATTTGGGGGTCGCGACAACAAAGTCAAGGAATATTTCTGAATATTATTTTGTCAAACTTTATTAACAACACAAGAGTTCACAACAACCTGGAAACTCTACCGGGACGCAATGCCTGATTGCCATTTGCGGTTTCACTGAAACTAGTAAAAAGTGGCGTAGTGGCGCCGAAATAAACATATATGATGTTTAATGTTCATCGTCTGACCTATAGTTTATCGTAAAATCCAAGATGGACGCCATTCTACACATTTACTATTAGGACAATGACGTCAAATTTTAAATAATACGCACACCAAAGCATGTTAGAATATACTGTGCTTAAACACAGTTTGGAATGCCTTGCTACGGTGGCCCACAGGTGCCACCAACATTAATGCAAGTTCAAAAACTTTTATGCATCTTCAGAAACATTAATGCAAGTTCAGAAATATTAATGCAAGTTCAGAAACATCAATGCAAGTTCAGAAACAATAATGCAAGTTCAGAAACATTAATGCAAGTTCAGAAAACATATATGCAAGTACGATTGAAAACATTTATGCATGTTCAGAAAACATTTATGCAAGTACGATTGAAAACATTTATGCATGTTTAGAAAACATTTATGCAAGATCAGAAAACATTTATGCAACTACGATTGAAAACATTTATGCAAGTACGATTGGAAACATTTATGCAAGTTCAGAAAACATTTATGCATGTACGATTGAAAACATTTATGCATGTTCAGAAAACATTTATGCAAGTACGATTGAAAACATTTATGCATGTTCAGAAAGCATTTATAAAAACAACGATTGAAAACATTTATGCAAGTACGATTGGAAACATTTATGCAAGTTCAGAAAACATTAATTTTATGCATGTACAATTGAAAACATTTATGCAAGTTCAGAAAACAATAAAGCAAGTTCAGAATTTTTTATTCAAGTACATATTTGAAAGCATTTATGCATGTTGGTAAGACACACTTGTGAAAGCTCAGGTCTTTATCAAGTCATATAAAAGATGTGTCTTGTCCATTTTATTACCCATGGCAGATGTCCTACACTGAACGTTCCTCCGTCTGAACACCCCCCCCCCTCTTGTAAATAGTGCGCCGGCGTGTGTTCCGTAGCTACGGCGTAGTAGGCTAATCAAGTAATCTGACCATTTTAATTGTTCTTTAATACGATGTTTATAAATTCACGCATTAATTATTACTTCTGATGTGATGACATGTTATACTGATAAACTGCATAAATGTTTTCAATCATTCTGAACATGCATAAATGTTTTCAATCATACTTGCATAAATGTTTTCTGAACTGGCATTAATGTTTTTTGAACTTGCATTAATGTTTTCTGAACTTGCATGAATGTTTCCAATCGTACTTGCATAAATGTTTTCAATCGTAGTTGCATAAGTGTTTTCTGAACTTGCATAAATGTTTTCTGAACATGCATAAATGTTTTCAAACGTACTTTCATAAATGTTTTCTGAACTTGCATTAATGTTTCTGAACTTACATTAATATTTCTGAACTTGCATTAATGTTTCTGAAGATGCATACATGTTTTTGAACTTGCATTTATGTTGGTGGCACCTGTGGGCCACCGTACCTTGCAACCTAATCTGCCGTATTAGGCCTGGGTGGTCTAATTTATAGTTTTCCATTAAACAAATGCTGTTCATGATATTATAGCTCACGTGTGCTGGTAGTAACTATTTTAAATTTGAAGGTCAATATAGGGTATTTTGATAAAACAACACGAGACATACATTTATCAACTCAAAATCATACAGAAACCAGATATCGTGCAATAATGTGTAACGAAAATATAGAACAGATGTGGTTTTAGCGGTAATTTTTTGGTTTGCTTATTTGACGGTGAATGACACAAAGATAGAATGTTAACTGACACATTCGAATTCATCACACCAAAATTAGGTAAAAACAAACGGAAAAAAATTGGCGCTACAGGATTGACCCTTTTCAAATCATCGATGAAGCCATAGCCATGCGGAACAACAATAAACAAAACATTCCACGTCCTCCGTAGTGAGTTATTCCTTTCCATCCCTTCACAGATTTACAATGAAATCATTATTAAATGTACTATGTTACGAACGAACAATTTTCAAAAATATTTCGTTTTTGTATTAGTGAGATATTATATTAATACGATCATGATAATACACTTACTGTTATCTCAGCGAAACACGTTGAGACCACATGGAACTCAAGCTGATTGACACACCAAAGAAATAGCAGGTGGAATTGTTTGTATATTTTATTTTATTTTTACATTCACTCATGATGCAAATGAACCGTAACAAGTTATGCAGGTTCTTGAATATCATGATACACTTAATTGTTTTGTTATTTTTTGTAAATATGGCAGACGAGCACTCAAGATTAATTGGAGTAGGGTCACATAACCTATGTGTGTATACAGTTTATGATTTTTTTCTTTTCAACGGAGAGTTTAAAATGCGGCATAACTTTATTTTATTAATTGACATACAGGGTGAATTATATCATATTTTTACTCAGCATCATTATGTTGTACATTGATTATTATAGAGCTAGTATTGGTAATTTCCACATAAAAATCCTCAGTCCAGGAAAAAACGTGCGAATTCGTTTGACATCGGAATATAATTTTTGGTGTACTGTATTTCTAAATTTCACATTTTTAAATTTTGTTACAGCAACATTATTTAAACATTGTGGTGATATTGAGTCCAATCCGAGCCCACCTCTTCATCAACATTATAATGTGAGCCAGTTAACTTTATACTTTGTAAATATTAGGAGTATTCGAGCCGTAGTCAGCGAAAACCCCACAATAAGAAAATTTGATTATTTGTGTGCTGAAGCTTCATCTCGTGAAAATAGTATTGTATGTGTATCCGAGACATGGTTACACAAATCTGACAAAGATATTGATATTGAAATGCCTGACTATACTATGTACCGTCGAGATAGACCAATGAACAGGTACGGTGGTTTGGTAACATATATTCATAAATCTGTAAACAGCAACAGGCTCAACTGCTTTGAACCCGCTGATAGTGAAATAATGTGGTCTGGAAATTAAGTGTGACAATAACAAAATACTCCTGTGCTCTTGCTATAGGCCTCCTAATAAATCCCCAAAATGTTTCTTTGAGGATGTTCAAAATATTCTCGACTCGGCATCGTCCACATTTGACACAGTAATTTTTATAGGAGACATGAATTGCAAACATTCAGATTTTTACGCACGCGATAAAACATGCAATGCTGGCAAAGTGTGCAAGGAATTGTTCGATTCTTATTCTTATGATCAGCGTATCAGTGAACCAACCCGTTTCAGTGGAAACCGCCAGAGCTGCATAGACTTTTATTTACTAATACTACTCACTTCTTTGATAAAATTGGAACGGAACCACCTCTTCCTAGCTGCGATCAGGTTCCTATAACAGCAGTCTTAAACTTTAAATATTAACACGACAGTTCTTTTAAACGGTAGGTATGGAATTTTAAAAAGGCCGATTTTGACAAATTTCATTGTCTCCTTTCTACTTCTCCATGGCAGAATGTTACGTTACTAGATGATGTTAATGAATGTTAATTAATTTGGTCTGATATGTTTATCAAGACTGCTAAAGCATGTGTACCACACCAAAATGTTATAATTCGACCTAAAGATAAACCTTGGATGAATTCCGAAATGTATTAACAACCGCCGCAAATTATTTTATAAATTTAAACGCAGTAGCTTAGATAGTGTCAAGAACGATTACAAATAACTGAGAAATAAGATTGTGTCTATGGTTAAAAAAGGTAAAAATGCATATGAAGTTAAAACTGAATCAATTCTATGTAATACAGCAACAAAACCGAAACAGTGGTGGAGTGTACTAAAACGCGAAATTAAAGGCTAAAAAAAATCTGAAATACCAGCTATTGTTCATGGAACAGTTACTATTCACGACAACACAAAAAAGGCAGAAGTTTTTAATAATTATTTTATATAACAATATACCGTCGATGATAACGATATGATACTCCCCCACTCGCTGATCGTGATTATCCAGATATCGAAGATTTATTAATTACCTCTGACCAAGTTGAAAACATATTGTCTACTTTAGATTGCAGCAAATCAACTGGATGTGATCAAATTTGCAACAGACTTCTTAAAGAAGCTGCGATCCCAATTTATCCAATTCTGTTTTTTAACAAATCTCTAACTAATGGTATTTATCCTGAAACCTGGAAAAGAGCCTTAGTTATACGGCTATAAAAAAAGGACATCAAGTCTGATATTAATAATTACAGACCAGTATCACTGCTCCCTTGCGTCTCTAAAGGATTCGAAAAACTTATCTTCCAACATATTTTCTCTTATCTGAGTCATAATGCTTTATTGTCACCACACCAGTCAGGTTTTATAAACAGAGACTCGTGTGTTAATCAGCTGGCTTGTATCTCTCATAACATATACAAATAACTTGACAAAAATAACTCGGTTCGAGCTGTATTTTAGATTTTGCAAAGGCGTTTGACAAAGTTAGCCACAAAGGCCTGATCTATAAATTTGAAAAATACGGTGTTACTGGAAACATTCTATCTTGGCTTACAAACTATTTAACTAACAGATCACAAAAAGTAGTTATTAAAGGCTCGTCATCAGATTGGCGACATATTAAATCAGGAGTCCCCCAAGGATCCGTCCTTGGGCTACTCTGCTTCCTAATTTATATTAACGACATTACTGAAAATATATCAAGTAGCATGTTCCTTTTTGCAGACGATGCTTCTATTTTTAGGCCCATAAGAGATACGTCAGCTCGAGAAGATTCGGAACTTATAAATGAAGATCTGAAAACCATTGAAAAATAGGCTTCACAGGGGAAACTCAAACTCAGTATACCAAAAACCGTCGCTATTATGTTTTCTAGAAAAAGAGTACCCCCAACTGAACACCCATTATTGTTAAATATTATTCCATTAAAAAATGTAAAATTTCATAAACATCTGGGCATCACATTTTCTGCGGATATGCAGTGGAGCCATCACATTGATTGTGTGACATCACATGCTTACAAACAAATAAATATGATGCGATTTTTTAAATATAAATGGTCAACATTCTGTCTTAGCACTTGTTATAATAGTTTTGTCCGACCAGTATTAGAATATGGCGATATTGTGTATAGCATTTGTAAAAAACCTGACGCTGCAAAACTTGAAAGCGTTCAAAATGATGCTTTACGCATTATTGCAGGTGCGAAAAGATTTACATCCATTTTTTTATTATTGAACGAGACTGGTTTCCAGACATTGGAAACGCGTAGAGATGCACATAGCATGATCTTATTTTGCAAATGCTTGCACAATAAAGTACCACAATACCTGACTGATTGTATGCCAAAACGCCTGCATTCTCGTAATACCCGTTCGGCAGCTTCTCCAACAGTTCGTATTATAAAGGCTAGCTCAACCCAATAGCAAAACAGTTTATTTCCAAAGTGCACAAAATTCTTTAATAACCAAGATCCAAATTTTAAATCATCAGAGTACACTGCTCAATTAAACCACTTTCGTAAAAAATGTAATAAAGAGCAAAACGGATATTACCTCATGGGTTCCATATTCGTTCAGGTTGTTCTTTCTCAGTTACGTCTGAGATTCAGCAACCTGAACGAACACTTGTTCTCTAAAGGTTGCATCGGTAGTCCACAGTGCAGGTGTTCTGGCGGCTCCGAAACTGTTAAACATTATTTTATTGAATTCCCCATGCAAAGCGGATCTAGAGAAGATTTGTTTGAAACATTACATAATTATACCGATGATAAGAGTACTTCAGCAATTTTGAACATTATATTACAAGGTGTTAACATAAGAGATGACAATTTTAAAATTATTGAAGCAGTATCTAAATATATTATAAAATCTAACAGATTCACATAAATAATTCCAATGCTAGGCCCTGTAACATGCTCATGAACGCTGTTTAAAACAATATTATGTATGTCGCAATTATTCAATTTTTCTTTGATTTTATATTGTTTGCCATCAAACCAACGTTAAAACATGTCAAATATTATATAATTTTCATGTTTATATTGAGTGCTTATTGTCATACTGTTCTGTTTAATGCTTTTAATTTTTTTTATTTCGTCTTTTGAGGAGAGCATTTTCATTAGTTTAATACTATGTTGTAATCCTCGTTAAATAAATATCTTTAAACCAAAAAAAATTGCACTCCAAGGGCGAAAAATATATATGCCATGTACAGATTTAAATACTACTCAGTTTTAAGCATATACACATCTGGATTCAGAAAACGTAAGTCAAATATAGATATAGCCAATAATTATGTTTCATCAAGTCGTTTTCATTATTTTATAATAAAAACACGTTTCAACGTATTTGTAGAGATCACCCTTTATTCCACTGCATCATGCAATACATCATACGAACTGAAATGTAGTCACCGTTTATGGTATATTGCATGCTGAGCTAGGATAGAAACGACAGACGTTTTCGTAACCCTACCCCCTAGACAGGTTTGGGGTCAAAATATAAAGTTCGTTCCTATATTTTTGCTGTTAACATCACATTTCATGTTTTGGACATCTCAAGGTTTAAAAAAAGGTGGTGAGGGTGAGTTGTGAGGGGGGGGGGGGGGGGTGCACCGATCGTTAAGATGGCTCATGAGAATGGGGGATTTAATTAAGGTGTAAATTGGTACTTGGTTAGACAAAATATAATATAATATATAATTCTTATGTTTGTTTAGTCAATACAGTTATTGTATTTCAGCACATTTTTTCACATTTTGCAGTAACGTAAACGGCATGGTGTTTAGTGACCAAGGCGTACACATTATGGTCTTCACTCAGCCAACCAGTGTGGTGATTATGAAAATAAAATCAATATTGAATACAATTAGGGAATTATAATCATAACAAAATAAATTGAATATTGTGGCGTCCTAGCCCTCAAGCTCCCTTACACATGTTACAGACTGACTGCCGTTATGCTTATCAATATCACCCTGTCAGTACAAGTGCTGTCAGTACGTTTTTAATTATTGTAATTATATTTAGCATTTAAACAAGTAATATATGTGTGAATCGTTTTACATTATTACATTTATGTGTTGCTTTGTTACCTGTCATGTTTTACTGTATGTAGTTTTATTATTGTAAACGTTTTATTTTATGGCAGAGCGTTGTCCCGCCCTCGATTCACGCCGCAATTATTTGTTATGATTTTAACAAAAAAAAACATTGACATTTCCAGACAAAATTGAGCAAGTTCTAGAGATGTGATTTTCAAAATTTTGGTATTATTTTAAACACCCTTTCGTGTAATATTTTATCATAATATGTTTCATTATGTTATATGTTTCGATATCTAGCAATGTGGGTTCAGTATCATGAAGTGAGCAGTGTATTAAAGCATGTCTTAATGTTGTGAGATCACAGGTTGTTATTATGTTCATGTAGCCGGGTGTAGACGGGTAGATATATGTAAATAACCACTCGAGCCCCAAAAAGATTATAAAAAAAGGTTTCTCAACGGTTTTGTATCCTACTGGATATTGTGAACGACCAAAAAAATCTATCAAATCTGGCCCATAAAAATCTGAAAATCCAAGATGGCCGCCATTGGCCGTGAAAATCGGTAAAACAATCCTAATTTTACCTTAAACCACGTTTTTAAGAAATCTAAGATGGCGGCGGGGCTAGGGGGCAGAATCCAAGGTTAAAGGTCAATTTCAAGGTAAAATAGGATTTTTCAACAAATAAAAGTTTGAACAAGTGTAATACCTTTTGTCGGGTAATTTTGACTAGAAAATCCATTCCTTATATTATTTTCTATTCAAGGTCATCTTCAATGTTAAAAGGTCAACTTCAAAGTCAAGTAATAAAAAAATATGATTTTTACCAGATAAAGCTAAGAGCATGTGTAATACCTCATTTTCATGTGATTTTGACTGTTAAGTCATTTTATGGTATTATGTTTGTGATTCAAGGTGACTTTTAAGATCAATTTTAAGGTCAAATTAAGGTCAAATTTCTGAAAATATTACTTAAATATAACAAATACAAATATATTTTTTTTAATCGGAAAAGTCTTCTTCAACGCCTTCCCATCGTCCTTCAACGCTTTACCGTTGCTCTTGAACGTCCCCAGATTCTCTCTTACGTCTCCGAATCGCCCTTCCACACTTTCCCATCGCCATTTAGCGCCTCTTCGTAATTCTTTAGCACTTACTTATTGAATTTTTACGCCTCCCCATCGCATTTACCGCATTTGAAGGCATAGCATTCAACACCTTCCGTCACCTTTTAACGCCTTGTTGTCGCGCTTTAGCACCGCTTTGTCGTTCTTTACGCCTCTCCGTTGTCTTTTAACGCCTCCCTGTTGCCCTCAAATGCCTCTTGGTCGCCCTTTGATGCCTCTGTGATACCCTTAGACGCTTCTTTGTCGCCCTTCACTTTGTCGCCTCTTCATCACTTTTTAAAGCTTTCCCATCACCATTTAACGTATCTGCATCACCCTTTAACGCTTCCTTATCGCCATTGCATGCCTTCACATCGTCATTTAACGCTTCCTTGTCACCTTTAATGCCTTTTAACACACCTTTTATTACACCAGTCGTACTTCAACGCCTGTTCGTCGTCCTTCATTCCTCCACATTGCCCTTTGCCACCTCTTCGTCGCCTTTTAGCGCCTCTCCAATGCCTTTTAACGCCTATTCATCGACCTTTAACGCTTTTCGTTTTGCCCTTTTCAACGCATCTCCGTTGCCATGCCTTTACATCGCTGTCAAACTTCTCTCCATCGTTCTTTAAAGCCACTTCAATGCCTTCCCATTGCCATTTAACGTATCTGCCCTTCCACTTGTAATGCCTTGTTATTTTCTTATACTTCCTTGTTAAAAATGTTATTTTCACAAAGTTATATAGTTTTTTTCACCTTGAGCATTCCAAATAATTAACGACCTATCAGAATTAGATTATCCAGTCTAATTACACCTGAACGATGTACTAATTTGCGTTGTCTAATTTGTGGCATATTTGTTTTTTACCTCCCCGAGTAAGGGTGAGGGGTGGGGTGGCACACCAAGAGCTTAGCATTTAAGGCTACTTTTTATGTCCGGAGAGGGGTGGTGGAGAAGTGTAAACACATGTTTTAGCTTGATAAAAGAACTAAATTAAAATAAAATATGTTACCACAATGTAAATGTATTCCTTGAATTTCACTGATTTTTCGTGATATAACGTAAGTCAATGGATATTCGACCTTGTTCCCATAACAGCTGTGGCATGAATGGTCTAATATATATATATTATTTTGAGAAAGACAAACATGTTGCGTTTGGAAAATACCATCAAGTTAATATCCACACTATGGACCAATATACTGCTGTTTTTGTGTGATGTGTCACAAATATTCGAGCAAATTACATTAAAAAAGGTCGGCATAACTGCTGTGGCCTATGTCCAAGAACTTTGTACAAGTTATACCCACATCACTATATAAAACATGCAGTCTGTATATATTTGTCAAAAAGACGTTACCATGGAAACCTACTATTTGTGATGTTGTACACAGTGATGTGCAAGTAAGAATGCGATATTTGAAAACTAGACAAAATTTCATGCATGAAACAGTTGAAAAACTCTACTGACTAAGACGGTCAGATAAATCGACCTGCCTCCCGGACTACTTGTTCATAGGCCCTAATTCGGATGGCAGGACCTTGTGCCAGTAAATATCACGACACTTAATACTTAGAGTAGACATAAAACAGTAGTTGTACGCTTCATCATTCATAGTAATTTCCTTCTTCCAGACATTGGAGGCCATCTTGGACTTAGCACCTTTCCGGTAGTCAGATTTTGCTCGCCTTTTTTCCTGCTATAATTAAGTAAATCTCATAGGTGACAAAGCCACTAGAAAACATTTTGTTATTATGTTTTGGGGATTCTAGTGGATGTTTACATAAATCGACCCGTCATAAATACAATCTTCCAGTAGTCTAGGCTAGTTCGGTTACACTAGGTCCCTATGTACGAAAAATATGTATTACACTTGTTATTACTTATTAAAAATCATATTTTGTTCACCTGACCTTAAAATTGACGTTTTGCCATTGAAATGATATTTTTACAGTTTGACCTAGGAATTTCCTTTTTATCTTGAACATGTTGAAGTTGTCATTGAATCACCTAAATAGTACCATACAGTCAAAATCAGATCAAAAAGAGGTATTACACATGATGTTTGTTGACATTTGTACAAATATATATTTGGGCATTTTACCTTTAAATAGACCTTTTGATCTCGAAGGTCGCCTTGAATCACAGACATAATACCATAAAATGATCTAGCAGTCAAAATCCCATGAATATGAGGTATTACACATGTTCTTAGCTTAATTTGGTAAAAATCAACTTTTCGATTACTTGTCCTTGAGGTTGACTTTTTGACATTGAATATGACCTTGCATCATGAAAATAATATAAGGAATGTATTTTCTAGTTAAAATTATCCCCCAAAAAGTATTACACTTGTTCCTACCATTATTTGTCAAAAATCATATTTTATATTTAACTTGACCTTTGACCTTGGATTCTGCCCCCTAGTCCTACCACCATCTTAGATTTTGACAATGCCAGAATGTTATTGTAAATAATGAAATCCCCAACTCTTAAAAGCATGTATTATAAACAAGAATAATGGTTAAATTGTACAGGTTTAGGCAACTTCGGATGGTTTTACCGATTTTGAATCTTGAATTTTCAGACTTTTTTAGGTCAGATATTGATAGATTTTTTTGATCATTCACTATATCGAGTAGAATAGAAAACCGTCGAGAAACCTCTTGTTATGATTTTTTTGGCGTCCGGTGATATATCGACCCGTCTATGACTACTCTGGCCAGGGAGACGACTCTTCGGCCAGATTTGTAGCGCTCAGGCATCACGATGCCAGGGTCGGTGGTTCGGTCCCCGGGCTGGGCAGTTACAACACTGTCAGGTTTCACCGGGAAGAGGTGAAATGGTTTCAGGTTGGGTTGGAATCTAAGTTTATAATAGCTAGTAATCTGAGCTTAATTGAAGTTAAAAGTAGGCTGATTTAGATTAGTTTTATTTTGTACAATTCTGTGAGGGAAGTAGACTCGTTTAAGGTGAGGCCTAACGGTGCTCGTTAATGAATCAGATTTGGTGCCTTGTGATTGGTCAGACATTTCAATACATCGGGTACCTCTGACCTGCTGCTCGCTAGCAGCAACTCGCGGAGATAGCATTATATGGTGGAATGTATAACTGGACTGACTGAGATGTAATTTTTTACCCTCTCATCTTTACTTATTTTGTCAATAAGGAGATATTTACTACTAAGTTCTAAATTACAGTATTAAGGAGAGATAGTGTTAGGGAGGTTATAATAGATTGTAAATAAAATAGGAGTTAAGTAGATTATTAGTTGGAGGCAGAGGTCATCAGCCTGAAATGGAATACTAATAATATAACAGGGAATATTATTACAGTAGGTTATAGTTATAATGATATGGGTATTATATGTTAAGATTATGACGGAGATTTTATCTGGTCTTAAGGATATAAACCTGTTAATTTTAGGTTCCAGTATTGCTAAATCAGTGAGTGTTGGATATAGTAGTGTGATATACTAGGAATACTTGGATATTTATGGTACATTTTGACAGGAGTTAGGAAATTGCGAAATTAAATGTGGTTATACAGACACGGCATATTTATGTTATGGGTTAGGAGTATTTCATACATTCTCACATTCTATGCCAAGCCATTGACCTAGTTAATAGTCTAAATTATCGGCAGTCTGAATAACTTTATAATATAATGTACAGGAAGCTGCTTGCAGCTACGGGTTTCCAGTTCTAATTTACTGCTGCACTGTGAACCGTCATAATATATTATTACATGCACCATCAATTCACCCATTTACAGCGCTGAAATATTTGTGTATAAACCATAGAGATTGAAGATTTTTTTTTTAAATTTGAAATAATCATAAATGTCTTAGTTAGCTCCTTCCGCTTCATTTTAATACATTTGTTATTTAAAACTATTAAATGGAGTCGCTTGTTCGGCCATTACATTTTTTAAATTATTTTAGTGCGCTCTTTAGACGTCAGAATCTGACGTCTGTAAACGTCATATTCTGACGTTTAAAGACAGTCCCTGCGAAAGGGTTTATAATAGCGCGAAACTTAAGATCAACTTCACAAACAGCGAGTCAAAAGTGGCAATTCAATTTGAGCTCCCAGTACGCCACGGTATATGCAAAAAAGGACTGTTTTTTAGTCATCAAAAATGTCTAGTTAGCTCTTCCCGCTTCATTTTAATACCTATGGTATAGATCTACCTAGGGCCATTATAAATGTTTATTTCTTTCAGTGCGGGGATCGCCGTATACGTCAGAATCTGACGTCTGTGTTGTCTTGTTGTCTGTGTTGTCTTGACTTATAAAAACATCACTCCCGAGTGGTATTGTTTTGATATCATTCACTAGAGTTCGCTACATGAAACACGGTCTATGTCGTTTTTGCTAGCAGATGTATAGCGTGCCTGTAATTTATGGACGACGATACCAGTAACAACATCAACATTGGACTTACATCGATTTGACTGTTCACCAGCGATATGTCTGGCTTGCGAGGTTCACCTATTTGGGTTTGGGAAGCATGTTATTTATTTTCTGTCACAATACACAGTTATCATTTTATTGATAAATGAATGTAGTAAGTTTTAAAGTAGAAAATAAAATAGCAATGATGTGAAAAAATAATTAGTAGCAATGAAAGATGCATTTTCAAAAAAATGAATAGTGTGCAAAGGCAGATAGATATTTGCTTAAAATGTTACCAGTTTTAAACTACTCGACCTACCTGCATATTGTTTGAATAGGTGTTTCTGTCCCTGAGCGATACTACATTAAACCATTATTTTGCAGCCGTTTTAAATATGAGGTATTACGTTTCAAACTTCCCCAAACGTGTAGGTCAGTGTATTCGTTCGGACCTAATTAAGGATACTTTTATTACACCATCGTTTAACCCTTTCAGTGAGGGGACCATCTTTAGACGTCAGAATCTGCCGTCTACAAACCTCAGAAAGACAATCCCCGCACATTAAAATATTAATAATGGTTTTAGACCCATACCACACGGATATTCAAATGAAGCGGAAATAGCTAACTAAGACATTTATTATGATTTCAAAATAAAAAACCCTTTGGTCTCCATGGTTTATACAAATATATTTATGCGTTGTAAGGATTAAGTCAATATAATTCAAAGTACTTTATTATGTAGATATTAAAACAATGTATCGTACTTTTTGAGTTATTGTCGTTACTGTAGGCCCTATCCTTCAGTATTATACTATTCTTATTACCTGGACGGATTTTTTGCAGGCTATCGAGAAAGAAGTAGTACCAGTACCATGAGAAATGACATCATTGTGTGAGTGCCGAGAAGAGCCCTTGGTCAACTACCAACTAGTGTTGAAATTTTAAAAGTATATATTAACTAACTGCAGGAAAGACGTATAAAATTATCAAATGCTACTTCTCACATCTTGAGTCTATATATATGCATGACATGATAAATGTTTTGAACATCAAATAATTACACCGTAATAAACTGATAAAATTTAGATTGAATTTCTTTTTCTTTTTATGCTCATGAGAGCATAACAAAAGACGCATTCAAGTGGAAATAATTAAAATGATTCAAAATAAGAAAATCGTTATTAGTATGCTTCAGGCTTAATTATTTTACTACTTCTCGACCCTTAAAGCCTTAATCGTTTTTATTTTGTTTTATTAGCAGGGTCAACATCAAAGTTGTTGGGAATGAAATGAGTGTTCAAACATCATTTTTGCAAATGTTTGGTTTCGGATTATTAACTGTGAAATTTTCGGCATAAATTTTAGTTTGGACCATTTGGAGCTCAGTTACCAGCGATACGGTAAGCTCCCATCATCTGGTAAGCTTCGATGTTCAAATAATAAAGAAAGAATTTGTGAAAAGTGTACCATATGTGAATCAGAAGATGAAAAACATGTTTTATGCGCGTGTACCCTTTATATATCGCTTAGAAATCCACTTTTTGATGAATCAATACAATTTAATGTTGACTTATAACACTAATAAAATCATTTGGCTAATTAACAAGAATTGGAGTGATGTCGTTGACGTTTTGCTAGCTGCATGGCAAACAATAAGCAGTGTACTTTTTCTGTAAAATAATATTATATTGTTAGGATTGTACTGCTGCTCTGTTTGCCAGTTATTTACTGATCTGTACACGTGTACATAATGTCCTGTCTGTGCTGGCATGCGTGGATTCTCTGTTACATGTAAACTAAAATGTGGCGGAGAACCTACGTGACTGCCGGCACTGTCAGCTCACGGCAATGTATATGAATATATTTTCTATTTTTATTTTCACTATGCCTATAGACAAAAGTGACTGGTAAGCCATATAAAGGCTGACTATTCTATCTTCACCAATGATTGATGTCATACTTGTTATATCTGTCACTATAATAAAATAACATTATAGTGTCCCACGTTAACCCTTTCAGCACGGAAACCGACTTTGGACGTCAGAATCTGACGTCTGTAGAAGTCAGATTCTGACGTCTAAAGTCGAACCGCGCACTGAAAGAGTAAAATATACATGTACATGTGATTTATTGACTAAATAACGATTTTAAATATCCGAGTCGTGGAACTCGTGGAACTTATTATTAACCTGTTCAGTGCAATGACCAACTTTTTACAACAGAACCTGACGTATAAAGACGTCAGATTCTGACGTATAAGCCCCAAAGTCGATCCTCGAACTGAAATATTTATCTTGGCCCTAGATCCATAACATAGGTATTCAAATGAAGCGGAAACTAAATCACGTATGATGATTTCAAACCCTTTGGTCTCTAGGTTGATATAACAATATTCCAGCGCTTCAAGGGTTAAAATAGGTGTGGATAATACATGTAAATGCAGCGGTGAACTGTCTTAATGCTGTAGATCTGGTGATTTTCGCATGTTTAAAATTTTAGCGAATTTCTGATTCTGGTTATGATAGTCGTGGAGCTGTTGAATGTCACCTTTAGTGGCGCTTACTCAGCCGTGAAAGCAACAACCTCCTTCATCGTCGTTATCACAAGTAGGCGGAGTAGTCAGGGGGCTTAACCCATATTTACCCCCGAATTGTTCAAATCGTTCCAAAAGCACCAAATTTGGACCACGTATGGCCAAGGCTATATACTTTTGATTTTTCGCGAGAACCAAGCTGAACTCCCGCCATGGGCGCCATATTTGACAAATCCAAGAAGCCGTAATTCAAATTGGGGTCATGTCATAACTTGTAAACTAATAGACGTAGAGACGCATGTAATACCACTTTTCTGCGGTTTTCGAATATGTAGAATTGATTTATGATGTTTATGATGTAGGCGAAGGCAACTGTCACAACTTCTTCCTACGTAGTAGTGCCTATTACGGAAATCGCTATGCGCACAGGCCTTTAAGTATCACGATTTCTCAACTTGCACAGGTCATTGCTCAAACGCTGAATTAATGTTGGGTCAGCGCCGGAGATACTAGGCCAACGTTGAGTCAGCGTGTAACATCCGGTATTAGTTGAGTGTTGGCAATAGACTCTGGTATTATTATAGACAGATTACTTAATATAGTAGGCTAGTAATCATGTTATTTAGCAAAACAGTTCCAATCACTGACTGATATGATTATTTAATAAATATACGCATTGATACTGCATGCGACATTTTTATTTCCGCTCACGCACTATCGGCTAAGATATACACTGCTGCTGAGTTTTCATAGAGGCTATAGTTGAAGGGACATGCCCAGGTCTAAAATCATAAAAATATCGGTGATTTTATTTTGGCTTATTAATATGACCATATGCTGTAAACATGTGTATAAACATATTTTATTTTGAAATTGAAACAAATAAAAAATGTAATAGAAGGTTTCTCTTGCTACATGGCTACTGATGACCTGTGATGTCTGTGTCGTGGCAATCGATACGAAGAATCCTAGTGCAAAGCTTTTGCACCAAAATAATTTATTAGTGGTACACAGGGCAAGGTATTAAAACACAATTAGATCCTGATAATAATGTCAGCAACAAGGGTGAAAGTTGATGTAAGTTTGTTTTGTCAAACCCCTGGTGGCAACTGAAATGCCAACCAGTAGTGATCTCATCCATCTCAGTATGAGCAAGTTATAAGAGAGACGAGAAAACACATTCAGTCCGGTAAATTTAACATAGTTAATGTAAATCTCTGGGTTGTGGTAATAAATGTTTCGACTGCAATAACCAATTCTGGTAAGTTACCCGCGGGAGCATCACCAAAAAGTACAGTGTTTAGAGTGGGGGTTAATTGAAGTCGAAACAGTTCAGCTGTATTAAGCTCTTCCTTAGCAATGTGGTGCAGTGGACAGTCAAAAAAATAATGTTTAGGGGTCTCTATTACACCACAGGGACAGCTGGGACTATCAGCAACGTGATTTTGATACAAGTGGTATAGCAGTTCACTGCACTGCATTCTAATTCTAATTATATGTAATGTTAATTCGTCTGGAATACATGTAAAAATACGATATTTTGTTAGGTGAACTGCGATATAAATATGATTTAAGGTTATTGCGATCATCTATATTTTTAATTGTCTCGTCTGTGGAGTTCCAATTGTTAGTTGTGGATGGGAATTTTTTTTTTCTAAAAGTTTCAGTTCGTGTGTGGAATTGACTGAGGTCTGACCTATTTCGCAATTGATAACGGTTCTGAGTTCTAAGCTGGACGGATGGGGGGGGGGGAGGGGGGAGATCCTGTTGTAAATAGTTAGGTGCATTACCATGGACGATGTCGGCAAATAAATTAATTTTCTGCGTTCACGACGGGCCTGTAATGATTCCCAGCCTAGTTCTGAAAGAATTGTTGCATAAACAGTACCTTTTATGGCACCGGAAACAATTTTACCGGCACGTTTTGGAATTCTTTCAAGACGTGTATTGTCACCATCAGATATGTTATCAAAAGCCACATCACTGTATTCAACAATTGGCCGAATATAAGATTTATATAAAATATGTAGGGTTTTTCGGTTTAATTTAAAGCGTAGCGCTTCAAGTTGACACAGTCTTTTATCGGCACGAGTATTTATGTCATCAACGTGATTATTCGATTATAGATCAGAAGAAAATGTTAGACCTCGATGCTTGTGAACACTGAAAGACTCTAAATTAGCTCCAAAAAAAGATAACGGCATAGGAACTGCTGTGGTTGGTCGTAAAAAAAGTGACATATCACAAGTTTTTTGAATACTGAAAGTTACAAGCCACTGTTTGGATCAGGTATCAATACGGACAAGATCTCTGTCCAGGACATCTTTGTTAGTGTTGTGTAAATTTGAAACCATATAAAACAAACTATCGTCTGCAAATAAACTAATTTTACTTTCCAACCCTTCTTTAATATCGTCTATAAATATAAGGAATAATAGGGGACCGAGAACAGACCCCTGTGGAACTCCTGCTTCTATTGTACCATATTCAGAAGAATGACCGTTTATCACAACGAATTGTTTTCTGTCTGTTAAATAGTCAGGAAACCATTCGTTTACAGAACCAGTTATGCCATTATTTTTCAATTGATGCAGTAAACATGTCCATATACTAGATTTGCAAAAGTTTTTTTCAATTTTTGTGCTGCGCATTCACCAGTTAGGCTAGATATGGAGACGAAATTTCTGATTTCTAATTTTTGACAACCATGTAAAAAAAAAGAAATACGGGAAATTCGTCTCTATATCTAGCCTAACTGGTAAAAGCGCTGCACAAAAAATAAAAAAAACTATTATCACTGAGTTCCACTCGACTAGGATATTAAACTTTGTTTAGTTATTAAAGTATATTTAATTATCTAATTAAATCTGATTATATATCTATATAAACAGTTTCATAATAGCATTACATAAATATAAAACGCACACAAAAACATTTTTGAAATCGTATCATAAATGTTTAAAAGCGGACATAATAGGCCAACTATACGTTACCATAATGCCGTACACATCCAAAAGACAGTAGCAGCTTACTTTTCAGGGGAGCAGTTACTATCCTCCGGCCTTGTAGAAGTATGACGTTCTCATAACAGTAGGGTGAATAATGGCACACATCAAGTAAAACCGTTACCATGGTTACCTACTGGACAAAAGCATGAAACTTGGCACAGTCTCCTTTGTTATGATATTAGCTTCTAACATTCCGTCAATAGCTTCATCAACTACATTTCTCTGTTTTAGGGCTGTGCGATATGGTCTCATTCTTATAGGCTTTTGTTCACCTGTATCTAGTTTCATTTCCATTGTTTTTGTTCTACCTAGTTGCAGGTCACTTTCTGCAAAAAGATCTACATTATTTCGTAATAGTTTGGTAAGTTCGTCACAGTAATTTGGGTCAATTTTTAATTTAGAGTGACATGTTTTCTTATTCTGACTATCATTCTTTTTGGAATATAAAGGATTGATTTCCCCCCCCCCCAATTTTGTCAACTTTAGCAATTACGTTTCTTTTTCATATGTGGAATGTTTTACCAGTATTGTTTGTTATAAACACAGGAACTTTTCCTTTCCCTTTAATTTTTGAAATTGAATTAGAAACCATCAGCCCTGGCTCTTGGCTAATAAAGCCTGTTTCTATGCCTGATATAGTAATCAAGTTTTTATGTCTAGATTTTGTTTGTCTTTTTGTTGTTCCCCAGCATATGATACATGACTGTGGAGGTAATATTTGGTCAGAATTCATTCTTATCAGAGATGCTAGATAATCATCATCCTCTAGTGGAATGCTGTGTCCATTTAAAATCATAGTTTCATTGTTGTAATTGAGAGTAATTTTGTTTTGTTTAAAGAAATCTCTCCCTAAAACAATATTTTTATCTAGATTTCCTGTAATACAGTAAGAGTGAATCACATTGCTTTTTCCTACTTTAATTTTTAGTTCTATCACCCCTGCCACTTCAATCGTATTCCCTGTTGCGCTTTGTAATTTGATTTCAGTTTGTTTATATACTTCTATATGTCCTATTTGTTCACAAATTTTTCTTGATATTGTTGATACCTCTGCTCCGGTATCAACAAGAGCTCTGAATTTTTGATTGCCTATTATAATTAAAATGGATGACTTGCCTTTTTGTAGCTGTATTGTATGGATTTGTTTGAATTGTCCACCCTGGCCAGGGGCTTTATATTTCAGCCCAGGGTTTTCTAGTTTAAAGGTTGATTACAATCTTTTCTTGTATGGCCTTGCTGACCGCAGGACCAGCAAGTAACTGTGGCCCCAATATTCTCTGGGCACCATTGTCTGGTGTGTCCCGTTGACCCACAATCCCAACATGTGAGGTTTCTGGTACCCTCCCCTTGTAAACTTAGGTATTCTTTTTGGGTTGCGGCGATCTGTGACCCTTTGCCCTGGACCCCCTTGTCTGGTGTGCCCAGTATTCCCACATTCCCAGCAGAGAGAACTTTTACCTTCTGCCTTGACTGCATTTACTTGTTTTGGCCGGCGGCACCGCAGTTAAAACAAGACCCTGAAAATTTGTCAACCTCCATTGGGGTTTCATGGCGTTTAGTTGGCTCATGCCGTCTTGGCGTCATACTGCTACTACCAAATTCGCGGTTACGAAGTGCAAACCTCGTATTTAGGTTTTGTTCGTTAACAGCGACTCGCACCGCTCCCTGAAGGTTGGCTGGTCCTTCCCTCATAATTTTCCTTGCTATCGAATTTTCAGAAATTCCGTCAACAAAAATTCCAATCAACTGTCTTTCGACAGTTGACGTTGTTAAAGATTGGCCTGGCCAGGCATCTTCTGCCAGCTTCAGCAGCCGTTCTGCAAACAATTCCACTGTCTCAGCAGTTTTTTGTTATGTACGCCTTAGGACGTACATCGCATGCTGAGCGTCAGTGATTTCGGCAAACCGAGTGGTTAATTCCCTTTTTAAGATATCCCATGATACATTGTTATTTTGCTGCGAATATCTTTAAATGAAATCGCAAACGGGCCCTTCCGCCGTTTGATACGCAATGGTTTTAGTACAGTCGGAATTAGCACCCAAAACAACTCTATATTTTTCGACCTCCTTTATCCATGTTCTAAATTTCTTACCCCCCCCCAATTTTGTTATGGCTGTGTCCACTCTGTGTATACTTAGAATACTAGTTATGCCTGCCAACTGATCTTGGATAACATTTGCATTAGCCATAGTCATTTTATTGTACCAGTAACACCAACCTTATACGTCAGACTTGTCCCGCTTTTTCTTCGTCCTCTTCTTCCACTTTCCTGCTTTGTCTAAATCCTGGTCACGGCACCAATTGTAAAACGGTACCCTAGTGGTGGGCCTCGTTTTCAACACAGGAATAAAGAACAAAGCCAGGAATTAAGTTGTGGTTGTGGAAACTTCTCTTTTATTCGTCGTACCGCTCGTTGTGTTCTTGAGTACATACACTGTAGGTATGACCTACTAACTTCTTCGCTCACTCCTGGTACATATGCCAGCTCTGAGTATACCGAAGTTAGCAGGTCTCCCCTGTGTCAATCTTCCGTTCTTAGGACGCTCACACACACTCGTCTTACGATCTTCTCACGCTCCTCTCTACACACTCAAATAGGCCTTTTTTAAAGTAAAAGTCGCCCACACAATTCCATCCCTTCCCCTGGGTCTGGCCAATGAAAAGACACCACGTACCCCTAAATTTAGACGTGTCCAGACCTGTTCCCCATCTTGTTTTGATACTCTTCGTTGATTTTACTAATTTCGTAAATCGTTACTTAGTTCCCGGGACTACTTCAATTATTAGGCCCCGTTCTAACAAGCTAGCCAAGACAGAGGCGTTTTCAGAAATTACAAGGTGTCTTTTACAAGGCCATCCCTTATGCGTACCCCAGAGATCTCTTTTATATAACATGCATAAATATATAATACGTAAATTAGATAAAACAGTGATATAAGGCTACAATGTTACAACCCACTTGAAGTTGTAAATCTTAGACGCAACTTCAAGTTGGTGAAAAAATAAATTAAATCCACTATTCACTCAAATAACTTACTGAGAATCATTTAAAACAACAGAGGGGTTTGGCTGGCAATAAACTTTAGTATGTAATCACGTAACCAAGCATTACATAACAAGCGATAATATAGCAATGTTAGTGGTTGACGCTATACATGACTATGCCATATTAAGAAGCCGAAGGCGGCCATTTAAAAAAACATTATCTAATAACAAAGCATTATCATAATAAAATGTACTGTGATATATCAAAGTTACCACTTGATTAATAAAATATTAATACAATTAGCACAATTAAAGAGGTAGAGGAGGGTGGGTGTATTTTCAGACGTAGACACCTTGCTGGGAAGACACAAACTGTCCAGTAAGGAGTCCGTGGACGGGTTATCACCCCTGGGGTGGGGTGATCCCGACTCGGCCACGTGGAGGAACCACGGGCAGGACCTCAATCAACAGGCGGGGGAGGTGATATAAACCACCGCCACCGACTAGCCGGGTCCGATATACATGTACATGTGTACTATGAGCAGCTCACTGTGATACAATTACTGCAAATTACTAGTAGTAATTTCCACACAATTAAATCCATTATTCACTCAAATAACTTACTGAGAATCATTTAAAACAACAGACGGGTTTGGTTGGCAATAAACTTTATTATGTAATCACGTAACCAAGCATTACATAACAAGGGATAACATAGCAATGTTAGTGGTTGACACTATACATGACTATGCCATCTTAAGAAGCCGATGGCGGCCAAGGAGAAGACGTTAAATTGAACGTAGGAAACGTCTACTGAGCTAAAAGGAGACAAGTGCAACCACTCCTACGAAAAGAAGATCAGCCTATATCTAGAAAGATTGAATCCAGCGTCCTTTAAGAGTGCTTACCACCTAGCATTAAGCTGGAGTGTGTTTTAGCATAGAGTTAACTCTATGGTTTAGTTAGACAGCCCAAAATGAAGCTGAGAGATACGAGAAAGCAGGCGTGGTAGCTGGGGCGAGTATAAGTTGACATGTATGTGATCATAAGCCGCCACTAGATCAAGTGGCGACCCAGGAATTTAAATTATGTGAAAAGATGTAATTCTAACTTCGCATGAATAATAATGCCAAGAACTTCTATAATTATACATTTCTTGAATACATACCCATATGTTATCGCCTTACAAATGTCGCATCAAAGTACAATAAAACATGAACAGGCATAGAATAACATGTGTGTAGCACTTCAAACCATAAACATAAGTGTCAGTGACTGGGGCTCTTCAAGGAGCTAGCCACAAATGTTATACAATGACAGTTCAAAAGTACAAGGAAGGGGAACCCATAAATAATATCCACAAATTGTGGGCATAATATGATGACACATTTTGGATTTAAAATACTTAGCCGTTCCTGGAGCGAATGCAGTAGCTTCAGCAACGGCGACAGCGTTATTCAATGTGATAAATCTGTCATCTGAAACTGTGAAAAGGATGACCAGGAGTAACTATACATATAAGTCTAAGCTAGTGAATTATAACAAGCCGCTAAGCATACACATCGTCATATAACAATACTAATGTATGTCTAAATAATCAGAAGGTATGCAGTGACTATACATATTATATATAAAGTTCAACTACTATGCTAGCAATAACTAACTTATTATTGTTAATCTGACAACAATACTCATACATCGGAAAACGTGTCGTAACATTAATGTTACAGTTCATATCAAACAAATTCCGCATTACTAGGGATTCGTCGGCGTCATTGATTGTGTAAGGTCAATAAAAGTTATGCTGATTAGACGAGGAAATGTGCCACCTGCTGAGAAGATCAGGCAGTGTATTCAGGTATTGTCGATGCCAGGTATGTGGACACACCTTATCGTGCAGTTGTGAAGAGCCCCTGTGAGCCACAGCTGTCTCAAAGCTGCCTGCATGAAAGGCGACAGGGAGCGGCCGGAGTTCACCGTGAAATGCACAACTCATTATCACATCTCAGGACCAGCTTTGTGCACCGCCAAAGATTGCCCCACAGACGGCATGCTAATACAATCGACAACTCCAGGGCAGAGACGGATAATGAGAGGGATTGTATATGGGGCGGGTACACTATATGGCAATGAAACCCCTTTGAAGTCGCAGCACCCATGCCGGACAGACAGCTGTCCAGGAAGCAGAACAGCAGACATGTGTATAGAATTATGGAAAGTACAACTCCCAGAATATTACGTAATAATAACAGGTTAATCAGATCACTAATATTGATATACCGTCATTCCCACCATCAGGAAAAGAAATGATGATTGGCGAAGCTAAAGGGGTAATATAATTGACGGGTCGCATCAAACCTCTAGCTCTTCCACAATGTATTTGTCCACGGCAGGCGGGGGTCGCCTGTGCAAAATGATGGTTCGTGAATGGAACATCTGTTAATTTAACCTTGAATAACTGCTAGGAAAGTCATATATTACTGTAATATCCACAAAATCATTAGCTTTGTCGAACACCAATATTTATCTCCGATTAATAATGTTCAGATCGGTAGGCATAGATAGCTTGAATAAATTAGAATTGAAATCTGCAACATGAACCACCTGCTCATGCAACTGTATCATGACCTAGTTGAGGTGAGACGGCGGCCATGACGTAACTGGTTTAGACTGTCTGGACTGTGGATGAAGGCTAGCCCCTGGCAACCAGTAACCAGGTAAGCCTTATTGACCTGTCACTTGTTGTCAGGGTTCGATTCTGGTTTCGCTCCTCTTTGACCCTGGCCTGCTGTCTGTCTGTGTACGTACCAGCACATTTGGCGCAGATATGGCGAAACTGACAGCTGTCCATACGAGAACAGCCGTTCTTGCCAAAGTTCCACTGTCGGCAGGTCTGCTGTTTCTCAGTGAATCCTTTGGCTGCTCTGGGTCTGACCTGTGTGACTAGCTGGTCTGTGGCTCGTAGCATCTCGTCTTTCAAGTCCTTGATGGATGTCGACCATGGGCGACGCCCTTGCTGTATCATAGACAGCACCTCATGATGTAGAGCACGCACTTTGTCCCATTGAAATTACTCCGCCAATATCATCAGGTCAATCATGTGCTGATTGCGAGCAGATTTTTTGTACTGGTCAATATCTGTCGTCTCTATGAGTACCACAGACGACCTCGGGCAAGGTCAACTTAGCAAAACAAATATCAGAAACTCCAGATCTGTGTACAAACTCATCTGGCCAGAGTATGTCCATACTCTCACCTCTGATAGATGTTCTGTGTATGTCGTCGACCGGAGCCCGAGGTTCGATTCCAGCAACAGCAGCTGCGGTGGAATTAATCAGCGGGTACTGCTGCGGGTCAGGTGCCTGGCGCACCTGCGCTAGGGTAGGAAGATGACCTGGAAGTGTTTTGGTAGCTGTTTGTTGATATCCCTGCACTGGTGTGATATATCCATAACTCGCTGGTACGGATTGCAGCTGATGGGGCACTGCTGGTGGTGGCATATTAATCAAGGGCTGTACCAATGCCGGAAGTGTACCAGGGATTGTATATCCTGCTAAACCATGTGATGAATTCGCAGCAACTGGGAACTGAAGCTGCATGTGTGAGAACTCAATGTGATGAGGCTGCGGTACAGCCATGCCCTGTGGTCGCGAGGGAGCCTGCAGCTGTGTGGGAACAGCCGTGACTTGAGACTGCATGGGAACCCGCAACTGCTGGGGAACAGCCATGGCTTGCGACTGCATGGGAGCCTGCAGCTGCTGGGGAACAGCCATGGCTTGCGACTGCATGGGAGCCTGCAACTGCTGGGGGGATCAACATGGCTTGCGACGGTATGCTGCGGTATAACCATGGCTTGTGACTGCTGCTGTTGTTGCTGGGGAAAAGCCATGACCTGAGGCTGCTGTGAAGCCTGTATCAGCTGCGGCATAACCATGGCTTGGTGATTTGGAAACGCCATGACCTGTGGCTGCGGAAGAGCCTGTGGTTGATGCTGATGAGCCATGGGTTGTTGTGTAGCCTGCTGGAGAGCCATGTGACTTGCCTGTGATTGAGCTTGTGTCTGTTCTGGTAGAGCTTGAGCTGACAACACCTGAGACTGTGGGAGATGTGGAGCTTGGACCGACATCTGCACCTGAGGCTGTGAAGGAGTCATCATCATCTGCCTTCAATACCAAGGTGTGCTATATCATACGTATAGGCTAGTCGATTAGAGACGACCTGCGGAAAAAAAATCATCTTACTAAGCTCTTCGATTTTATGTGTTTCAACGTTCTTCAACGTTATGCTCTAGTATCACAGAAACAAGACCGAACAAATACCTTGGGGGGTGGGCGGGGGAATTGGCAACACCTTTAAAATCTCATCAATTTATGCGAAATATGCCTACTTCTTTTCTATTTTATGACATGACTACTAAAATGTATACGCACATATACTGTATATATAGCAAGATTTAAAAATTATCGTCCAAAGGCCCAACAATCTTTCGGAACAACTTAAACTTGGGTATAACTTGTTTACTGTTCGACAAAAGGGCCGGAAAATAAAATTCAAGATGATCGCAATTTCTATTAAAATGACATAGTATAGACCTATTTGATACAAAGCTTACTTTTTTCTCAAAAATGTTTTCGTGGGTCACAAAAAACATTACAATATTCTTAAATATGGCACATGCTGTTAAAAAAAAATCCAAGATGGCCGCCATAACGGACAAAAATGATGTATTGCTAAGATATATATTGTCGGCTAGGATACAAATCCCATCCCATCAAAAAATGCAAAGATTCATTTACTCACAAATAAATATTTACTCACAAATAAATATTTACTCACAAAAGTACAATTATAAATCACAGGCAAAGTCAAGAGAAAACCTTTTGTTTGGCAGTATATAACTCTAAACGTTTAGACGATTTAACTAAAGCCCCCAAGATATTTTATACAACCAGAAGGAAATATTTCATGCCCAGCGTTTAATTACTAAACATAACTCACCATTGCAAGTAATACATAGTACACGTAGTGCGGGACTCAAAAAAACATATACGTACAACCTCATAAGCGTTTATAAACTTTTTAGCTGTGATACTAGAGGTATTGAAGAACATAATATTGACAAGTTTGATAGGATGGACATTTTTTCAGCAGATCATTGTTTTTACAGCTAGATCGACTAGCCTAGTACTCTGCGAGAGCTGTTGTCCTGTATAGTGCTGTTTGATCTGTTGATTAACAGCTAGATCATGGTCCTGAACAGCTGCTGACCATGAGCCCCTGTCAAATTGCACACATTATGGTAATACTTGTCTCAACCCTTTAACCGCCGGTGCCGCATATATTCGGATTTTCATCTTTTATTAGCACATTAAGTACCAACTTTTGAACATGTTAAAGATGAAATGTGCCATCAATCAGAAATATTTGAAAACAGTTGACCCCTATTTTGTCAGGTCTGAATAATTTTCACTCACTTGAAGTTGTGGATCCCGTCAGCGAGACACAACTTCAAGTGGGTGAAAATTCAGATTGAACAATTTGGCGGTTAATGGGTTAATGTGCTACAGGTGAAGCTATTTGAAATATAAGTCCAGTCTCAGCCTAATGACCACTTATAGGTGTGATTGATAAGCTTGTAATGTGGCCGACGACAACAGGGAAATTAGTGTCATCACCAAGTCCTTTGTGTACATGTACATTATGTATTATATCGTGCAAAGCCAGAACGCGATATCTGCCTACTTGTAAAGTAAGCATATATAGCCTTCTGGTTTTAAGGTACAGTATTGATTGCTATTTAGTGTCCCAGCAAACACGATACGTCGCTCAATGTCGGCCCACGACCTCGCCCCAGCATTGAGCCACGCTTGGCTCAACGTCTCGTGTTTACTGGGTTTATACACAATAAACGATATCTTAAAAAACAGTCATATCTAACTTTTAGTATATCGTCAAGTTAACCCTTTTGTAAAAAACATCGCAACCAAATGGATTTTTTTCAATTTGAAATCTTCATAAATGTCTTAGTTAGGTCTTCCCGATCCATTTGAATACCTATGTTATGGGTCTACGGCTATTAGAAATATTTTTACTCTTACACTGCGGAGATTGAATTTACTCGTCAGAATCTGACGTCTACATACGTCAGATTCTGTCATACGTTTGCGTTACCTTACCTTCATATATTTGCGTTCCAAAACCCCTAGTTGTAGGAAAATTAGGTTCGTTTTCAGGGATGGAAAATAATGCTTTAATGCATCGTGAGGGCTTAAATGGTTAAGAGTTGGGCGTTGGCTAAACCAAGGACCAATGGTCTTTAGCAATTAACAGTGATGCATCATGACATATCGTTTAAATTCAGTGTATAGAATAAAAAACATAATGTTGAAAATGAAGTAGTTTTGATATTTCAATAAAGACAGAACATTGGTATATTTTAGAAAAACTGCTCATTTTCCCAGCATATAAGTTCTGTTCTGCAAAGTGAAGTAAGCATATGCTATCTCTTGGCTTTGCAGCTCATATCAATGCTGGTGACAATAATAAGAGGTACGTTAGTCCACATAGGGTTAAATATCCCTTGTTGACAGGAGTCAATGATGAATGGAGAGCTAAGGTTATTTAATTTGACTGGATATATCCTTAAGTGGCGGGTTGGGAGAGACCCCGACATTTCAGATTCACCAGTCGTTGTTCGTCATCCTAATATGATCACTTCGAGAACGCAATTTACATGATCTGGCTGTCACTTGAATTTCGGGATAAGAAGCTTATACCTACAAGGTTTGTTTTTACTTATTATATGCTTCTTTTAGTTTGTAACAACACTTTTTTGCAATGTATCAGTGAAATTAATGTGTTAGAAAACGACACTGGTTTGCCCTTTATACCAGATAATCATAGCCACCTTTTTTCTATGCGACTCAATTTTATATTTGCCTTGAGTTACATTGTCAGCAGTAGTTTATTAAGGAACTGTGTGACGTGTCATGGAATTGCCGAGGGACCATTTGCACACATCACGGGGTGCCCCACAAACAATATTCCCGCGGACCGGATCTATTTACGATAATCTGCGAATGTTGCATTGTGTTGTCTGCCTGGCTCGAATTCAGGCCGGAGACAGTCTCTGATACTGTTCGGAGCAGACCGACATCACTCTACATCATCACGCTTGTCATGATCTGACTTAGAGTATTACCACATGGCATGGATGGCTGTTCCCCTCAAAATTATTATTTGTCTTTTTTCTGTTTTATTTTTAGGTTTAGTGATTTTTCAGTAGCCTTTGTTTCCAGACCAAGTGGGTCCTTATGCTGAATTTCAAAGATCTCTAATCAACTGATTTACTTCTTGAGTTTGGGATTATTTTTCCTCCAGTCTAAAATTGCATATGTGGTACTACTCAGCATATTTCGGCTGCGCGACGGCTATATGAGCTGACGTCAGTAGATGTATTCTAGGTTTATAGTATTACTTTTATTTAGGGATGTATGTAGGCCTATGTTGAAATTAAGAGGTTAAGAGGTTTTAATTAGGTTTCTACGCTTTCCAGAGTGTCCTTTTTTGCTACACGGTGTAGAGCACAGTGTAGCTATTTTATCTCTGGTTTTGGTGCGGGAAACAGATGACAGACAATTGTCGGTTATTTTATTTTATGTGTACAAATAGTAAACTTTATAATCTATACTATATACATTTTTAAATTGTTTTTGCTATTTTAAACAATGGATATTATTTTATTCTATAATTTTAATTCACTTATATGGTTGACAGGCATTGTAGAGGTCGTCTCGACCTGTTCCCGTCAACCAAAGTTAATACCATGTTCAAAAAAATGATAATAATAATTATAATGTACCATTTTTGCATGTTCTTAACTGGAAGTCAAATAAATAAATAAATAATTTAACAAATGATGTACGTTTCCTATGATATGGCCTGCTTAAGCCATTCGATTAGCGTTCTGGGTTGACATATTGGTTTGTTGCGGTTGCCTCTCGGAATACATTTCATAAATGATTTCAACCCGTTTAATATTCAATAAACACGATGCTCAAACTGAAAACAGTTTTACTGATTACCGAGAGCGGGCATCGTTTTGTGAGAAAAATAAACAAAAAACAGCTCCAACTGCTTACTTGAGCAGTAAGCTGTTTACTGCTGTTCGGATTATCATGACAGTATGCATCTCTGCTAAGTATCTGCTTGACTTTGTACTACAGTAACAGTAGCGGTCACCAGATGTCACAGTACATGCTTTGGTTAAATAGCACCGTTATAGTCACTAGGTGACAGTCGACTCACTAGACCAATATATCTTTAAACTTGAGAAATATTTTAAATTGATTTTATTATCACGTGTGTTCACATAAATTTGTGTTATGCTTGGGTATAATACACATTGGTACGTGTATTTGATTACGCATATCGGTTTGTTATCTGTTTTGGGATTGCTTTGTATATATTATAAAAAAAGTCACAAATGTAAAACACCTAAGTGTCTCTCTTCTACAGAGATCTAGATAACGCCGGTGAGGTTAATTCATATAAATTATATACTGATGTCATTATTCCGTGTAGCCAGTAGCATGATATTATCTATTATGTCATCGTAGGCTTTATACTTTCATACGGTAACATGATGCCGGTTATCATTGTGACATGTATCTATGCCAGAGTCTCTGGTCTGACAATAATTTGAAAAAAGTGAGGCGAGTTCGACTATGATTGGATGCTCATTTTTTCTAAAAAAAACGTTTTATTATAAAGTCGTCATTTGAGCGCCAACATTCTATATTGTATTCTAGGCGGCCCATCATACACATGCATGAGCGCCGCTGATCTGCTAAGCAGGGAAAATCAGAATCATAGAAAAGCCAATGTGTTTTTTTATTTTGAAAGATTTTTAAACAAACCTGCGGGGGTTAGTACTCTGAACCATTAAAAACAAATTAAATGACAAAGCACAAAATAAAAAATAGAGCAAATAATACGAGATTCTGACGTAAAAAATGTATCCGCACGGAAAGAATTAAAATATTTCAAATGGCCGTAGATCCATAACATAGGTATTCAAATGAAGCGGATAAAGCTCACTAAGACATTCATTATGATTGAAAAACTCTTTGGTCTCCATGGTTTATACAAACATATTTCAGCGTTGTGAGGGCTATACCTTATTTTATTAAAAAAAATAGAATAATGACATCATGCGTTGCATAAATAAGTTTAAAAGGTTGATATGTCACCTCTAATACACCCTTTTCTATAAAAACATGCCACACCAAAAGCGCTAAATCGTGCAAAGAGTGTATACACTGACATTTTCCTAATTGTGTCAGGCATGCCATCATCGCATATGGCCTCAGGTGTGACCGGATGACACTGCACATGCTTCTGGTGAATGACCACAACATGTGAGTTATGGTCCATCGTCTACGACGCTGGACCAACATCAACAAGAGTGGCTAAATGCACATTTAAGCAAATGGTTCAATGTACGGTGTTTGCATGGACCCGGTATGAGGCTATGCACTGAGCCAGTGTTGATTAGGTGTTTGTCCATCGCTTGCTACACTGGCGCAGCATTGAGCGGACATTGGGTGAGTGTAGATTATCATAATCAAAAAAATGAAAAAAGACACTAATAACGATACCTTCGGGTAAATAGACATGTACCCAGCCAACACAAAACAATTGTATGACATTTGTACAATGTCGGCACAACGCTTTCGACGTTGATCCAACATTGTACAAATGCTATACAAATGTTTTGTGTTTGATGGGTAGCAGATAAAGCTGAACAGTGACAGATGAGGATGCATGTATGAAAATGTGTTCAGTGATCATGGTGATGTCGTGGACGGAGTACAGCGCACAGAACGGCGAAAGCTACGTGAATTAATATGTAAATATGTCTGCTTATATCGTCGCCTCGGAGCTAAAGGATCCTATCTGACACTCGTTAGATAGGATCATTCGGCTCCGAGGCGACGATATATATGTATCCCCTCTGTAGCAGCATTGTATATGGCATGTAACTGTTTATTATTTTTCAGGACACGCATGTGATTGTGTTAAGGTCAACTATAATGTGGCCCAATTTGTTACAATTTCAATACATACAATTGATCAAATAATCTGAATGAACGTTAACATGAGCACCCTTATCATTAGACATTCACGTCTCTGTGTGCGATACACTGTAATAATGGCCATTCGTGAAGTTGTGTCTCAAAAATCCGGTAGGCGAACGATCGATTGCGCAATGAATTAATGCGTCTTTGTTTGATCAATGAGGGTTACCCTCATAATTTTTGTGAAATTGTTGATCTCAGCGCACACTGACTACCAGCATACAAAACCTGTTGCTATGCCGTCCATTTCTGATAATAAACCATGTAGGCTATTTGCGCGTAAAGTGGATCTCACCGGGCTGGCGACTATTTGGCGACATTGTCGAGCTCAAAATTTGTGAAATTCCTCATATATTTTCCAAATCTTCACATAACGCTCCCCAAGCTCCCCAAAACTTATCCTCTTTTGCCAAACGTTATCCATGTTCGACACACGTTCTCCTGAAGTTTTGGAAATGTTCAAAATTTACGCGACTATTCGGCGACCCTGATATTTGGCCCCAAATTCCTAGCCTATTGAATATACCTCGTTGTTTGCTGCACAAACAGTAGTGGGGGACCATAATGTAATAAATTTGCACATCTGGCTAAAATTGTCAAAATTGGTGTACAGGCCCACAAGACAATACACTTTCATATTTTTGATGGATCCAATCTGAAAAATAGTTGGATCCACCATTTTAGCCAAAATTCAAAATGGTCGCCACTCGAAAACCGAAATTATCATATATTGGCAACAAATGACCTAAATTTTACAATGTTAACATCAATTTTATATATTTCGTTGACGAGGAATCTATTTGTAATGGTTTAAAAGTGATTGGGATGAAATTGAATGTTTAGTTTAATTTAAAATGTCAAAAATGACACTTTGTAAAAATAATATGCTAAAAACCGAAATATTAAACGCAGGACACATTTAAAAAAATAGTTAGTGACATTTTATTCATGTTTTACTGTTAACAGCATAATTTATATCTATAGGCCTATATATATTGGTAAATGTCATCTGAAATTAAGTCATATACTCAGTTCAAGAAATCCTCACAGTGTTGCAACAATGCGCAACCCTAACATCTGCAAAACATTCAGCTGGTCATCGAAGACCCAGCTCCATTCCGATGGATTGTATATTTTGCTGCCTTTTAAGAGCCTTTCTCCAAATATATCCTGCCTGATACAGTGCTTATCTAGAAGGCCGAAGTAAGGCCGCCTGTTTGGGTGGTATGTTTTTTAATGTTCGTTTGGCGCAGTCCATGATGCACCGCTCCAGACATGTCAATAGAGTTCAGGGAGAACAGAAGAGGATCTTCGGTAAGCGCCACAAATGTGTCTGTTATTTCTGGGTAGGCATCCAATTCAGTCAATGCACTCCTCTGCCATTACTCAGAAAAGAGGAACTTATTGCAGACAGTAAAGCTATGGAAGAGTGGGGGTGAGATGCACCTTTGAGGACCAAGTTGTTTTTAGAATCGCATGGATAGAGATTGTCTGAAACATTTTGCCAGAATAGAAACTAGTAAAATGACTAACAACAATGACTACAATATTGCTAGCCACTGTCCTGATATAAATATTGTTATGTGCTTAATATTGTGTATAACATGCGACTGTCAGCTTCTATTTGATCACGGGCGGGGGCCCTAGGGTAGTGGTTAGCACCGCTGCCTTTCACGCCAGAGTTCGGGGTTCGGTTCCCGGTCTCGGCGGTTTCAAAGAAACAAAAATGTTTCTTCCCCATCCACGTGTGAAAGTAAGTATTGTGGGGAGCCTTCGTGACCGAGAGGTAGCGTGCTCGGCCTCAGACCGCCAGGGCTCGAATTTCGAATCCTGTGTCTGGAGGACAGTGTCATCTCAATCATCTCACCATCCTCAAGAGGTTCTCCTGGCCCAGTTTAGCCTATATGTGCACAGAAGTGGCCTGAAGCCCGATTCTTTTCATTTATTTTTGATCACAAGTCATAAACAGAGAGAGAGAGCTTAGCGCTATTGGAAGGATGTAACCAGGTCAAACTTTGATCAGGATAGGAATCCCAGATCAGGTCGTAGTGGAATCCGATATCATGCTCTGGACAAAGTTAAGAGATCACGTCGTTCTACGTAGGGCCTATTGTTGAAAGTTTGCAACTTTGATGGTTCGGACCATATTTGGACAATGTCAGAAGCATATACAATTTCCATAAACACATCGCATTCTAAGATGTCCGATATTTCCCCCTTTCCTCCATTTCCCTTTGTCTGATAATGATGGTAGCTCCTTTTGATTCTCAAGTAACATAAATCAACTTTGCTTCAGTACACTAATATTTTTGCCTTTAATTCGCGATGGTTTTCAATGTTGGGAGATATGCCCTCTTCACACAGATCCATTCATCATACACTTTCATGTACATTCATTCCTCTGTTAACATGTTAAAAACATATTACATTATGTATCTGCTAGACCAGCAGAAATTATTTATCTTGTATCTAATGTGAGGATATTTGAACAAGTATCATAAAATAAAAAAAGGATTGCCCTTGCGCATAGACAGGAGGGATATAACAACTTTAGACAAACGAGTTTGGTGAAAGAATTGGCCCTTCTTCGCGATGACCATAAACAAAAGAAGATGATGTTGAGTGCGACAATAATTCAGTTGATGATGCAAATTCAACCAGTGCTTGAACTTTTCCAGGTAGAGCCATAAGGTGTGCATCCATATATGATAATAGTAGGATTGTCAAATAGAGAAGACATACATCGGTAGCCAGGGTAGTTTGCTTGGTTGAAAAAAAACAGCCATCCGCACAGCTCCTCTATTACCTACATATGAAGGTCAAAATCACTCTCACGAACAAGTCATCGAACAAACTGGCTGTATTTATTACAGATCAAGAATCATTAAACGGTTGTTACATATTCCTCATGTTTGTATCCAAGCTGTCAAAATCAGAAAACCCATGTAGCTGATTTATAGCATAGGCTTATTTCTTCAGAATGAGCTAGCCATGAGAAGAAATTGACATGGCGAGTTATCTTGAGATGAGGATCTGTATTATAAACGGACTCTTTTAGAGCTAAAGTCAGTATCCCTGCTTCAATAATGACGGATGGGAAGGTAACAACCAAGCACTAAAGCTTCTATTACAAATTTGACATAGAGACCCCCCGGCATTAAAATATATTTAGCTTCACTCAGAGAGAGAAAAGAGGCTGACCCATACCCCTTCCTTCACAGACACTGCCCAGATTGGTAGCTTCCCTCCAATAATCACCGCCGTCTTGGTTGTGGCGCGTCTAGTTCAACTGTCAATCACTTCTCACAGAATCTCGCAATTCTAACCATTTGCTGGTCTATGTTGTTGAATTCCCATTATCTCCGCCAGGTAAATATTATTTGCAAATTCAAGCAAAAATATCAGTGTGTAAGCCGAAGTATCAGTGAAGCGCCTACCCAGCACAGTATCTGTCCAGGATTAAGAAACTCTGTCACACATTTGCCAATGTTCATGGTATGTTTCACCATTGGTGTGAATGCTGTCTTGACAGGGAAGAGCAGACTCGCATTTTATTTGATTTTAGGCTTAGCATTTTTTAATAAACTAGACATAAACCCTTCCCAGGTTAAAGTATCTGCTGTATCCAAGTTGAGAATTATATGAGAAGCCTTATCAAGCCAAGTTTGATCTTTAACTTGGCGCCATCTATTTTATCATGACTTTGGGAGGGTAACATAAATATCTGCTGGTGGAGGCATAGATAGGCTGGGATGATGCTTACGATACATGCTGATGACATAACCAACTTGATTTGTTTTCTTTGAATCGACTATACAATTATGAAGCCAGTGTTGCCATTTTCAACTCATCATATGCTTTATGGCAATGAGAAGACACTCTTGATGAGAAACTGACACTGTGTCGGCGGACCTGGCATCAGATTTTAGTTGAAGATAACAAGACTAGACTGTAGGTTATCATATGTTGAGTGGAACCTTTTTTGATTGACAGAGGGCAACAAAGATAAACAACCCTTTCAGATCGACACAAATAACACATAGCCCAATCTAGATCTAATAATAGTTGTCCTCCATATTTTCATATGAGAAGGTTGTACAAACTAATAATTAACAAAACACCATACTAAAGCCATAGACCCTATAAATTATTTTTTACTGTTCATTTTAGTGACGCATATGTCGACATTGACTCCCCGTCGTAAATAAATATATATCTGTCATATTAAAGCCGAGACCACTGTCCATCAAATGGGCTTATGAAGAATCAGCCGGAATGTCTAGAACGTCCCAATATGTTACAAAACAAACTTATTTCCATATTGGTTAGGTTGGTTGGGACAGTGAATTATATATATATTATTATATATTATATATATATTATAATTGACTCTACATATTTATTATTTTGTGCTCAATTTTGTTTATTTGACATGGTCCAGTAACGTTATTGTAGTTGCACTGAATGGGTTATTAGATTGATTGAATTTCTGTATATTTTGGTCACAAAAACGCAAAAAATGGTCGAAACATAAAATAAATTACTATAATCATGTTTAAACTAAAACCATTGAAACCGTTGACCTCGAAATATATGAAATTGATGTTAACATCATTAAATTCGATCCATTTGTTACAAAAATATGATACTTATTGTTCGCGAATGGCGGCCATTTTGGATTTTGCTTAAAAAGGTGGTTCCAGTACTTTTTCAAGTTGGATCCATCAAAAATATAAAGCTATAGGGTCTAAAGGACCAATAAACAAATTTTGGCAATTTTAGCCAGATGTGCAAATTTATTCAAAAATTAGACATTACGGTCCCCCACTACAGCGAAGTATATTCAATAGGCTACAAAATCCCCAAACAATCGCGGTTTTTCTAAAATATTCACGAAGTTGTGGCAAACTATTCGTCGGGTTCGCCAAATTTACGTCAACTGCTCGCCACTGTTAACCAAGTTGTCCCTCAAAACTAAAAATGGGGAACAGCTGGGGAATATTTGGGGAAAACAGTCGGTGAACGTTTGGCAAAACATTCACGTAATAATAGCTACCAAACAGTTGCCAAACAATCCCCAGTTCGCCGATTCATCCCCAAATTGTCACCAAATTGTTGCTGAGTAGTCGTCAACTGTGCGCATCTTATAGTCACACCAAATTTAATCAAAAAGGGAACAGTTCGTAACAAATTTGTCATCAAAATTTCGCCGATTTATATGTCGCCAAAAACTCGCTAACTTCGCCAATTCATCCTTTACTCGTACTATAGTTTCAAAACATGTGACTCAAAACATGTGACCAGTCTGAGAGCACAGATTCACATGTTACATTGACCCAACGTTAGTTTGATTAAAAATACATCAATGTGATCCTATTGGCATCATTACTATTAATGCTGAAACTGCATTTTTGTGTGCAAGTTATAGCATTGTAATATTATTGTGAGTCTAGTCAACATGCATATGACATGACTATTATTCTTGAGGACACGCGTAGTAGTCCAGTTGCCAAAAAGTGAACCCGGATTTTCTTTTAGGTTCTAGGTTTTTTTATTGATTAATCTTCATATACACCCTGAGAGCATTTTTAGCTTTGTTGGCATCGCGCCTACTTTGTGGAGAATTTTTTAGAAGCTAATTTGCATAATTCACCCTAATTAACATACTGAGCCGTTTTTATAATACAACAAATATGCGTAGAAACAAGTGTAATACCACTTTTTCGAATAAGTTTAACACGAGGAAGTAATTCCCGACGTTGTTTTTGCGATTGAAGGTCAATGTCAACTATACATGGCAAGGTCAAGGCTGAAATAATCTAGAAATACGACTTGATCATATTATGAGACAGGTGGTTTAATTGTACAGGTTTGTTTCAATCCCTGTTCTTTTAAGCATATCTGCATCATTATAAATATTATTAGATATGTGCCACTTTAAATGTTTGCTAAGCTCATTTGCATAATTCACACTAATTAACATAATTGACCATTATATGTGATGAGACAATTTTTTTTACCAATAATCTTCAGATATAATGTTATTTATGTGCAATGCTATTTTTTAATAAGTTTGACGCTACCGAGAAATGTTTGACATATTTGAAAAAAAACATCTTATGTGGTAATTCACATAATTCACGCTAATAACCATAACTAACCACTATGATAGTAATTGAACAAAATAGGTCCAGAAACATGTGTACTACCACTTTTTCGTATACGTTTGACACGAAGAAGTGGTTTTGCATGTTATTTTTGCAATTAGACGTCAATTTCAGCTGAATATGCCAAGTTCAAGGTAAAGTTGTCGCCAATGTTGTCAAAATATTAATAAACTCGTGTCGATAGTTGACAAACCCAAACATATCGGGTTACTTTAGCATTCATTATTAGATTTGCACCATATTATATTTTAGCATTAATCAATAATAATATGTGGAAAAGTCAGATTAAGCACATTTTTTTATTCAAATACATTGAACACGATTTTGATGTTATTTTGAAATTAAAGATCGAGGTAAACTTATCAGGTCAATGTATTATTGAGCCAAGTCATTAAATAATATTAACAAGTGCAGGTATGATGATATGTACGGTTTTCAAAATCATTACGCCTATATCGTCGCCTCGGAGCTAAAGGATCCTATCTGCCACTCTGACGAGTGTCAGATAGGATCCTTTAGCTCCGAGGCGACGATATGACTGTAATCCCGATATCTAACCCTTCTGCTGCTGGATTGTTTGTTTCTATTTTTCGTCAATTTAAGTTGGAATTGCAAACGCAATTTCCCGCTTCATTGACGGAAAGTTTTTATATTTATTTAAAAACAGACATCTCTCAGATTCAATTTTTTTATGAAATGATCAACTTCCACAAATATTTTTTTTTCGATTCTAAATTAATTTTATTTTGTTTTGAACAGGCTTCAAATCGTCTATGTACGGGCCTTGTAGTACAAGGGTTAGGATTCCAACGCCAATACAGGATAATTACTCGAATTTGAAAATTATCTCACTATATCAGATTATATTATCGAAAAATTACACTATACTCGCAGTATAAATTAGTGTAATAATGTCAGAATATAATAGGCCTACTATGTTTCGGAAGATGTACATATTAATACCTCGAGATTTAACACGTTCATAATTTAACACGTTCAGTCAGATATAAGAATATATTATCATACCGACGAAATGTGACACTAGTGTCAGTTGTATTGTATTGCAAAATCGCAAAATGGAATCAATGACAATCCTATGGCAGAATATGCCGCTTTGTTGCAGGTGGTGAAACCATGATGTCAAAATATGTCAAATCATTTTTTTTAAATGGCTATATAGGCCTAATATAATATGTTTCCGAAAATCATGATTGTGTCAATATGTTTACAAAATAAGACACTATTGTGTTATAATATGAGAGCTGTATATCATGATGATATATTATAATGTCAGAATATGGCTTTATTAGTGTCTGGATAAGACATAATAATGATATTTTCTAGATACGGCATAATTAAATGAAAAGTGAGATTCCCATGATAGAACCCACCACAATAGTATCAGAATATCACAGTATCGTGTCTGGATTAAAAACTGTGATTATGCGACTTAATAGTGTCTGACCATGGCATTATAATAAGACCGAATTATATTAAGATATTAGGTAAACTGCTGCTTTTATGTCAGCATATTGCCATCGTAATATCATGTCATTATAATATCAGAATTAACAATGCGTGACACTATTGTGAAAGGTGTCGACACTGTCTTATTATATTCATAATTATATCGCTATTATAATGTTACTTTTATATATTGCACTAAAGGACATTTTAATGTTAACACATCATTTCATTTAGTTTATCAAGCCAGTAGTACATGGCACTGAGTTGAGAGAATAGGACGTCATGATGTCAGGACATATAGCATAATCTCAATATATGTGAAGTTCTAAATAATATTATGCTACAAGGATAGAATACATCGACTCAATTAACTAGTTTACGATTATAGACATTATGATATCACATATTTTTTTAATTGTTGTGATATTGACATATTATTACAATACGGCGCAATGACATACCCCTTTTTATATCCCCATTGACTGCAATGTGAAAATATGACCTTCAATACCACGATGCAGTTATGTCAGATTATGATACAATAATGTCATCGTATGACACTACATATTTAGATTATAGAGTTATAATGTCATAATATGACAACATAATGTCAGGTTGTAGCACAATAACTTGACAAAAACCTATATTGAGAAAAACAACAACTACAATTAATTGTTCATTATTTTCTGAATTAGAGTATTGTAATCTATATATAATTGGCCATAGAATTACAACTAACATGTTTTTTAGCAACAAAGTTGTTTCATCCTATTATAACGGTCAATTATGTTAATTAGGTAAATTATGCAAATAAACTTACCTAAGCTCCCCTCTAAGCTGGCATATATCCATTTATGTTTATAAAGATCCATACATGTTTAAAATGGCACGGATTGAAACAGTTCCTGTACAATCAACACATATGTGACATGTAAACATGCATAAAGTAATATTTTGGCGATATTCCAGCCTTGACCTTGACATTTTCAGTTGACCTTGCCTTAAACTGTAAAATTAACGTCAGAAATCACTTCCTCTGGTTAAAGTTATTCAAAAAAATGGTATTACACAATCATATTTCTACACCAATTTATTCAAAGGTTATATTATACACATGATAAATGGGTATGTATATTAATTAGGGTGGCTTATGCAAATTAGCTTATTGAGGTCGCACAAATCTAATAATGTTGATAAATTTATATCTAATGATGTTTATAAAGATCCATACATGTCTTAAAGGGCACGGAATGAAACAAATCATGTACAACTAACACATATGTGACATATAAACATGCATAAAGTAATATTTTGGCAATATTTCCGCCTTGACCTTGACATTTTTAGTTGAAAATGTTAAAATAGCGGCAGAAATCACTGCCTCGGGTTCAAGTTATTCGAAAAATGGTATTACACTTGTTTCTACGCCAATTTGTTAAAAAGTTATTATTATAAAATGGGTAGGTATGTTAATTAGCGTGAATTGTGCAAATTAGCTTATAAAAAAATATCCCCAACCTTGGACAATCCCGAAAATCCCGGTCCATTACATGAATGATGGTGCTGGCAACTGGACTATAGATACAAAACTTAAGCTTGGTATTCTTTTAAGGTGCTGTATCGTGTGGCCTAAACATAGTTAGATAGATGCTTTATTTGACAAAAGTTAAATATTTATATACATTTGATAACCACATAGTATATCTCCTGTATATCGTCCCCTTAGATATGAAAGGGTGTGTCTGCCACTGTCTGCAAAGTGGCAGATACACCCTTTCATATCTAAGTGAGACACCCGTAAAGATATATGTAGTATCGTTATCTCGGGGTCACCAAGTATGGTTACCGGTATATTGAAATAAAAATATTTAAAACCAAAAAAAGACATGCATATAATTTGCATATATGTACTGTAATATTTTGAATATATCACATGACATTAAAAATAATATTCCTGTGCTGGGTATCAAGATAATTATTCATTTTTAGAGGCCTAACTAGCGTCGCATGACTGACATCGTGTCAAAGGGTCATCACTGGTCACGCTTGTTCAAACTTCGCCAATAGTCAACATTGTTTTCTCTTTGTTTCTGAACATTATTACATTACATCTATCTAAACTGACTAATCAATCCCCTGGACTATGTGTACGGAGATAATATTATTTTTGTACTGTTTGTATAATAATGCACTTTTCAGTATAAAATTACAGAAGTATAATACATTACAGCTAACATTTTTACATAGACCTCTAAAGCTATGGACTACTAGCTTGAAATCTCACGACACTGATTCATGTGTCAGAGCTTCCGTCCGCGAGAATTGGCGAGAGAAGGGATAGTTTACTTCCGCTGTAAACACTCAACCATGTGCTTTTTTATCATTATCCTTAGGTATGTTAACATTTTAACATTGTGTTGATCACAATTTCACTCACAGTCAAATTAATGACTAACATCAATATATTTCAAATCGTACCTAATGTATTCAATAAATAAATGAATTATAAAAGTTCCTTCTGCTTCATTATCAGAAGTATTTAAATATCACAACAAGAATAAAACATCCAAGCATATAAAATATCCTTCTCCCGTGAAAATGTGCCATCGTTCAGTGCACATGAGGGGTCTATACATGTATTCAATTCAATATGACAATTGTCCGAATTAAGGTCTACTGACATGCTGGCTTAGTGTATACACTACAGTCAAGTTTGAAACAGCTTCACTTTGGCGTCTAATTTAAATTGTAAACCTCAATTGTGATTGTTTTTAATGTATATTTTTAGCATAAACAAAAAAAACATTATTTTGAACACAATTAGTATGTTCAGTAATTTAAATTATAGTGACAAAATAGCCCAAATTACACGCCTATCGAGCCGATGAAAAACATAAATACAGCATGAAAGGTGGACCGAAAATCAGTTATCCCTTTTCCTAGCCGCGCATGCGCACCGTAAGTTCACGAAGATCTCGCGCCTGTTGGTTGTCCATATCTAGAGGTCTGTGCATTTTTGTCAACAAGGGGCTGTGTTCCGATATGCTAGCCTAAACATTTATATCAGCATCATTGCTAAGCATTGTATATAATGTACTTTTCATTGTGTCAAGCTCTTTGTCCCGGCAGTCTGAAATGATATAGGCCTAATCAATGTCACGAAATATATATTCACATACATAATTATAGATGTGAAATAATGTACATGCTATCTGTATCATCAGAAATGCATTTCTGGTATCATGCATAAATCAGGGACGAGTTATTAGCATGTGTGCGCATAAATGAAATGAATCGGGCTTTAGGCCACCGTTTTGCACATATAGGCTAAATTGGGCCAGGAAAACCTCCTGAGGATGGTGAGATGATTGAGATGACACTGTCCTCCAGACACAGGATTCGAAATTCGAGCCCTGGCGGTCTGAGGCCGAGCACGCTACCTCTCGGTCACGGAGGCTCCCCACAATACTAACTTGTGTGCGCATAAGGTTATGGGGTCCCCTTGGATTTTTTCTGATATTTTCTGCAATAATTGACATATCCTGACGATGATCTATGTACAATAAACAAAATATATAATATGCATGAAGGTAAAGTAACAAAGCTGAATGACAACACAGTATACTGATTATACATGTAAGCTCCCAGTAAGTCTCATGGCAGATAGTCATATGCAAACAAAGTGCCAGACAAGGGCTTACACAGCATGTGCCTGTAGGGAAGATGTGTTGATAGGATTAGACGCCTTGTCCCCCCTCTGGCCATTATTATGACGAACAATAACGGGGACAGACAAAAGCCACAGGCTGGAATAATAATATTTTATATACATGCTAATGGACAAACTAGGACAATATATTGCTATTGCGACATCCATTACGAAGCCTAATCATTATGTTATTCAGTCACCCATTCAGCAGACACGAGACAATGATCAAATTAATGTTAATTTAATGTTGGGCCATCGTCTGCGATATTGGCCCAACATTATAACGACATTGGGTATACCTCTCGTGTTTGTTGCGCAGAGACCTGATGCCACACAACCATCATACAAAGTGATAATTATGTATCACTTGTTGAAAAGAGACGTGAAAAGTGATTATGCAATTCCAATTTTGAAAAACATATATATTGACATATATCTGTGACTGCCAATTCTAAGTTTTAAACATAGCTGATTACGAATTACAAAATATTGTAAATTGAATGCATGGTGTTGAAGATTTTATAGATTTTCATCCAAATATTTCACACTTGGTCAAATATTTTCCTATTTCAGACTGCCGGGATAGTGAGCTTAACACAATTAAAACTATATTCTATACATATGTTGGTATGGATGTTTTGTGTGAAATATCGGGACATAGCCTCTTCTTGACACTTTTTGAATGATGTGAGTAGTATTGTGATATTCGATTACTTTGATAAATATTATCTATTATACAAATATAATAGAGCACATGACCCTGACCTGGTGAGACTTTGACGCAGCTCAATATATACGTATAGGGGCCTATATATATACAGTGACATTTATTATGCAAACCGACTGACTAAATTATTATTATTTTTAATGCATTCAATAAAATAATATGCCGCGTCGGCGATAGTACGACCATCAATCACGATCCGTTCTACCAACGCTGGCCTGGCTAGGTCGTTGACAGTGAACCAGCTCTGGGTGAGCCCGGATCTTGTGCCAAGGATTTGCTCATTTTTATATTACATTTACACTGAAAATATAAGTATAAATGAGTTTCTACTATAAAGTTTGTCGCTTAGAAAAATCAGTTTAATTAATTAACCGTTATCACCCAGGGAAGCAAAATGTTTTGATGGACATTGCCTGCTGTAAAAGGTTGGTAGGTGGAAATCATCTCTATATATCCCCACGAACAAAACCTAGGACGACAACCTTGCACATATTTTGCAGGAAATACAGAAAAAGCCAAAATCCAAGATGGCTGCGATAAATGTCTTGTATAACTATTGAAGTATTTGTTCAAATTTAATGTGTGACACATGGTTTCTAATGGTTTTCTGTATGCCAAGTCCATTTCGGAGGATATTTTATTACGTTAAGTAATATTAAGGTTGTTTATGTAAAGTTCAAGGTAAAATTAAGCTTATAACCACTTCACTTCCAGGCCAAAGTGCATGCCAGGATCCAGGGATCTTGGTGTAACTATTGTAAATCCGACGGAAATTTTCGTCATGTATGGTTACGTAACATGACGAATCATGTATTGTAGTTAAGGGGTTAAATAACTTAGGGCATGGTATTCGGAAATATAACACAACTATATTTTTATAGTTCGTAACTAGATATTGTTAATAGTATACGCTGGTGTAAAAGAAAAGAGTTGACCTAATTGCAAAACATTAAACAAATGTGCATTCAAAAAGTGGGGTTTAGGAGCCTACAACAATAACGGAGAGATAATCACGTCAGCAGCTGTGTATCAAACATTTTTGAAAACATTGCACATATTTTCATGGATTATTAATATTTATTTAGTATAATCAAAGAAAATTTAAAGATATTGGAATCAATGCCCTGACATACAATCAAGCGAATTAATAAAAATACATAATAAATCATTTTGAGTTCCAGTCTAGATAATAGAAATATACATCTAAGCCAAATAACAAAGCTCAAATGTAATTGTATATTCACAAAAACGTTGCAACGAAGAGTTCAACTGCAGTACAAAAACTGTACACAATGTTCGGGTAAGATAGCGGCTATCAGATAGCAGTGAAAATCTACGCCGGTATATCCGTCTAAGAAATATAAGGCCTACAGACGTCTCAGGCTGATATACAGATTTGAATTTTTCAAGACTGACTCAGAGTTGTCTTGTGACTGGAGTGTGTTAGATGGTACAAAGTTTTCATGAGAAAAAACTGTTGTACATGCAGCTGGTATATTAAACATAGTACGAAGAAAACACAATGATATTCATATCAGAACAGACATCATTGCATAATGGGGGTTACATAAATTCAGCAGTGGACCATTTATGGCCATTTCTTCGATGAGTGCATTTACATTCTACATAGTGATGATGAAAGTTAAAGACGGATAGAAAATGGAAAGATAATTAATCCAAAAGCAAAAATATGCTGTTTGGCTTCGTATTAGTAACGTCTCCATTATTGTCTGACAATGCCTCAGCATCTATGGTCTTGGCAATTTAGTGGTCGTTGATGTAAATCTCAATCAGCAAATCCTACATTCCCATTCTGGAATTATTTTTTATTAAGTAGATGACATGTTGGGAACAGGTAACACCCATTTGTCTTCCAACAAGCACAATTGGCAAAAATCCGCAAAAATGCTATTTCCCCGCAGTCTCCAGATGCAAGTTGTTTAGAAAACACATGGTGCTGGATAAAAACTGACGTAACAGAGGTCAATGTAGCTAAACGTAAAGAACTGGACGCAGCAATATTTAGTCGCTTGAGTAGAATTCGCACTGCACAAGTATTGCTCTTTGTCCTAGACAGCGGCCGACATCATGGGCAGTTATTTCAGGGTCCTGAATTAAAAAAAACGACCATATTTGTGCCGAAAGCTTTAGATCGCACCATTTGATGCCTTAGATTTTATTTTTTCCGGAGGAGCATGCCCCAGGACACCTCTAAAGGTTGCATGCCCCAGCTGTGATGTGTATAAATTATTTTTTAAAATAGGCGCTCCTCCGTCTGGCAATTCCTGGATCCGCCACTGAATGTCGACCCCGTGCAGTCAGCAGAAAAGGAAGACATAATTCGGAGAGAGCATGACAAACTAGTTCATACCAGCGACAGCTTCCAGCTAACGTCTATCAGCTCGATTTCCAAAGAGGCCTTCAGCACTGGGAGTGAACTCGGCCACGGCCAAAATGTTGTCACGGTTTAGTTGCTATATATCCCAATGTTCACCAGACAGAAGCACTTTATTACTATTGTTCCCAATACCTTGGCTTTTTGAAATATACTGGACATGTGACGATGGTGAGGATGTTTTTTTTAATTTTTGGCACTGTATGTAGACATATTGTATTTATAATATTTAATTTTATTTATTAAAAAAATGATATATCAGGCAATGTGTGTATTTGTATTTCCCCGTATTTTAATATTAATCATGTCTTTTTAAATACCCCACGATTCTGATTTCATATACAATGCTGCTTTAAAAATAATCAAAACAATATAAATGATCATTATTTGTCAGAACAGTTAAACGATATAATGTTGTAGCAAAGGCAAAAACTGAATGTCGCGGCTACTTTGCGACAGTGTCATGGCTTCTCAATGGTATCTGTCTATAGTGTCACAGTTTTGGGGTCTTATCAAGTTAAAAAAATATATAAAAAATCTGAGAAAAACTCGGAAATGGGTGAGTGGGTGGGTAGGCGGGCGGGTGGTCGGGTGTTTTATCGTGTGTTTTTTTGTACATGTTTTCAAAAAAATGGATAGGGGGGTTGGTGGGTGTGGTCTTTTTCTCAGATTTTTGGAATTTTTTAACTTGCATGCCCCTTGGTGATGATAATTTAATTATTGGTTTTAAGATGAGAAATCTCGCTGTTTTTATTGCCACCTCAAGATATGAAGATATGAAGATATGCAGATTAAAATTCATTTATTCATGCGCCAATCAATTACATTTTAATAGATCTGTTGTTAAAACGTTTTTTTTTTAAATGGATGCAAGGGAGGCCCGCAAAAATGCTATGCTAAAAGCCGTTCCATGAGGGACAGCTATTGTGGTAATTCAGAGTAGTATTGATCAGCATCTATCAGAAAAAGTTCGATATTTGTGACCATGTATCACGAAGTGTGAAAAACTAAAATTTCGCATTCACGGGTATGATTTGTCTGGTAAACCAAAAGATATATCTCCAGATACGACTAGTTGGAAACTACACATTACACCTAGTACTTCACTTAATGGTGACTAGTCTATGAAAAAAACAAATACTTTCTAAATCAGCTGCAATTATACATACCAGTTCAGTTAAAAACAAACAGAACAAACATTATTGATAATGAGTTAGTATCTGGAACAGATAACATGGACCGATTACGCTCTACAGTAGCCAAACTACAGTGGCTTTCAAACCTGACGAGACACAACTTGCTACTTTGAATATACCACCTGACAAAAAATCACCGGACAGTTTGGCTCAGCTTGGCGTTGTATTATCATTCGAAAAAGCACTGGTCACATTTGATTTTCTTCGTGCTTATTCACTATAATTATGTTGCCTAAAAATTTCTTTTCTTGCAAATGGTTTCTCGCTTTGGTCAAACGTAACTGTTGTGCTTGAATGTATAGCTGCGATGTGGCATATTGCCACTGTATTTAGATAAGTACGATCATTGGGACACTGCTTTGTCACCATGCAATGCCTTGGTGGTATTTGTAGACAAGCTGCTATTACCAGAATCATTTTGCCCTCTTGGATACGAAGGGATGCATCTGCCACTTTACAAAGTAGCAGATACACCCTTTCATATCTAAGGGGACGATTTGTTTATTCTCCACTGTATCAACGTCACGCTACGCACTATTATTAGTCACCTTCCACTGCTGATGTCTCGTGGCGTACCAGTTGGATTGTGTCTGAGTGGGCTGGCTTGTCTCGCAGGTGGGAATGATATGTCCAGAGAAATACTAGTTTCGTCCAAATACACAAGATATCCATACTAAAGGTCCACTGTCGGATAGAGACCGTGACATATAAATGATGAATTGCAACCAAACTGTTACAATGTCAGTACATTTTATGAAATTTAAGGTAACTGCGGCGCTTACATTACTAATTATCACATATAATTATTTATTAAAATTATTAGTAACATTACAGCACATTAAAACCAGAAAACCAATAAAATCTTTGTGCGCTTATGTTTTAGTATTTTCACTGTAATTTGTTTAATGGGATGTATTTGATATTTACAATTCAGGAGACCAATGGTGAAGTGTACAACAAGTTGTTCCATACAATAATTATCCTCTGGAGATCCGAAATTATGGTATATTCAGCATTTCTTGTAGGATGAAAGATTAGTATATGAAAAACAATTAAATCGTGACAATACACATGCAAACATCGATTGAAATCGTCACCAAACATCTTGGCCGTGGCCAAGTTCAACACCAGTGTTCAATAACAATCATGCATAATCATACACACATGAGGCGTTTATACGTTACCGCTACAATGTTGGGCCAGCCCCAAACACTCCTACAACAGATCTTCATCTATGTGAGTCGAAAGTGGGTGGACGTTCTGTTTTCCCAGATAAAGTGTATATTTGCATTCTTTGTTTTTGCTAATAACTGATAATTATCGGCATAATATCTTATGCAAATTTAGAGAACAAGTCATTATGACGCATACGATAATCTCAGGTTGAAGTGCAGTAGACCTAATTCTTGTACGCTGCGCTATACCATTTTTTTTTTACCAGACAATTACCGTATAAGCCATGGAGACCAAAGGGTTTGCTCAATGATCATTAGTTAGCACTTTCCGCTTCATTTGTTATGGGTCTCCGACCATTATAAATATTTTAACTCTTTGAGTGCGGGGATAGACTTCAGACGTCAGAACTGCTGTCTCAAGATGTCATATTCTGACGTCAAAGGTAGGTTCCCGCGCTGAAAGTGTTAAAGGCTAAAATGAAAATCCACAATTTTGTTACTTTTCCTGATGACACGTTTTAATAATTAAAAAAGTAAAAAAAGACAGTTATCTTTGCGATTGACGCTCGGATTTTAACTCTTAGAGCTCTGAAGTATCAAATGGAAATTGAATGTCAATCGAATATGTGTCTCGCTCCCGCGACCCATGGCTTAACGTGACTGAAAACTACTTGGTTTTATGAAATTTAACTATGACGATTTGTGTATTAAATCGGCAGCAGTGTGGCACTGGGGCCCATACCACTAAAACGATTAAAATTAAGATTAGAAAAGATAAGATGCTCTAGCCACCTGGATGGGCCCAGCTCCACAGATTTCGAGGCGCAAGTCACAACAAAAACGCAGAAATAATACTATTTTCGACATATTACCCTTACAGCGCGAGGATCGAATTTAGACGTCCGAATCTGACGTTTATAGACGTCAGATCCAGAGGTCGGTAGTCAATCCCCGCACTAAAATAGTGAAAGATGTATAATAGCCGTAGACCCATAACATAGGTATTCAAATAAGACGGGAAGAGCTGACTAAGGCATTTATGATGATTTTGATTGAAAAAACCCCTTTGGTCTCTATGGTTTATACAAAAAAATTTCAGCGCTTCAAGGGTTAAAGTGCGATGTGGGTTATGTACTATCCATCCCTGATTCTTTTCAAGCCAACAGTAAAAATAATGAAAACATACGGTTTGTGGGTCAATCGGGTCGGCACAACCCTTTATGCGCTACATTAAAAAAAAAATTAATCCATTTGAAGTTGCGAAAAAAACGAATCAAACACGACTAAGGTTCTACTTAGTGCTTAAAGGGTTGTGATCAATAGTTTTTCAGGGACCGCACACGCATAATTGCATTTAAGGATGCAATCAGAACTGACATTGCCGGTATTGATCATGTTTATCAGTGCTGGTAGTCAAGGCCAACATGCAATCCCACTCTGTCGTCCAGTGCAAAGTGCAAAAACAAAAGGCAGTAACTGTTTCACTGAAAGGTGTGCAATTCAAACGTTATTATTATAGATGTACCATAATCCATCACTTTATACATAATACATACTTAAGCACAGTGTGGTGTTATATGAATGCACGGACAGTAATATAATTAGAATGCACTATGTTATATGACAATAGGGGTCTTTAGGCTTCGCAAATCATTCTTCATCATTATCATGATTATTGCTTAATGTTATACGGGCAACGTGGCTGTGCAGAATTACAGCCAGCCAGCAAGACATGTCGGACAAAATTTAAATTTTCTCAGGTATATTTGGAAATGGCGGTATTTCGACATAACAGGAAAATAGCATTAAAATGGCTTTTAAGTACATGTATATTCTAGTATAGTCTATTGTCAGCATATGACATCCCAGTGCCACTGTATCAGAAAGTACTTGCCTTACTTTGTATCTTTCATTTATGCGATGTAGATGTTAGACATTTTTTCACTCCTCCTCCTCCTCCTCCTTCTCCTCCTCTCTTCCTCCTCCTCTTCCTCCTCCTCCACCTACTCCGCCTCCTCCTCTTCTTTTTCCTCTTGTTCTTCCTCCTCTCTTCCTCCTCCTCCTCCTCCTCCTCCTCCTCCTCCTCCTCCTCCTCCTTTTCTTTTTCCTCTTCATCCTCCCCCCTCCTCCTCCTCTTCCTCCTCTTCTTCCTCCACTTCCTCCCTCTTCCTCCTCCTTCTCCTCCTCCTTCTCCTCTCCCTCCTTTTCCTCTTTCTCCTTTTTCTCTTCATCCTCCCCCTCCTCCTCCTCTTCCTCCTCCTCCTCCTCCTCCTCCTCCTCCTCCTCCTCCTCCTCCTCCTCCTCCTCCTCCTCCTCCTCCTCCTCCTCTATCCCTCCTCCTCCTCCTCCTCCTCCTCCTCCTCCTTGTCCTTTTCCGCTTCATCCTCCTCCCCCTCCTCCTTCTCCTCCTCCTCCTCCTCCTTCTCCTCCTCCTTCTCCTCCTCTTCCTCCTCCCCCTCCTCCTCCTCCTCCTCCTTCTCCTCCTCCTCCTCCTCCTCCTCCTCTTCCTCCTCCTCCTCTTCCTCTTCGTCCTCCTCCTTCTCCTTCTTCTCCTCCTCCTCTTTCTCCTCCTCATGCTCCTCGTCCTCCTTCTCCTCCTTTTTCTCCTCTTCCTCTTCCGTTATTCATATTTGGAAGAAAAATACGAGAAGAAGCAAGAAGAGAAACACGATGCACAGGATTATAAAGTGTAGAAAGGAGAATGAGGAGGAGGAGGAGTGAAAAATTTGCATCTGCTGACATTAGGCATTTTTATATAATCAAGATGTGGTCCAAGATGGCCGCCGGTATGTATTGTACTCCCAGTTTTATATTGTAAAACAATCAGATTTATTTTACTTGGAAAGTAAGCAGTTATTATAACTATATTGCTACTGCAGTATGATTTATTCATTGAACTATTTTATTTATTACCGGGCTTCCGTACACATTTTTTCTCCTTGGCGACATTTCCATATAGTATGCATTGGCATTATACATGTGGAAAATTAGTGTGAATCTAATACAAAAATATGACTTGATTACCACACACAAAATATTATAACAGGGTGAGTTAGATATTCAAAAAATATTATATATTTCATTCCATTTAGTGTGAATATTATTTGAGACAGGAATAGTCCCTATCCATAACCACTGAAGTGTTCAGCGTCGATGACGGATATATTAACCCTTTAACCACCGATCCCGATTATACTTGTTTTTTCTTATTTCTTATTAGAAAATGTAATGCCAGCTTTTGAACATGCTGTACAGATAAAACGTGACACCAATCAGCAATATTTCAAAATCGTTGACGTCCATTTTGTCAAACTGATCAATTTTCACTCAGTTAAAGTTGTGGATCGCGTCAGATAGACACAACTTCAATTGAAATTCTGATTATATATTTTGGTGGTTATATGGTAAATACTCATGTTATAGCATATTATGAAGTAACGGTAATTGGTTTACAATTTGCGTACACTTGACGATAATTGCAAATGTTTAATATCAATTTAACCGCCAAATTAATCAATCTGAATTTTCACCCACTTGAAGTTGTGTCTCGCTGACGCGATCCACAACTTCAAGTGAGTGAAAATTATTCAGATTTGACAAAATGGACGTCAACTGTTTTCAAATATTGCTGATTGATGTCACATTTTGGCCTCAACATGTTCAAAAGGGGGTACTTAATGTGCTAATAAAAATGAAAAGATATGCGGCACCGGCGGTTAAAGGGTTAAACAAATAATATGTCGTTTAAGTATTTCAGAAATTAAAAGTTGTGATAGCAAAAAATTAATTGATGGTTTTCGCTTGACACTGACGTACATCGCTATGAGGCGCCATAATTCTGCTGCGCCGCGCGATTGACAACAATGGCACACACCGAACTGATTTGTTGTGAAGCGAAAGGCATAGCTGCTAATATTTCATTGGCATGTGAATCTCGCTCGTGATTTTTGAGTGGCGCTTCTAACATGCACATGATCGCAAGCGAAAGGCTTCCCGCGCTGCGCAGTCGTTAACTAGTGAATTAATCGTGCATATACATTTCGTCGCCTCGGAGCTAAGGGATCCTATCTGCCACTCTAACGAGTGTCAGATAGGATCCTTTAGCTCCGAGGCGACGATTTGATAAACTGAATTGACCCTTACAACGCGAAGTTATTTCTGTATAAACCTTGGAGGCCCAATTATTTTTCAATATTATGAATGTCCTAGTTCTTTTTTTTAACTTCATTTGAATACCTATGTTATGGGTATACGGTCATTAGGAATATTTTAATTCTTTCAGCGCGGGGACCGTCTTCATACGTCAGAATCTGACGTCTGGAGACGTCAGCTTTCGACGTATAAAGATGGTCCTCGCTCTGAAAGGGTTTTTTATATAATTAGCCAACACTTTGTAGTGATACTCGATGTCATTCTGATGACAGGTATAGTCAGTGACAATGACATTATTTAATAATGCTGGAGTATTGATCATATTTATTGCTTAGTATTATTATTAGGAATAATCATTGTGATATAATTATCATCATCTTCTATGGCTAAGGTGATAAGTGTCGGGTGATAAATTGTCACTTAGAACACCGTATACCAGCATACAGAGGCAAAATGCAGCATCTGCTTACTCTTCAAGTAAGAAACTACAACCCTTCGGCTTTGCAGAGCATTACATGAGTATTTGTAACTTGTGTAGGCGTTCAACACTCATGAAATGTATATGATTTTAGGCCACTTTTGTGCACATTTTGGCTAAACTTGTCCAGGAGAACCTCCTGAGCATGGCGCCATGAATGAGATGGCACTGCAGACACGGGAATCGAAAATACCAACCCTATCGGTCTGAGACAGAGCTCGCTACTTCTCGGTCATGGAGGCTCTTCGCAATATTGAATATTTACAAGTGAGCAGGGAGGAAACATTTTGTTTCTTTGAAACTTGAATGCCAGAGCGGAGCTCAAACCCGCGATCTCCGACTTGCCAAGCAGGCTCCTTTAGCCACTGCACCAGGGCTACTCCACGCTAGGGAAATGGGCAAATGCGTGCAGTGTCAGACCTCGCGAGAACAACAAATAATATTAATTATTTTCACGGTCTATTACACATGGGTCAGAAATCACCGAATTGGTATATTGTGTGTTTGTCGAGCATTATAGACACGACACATGGATACAATGTTGGTTCAATCTTCGGCTAGCGTCGCAAACGATGGCCCAGCATTAATTCAACAATGTATTCGTGTGTTGTGCTTGCTGGGACAATATAGACACGCTGTAAATACTGTAGATCTGGTAGTATTAGCGAAGTTTTAATTTTCGATAAACTCGCGACGAGGTCCAATTCGCGAATTTAAGAATCTCGAGAAAAAATTAGTATTATATAATAGTCCAGGAGCAGGGACACCAACATGTTTTTTCGTTTAGCCGGAGGATTATCTCAGCTCTGAATTGACAGAATGGTAAAATAGCTATGCAATAATAACGCCAGGTAGTATGTACAATCAAATTGTGGTATCAGTTTCGACCGCTTATATGGGGGTACCCCCAAACTTGTCTTGAATTAGGAGTTAGTGTTACGAAAACGTCTATTGTTGTTATTCTTTTTCACTAATGTCTACATGCGATATACCGTATAAAAGTTAATGAAATGTCCTTTCTAATGATATATTGCACACTGCAGTAAGGCAAATGATCGTCTCTCCACATACGCTCAAACATAGGTTTTATTATAAAATAATCAAAATAAAAAACAAAACAAACGAGTCGACCTGGTCAAGGAAAACAACATAATAAAACATATTTATTGGAGATATCGATATCTGGTCTATGTTTTCTGAACCAAATATATGTATGCTTAAAAAAAACTCTTCCGAATACTAAAATGTTAAAGGGACATGCCGAGGTCTAAAATCATCAAAAAATAGGTGATTTTATTTTGGCTTCTTAATATGATCATATGATGTAAACATTTCCATAGACTAGAACTGCAAAAGTTTTTTAATTTTAGGGCTGCGCACCTACCAGTTAGGCTAGATTTCGTCTCTATATCTAGCCTAACTGGTGAATGCGCGGCACATAAATTAAAAAAACTTTTGCAGTTCTAGTCTATGGATATGTTTACATCATATGGTCATATTATTAAGCTAAAATAAAATCACCAATTTTTTTATGATTTTAGACCTGGACATGTCCCTTTAATAAAACTCCGTATTTTCTATCGTTTATCGCACATGAAAGCATATCGCACATTTTTATTCGAGAAAATGATATCGTATGTCTTCAAATTCAATGCGTCTGCCGTTTTTAAATATGTACTGTTACTATAATTGGACGCCTTTATGCAAAACTGAGTCAACCCTCAAAAAATCGAAAATGAGTTGCGTGTGCCAAGTGATAGGCATTATGCATAGCCTTTTCTTAAAATTAACCGGAACACAGAATTAAACCCATCACGCCACCTGGCGGCGGTGAACCAGGCCAACACATGTAAAATCTTCAGATTGATTTATGCACAGCTGGACCAACGCAAACATTCATTTCTTCTATCAGCCTCACAGTCCCCATGATTTCACCTAAGCTTTATAAGTTAAACGTATTGTAGTAAGACATTCCACAGCTAGATCTACAGAAGATGTTGATAATCTGTAATGTGTTTATTCATGTATTTTTCCATACATTTGTTAAATTAACAATAATTGTGGCTTGGTCCACTTGTGCATATATAAAATCTTAAAATTTATTTATGCACAGCTGGACCAACTTACACCTTGATTTGTCATATCATCCTTGCAGTCCCCGTGATTTCACACAATCTATAGAAAGGTACACGTATTTTTATTATGGAAACTTCGAAATAGATCTACAGACGACGCAGAGAGTCTGTAATGTGCTTATTATTGTAAATGTTTATTTGTATTTGTTGAATTTACAAGAAATGTGGGTTGGTCAAGTTGTGCATAAATCAAAATGGTCATTCTGATTTACGCACACCTGGACCACAGTTGATTTGAGGCTGCGAGGCTCTAAAACGGAGGTACCGGTATCTGAAGATGTGGGTATGTTCTATGAATTGAGATTGTGAATGTCGTATGCTAGTTTGACTCAATATTTTGCTCATTTGTTTTCTTGAGTTTACAGCAGACCATAAGCTTTAACTGCATTTATCTGAAAACGAACTTTTTGGGGTGAGTCCAGTTGCGCATAAAGGCGTCCAATTATACCGCTAGACATGCTGAAAATAATACGACTTATTTGCCCCTACAAAAACTACCTCCTGGACTATAATAGCGCTACCTATCATTAAAATTGACAATTCGCGAAATTCTAGACCTCGTGTAAAGTTCCAAAATCACAAATTCGAGGAAATCTAAACACACAAAAAATACCAGATCTATAGTAATCGAAACCAGCAGGGCCCATATTCTCACCTGAACATCTTGATTCCAGTTATTTTGATTCCAGTAGGATGTGCCATACATACATACATACTGAATGTCACGATCCAAAAAAAAATATTTGCAATTTAAAACTTCTTTTTAGGTGACTTACTTGACCTTTCTCTCCAGACAACAGATAATATGTATTTACTCCACCGAAGGAATAAGTAATAAATAGCTATGAGAATTATATAACCACAATGAATGAGTATTCAGTGGACAATAGTGATTAAACGTTTCAGCTCAAGCCTTTATAGAACTAAAGATTTATTTTATCTGTATATAAGTTTTAAGCAAGAGACTAAATTAACACAGCTACACAGCAAATGTAAACGATGTCACACACCGGGCCAACGCTAATATACGACGCATTTTTTTCTGAAGGGTTGTCAGTACAATGCATATAGTTCACACACACAATTACATTTCGCTTGATAAAATATTAAACGATCACGCTCTGACAACATTATGATCTTACCCCCTATATATTACTTGATTTAATATGTTTAACGCTCACGCTTTGGCAACATTATGATCCTAACCCTTGTCATGCTGAATTGTTTCGATTGTATTTTTTATCATCTAACGCATTTTTCAGACGAAAAACTATTTCCTTTGTTTTTAAACATAAACATCTTCTAATTTGTGGTATTTGACTAACTGATCATCTACAACAAACTAGATTATCCATTTTTAGTGACATACAGTATTATTTGGCTTAAAATCTGCTTAAACGGTATTATATACGGGCCTAGTGGGACAAGGGGTAACCCTTGGAAGCCTGAATTAACCATGTCGTCTCCATCCACTACAAGTAGTGAATTGATGTCGCATTTACCGATTTGTAATGGATAAAGATGACTTGAAGTGGATGAAAAATTTAAGAAAATTCCCGTTTATTGGGGAGACAGTTTCTTGGATTTTTTTATTCTAAGCCCCCTTAGTTGTAGGGAAATCAACTCCGTTTTCAGGGATGTAAAATGATGCTTTACTGCATCGTGAGGGTTTGAGGCATCGTGAGGGTTTGAGGCATCGTGAGGGTTTGAAGGGTTAAGGTTAAAATAAATATAATTCGCAATGGATTAGGTTCATTTGTTGTCAAGTGACCTAAACCATAATTTGTATGGATTGTGGTGGATTCATAAACGACCATTTTGTGATGTGCAGCTCCTCAGAACATTTTTTTTATTATTCGCCATATACAAAGTCATACATGCATACATTTAAATTACATTTTCTCTTTATAAAATCAAAATTAACATCAGCTCTATAAAATGATTCACTCACTCCTTTAATACATCATAATGTACATATACAATTTGAGATCTGCTCGAATGTGTATTACAATGTTAAGGTTTATCTGTACGACGAAGAATTTGACTGCGAAAATATATATCATTTTCAACTAGAGATAATATTGAAGAATAAGCTTTCTTTTTATATTCATATGATTTAGAATCCAATGCTTGTATAGACAAAAATAAACCAAAGATACAGCATAGTTTAGATCACTTGTCAACTTTGTACTAAAATGTCCTCGAGCTGAATATTTTCTGAAAGCGAACGGTTTACTATAATGCCAAATTTGCTTTGCCAGCTTACATTCATGTAATAAATGGCTTATGCTGTCAATTTCATCCGAATGAAACATATAGATCTCACAGAATTGTTCCACTTTGAAACCAACTCTCCGCATGCTAAAATTCTACTGAGCACTTTATAGTTAAATTCTGCAAGACAACATCAGCTGAACGTCTTGTCTCTGTTTGCGTGTTTGATTACGTTTTTGCTCTCTGTGCTGTTGACGCGCGGCCTTGCTGTTGCCCATCCTCGACCACCTGGGTTTCTGGGCGTCAGGCAGCGCCAGAATTTCAGGCGACACGCTGGTTTGTCCACCGGCAGTCTCCCCTGAATGCAGGCCACTCCCCTTCGATCAACAAATTTAAGAGGATCCCGCGCTGATCAGAATCAATTTGCAGTCGATGACGCAGTCACTTGTTGGCTTAATATCTCGGCAGCGGGATTGGTCTTGAGTCCGGCATTGAGTTTGAGTACCTGTTTACCTGTTATCTCCTTCTAGGACTTTGCACGTGTACTTTTGTAGAAATTCAACAGCTGCTCAACACTTGCTCCGGTGGTTGTCGTCGTTTCACTCAAATGGAACATTTTTACAGTGAGTATTTGATATATTATGTATAACAACATAATGATATTTAGAAATGGCTGATATTTAGATTGTCTGTGACCCTCTCTCATTCAACTTCAAGCATGCGTAACAACTGACGCAAACCTCGTGCAAACCTCGACAAAGCATTAGACCCTCCGGCGTAAACTACCATTTTAACCCTTACTACACTGAATTATTTTTTTATAAGCCATTGAGACCAAAGGGTTTTTTTCAATTTAAAATCATCACAAATGTCTCTTTCCGCTTCGTTTGAATACATGTCAACGGCCATTATAAATATTTCTATTGTTTCAGTGCGGGGGCCAATTTTAGATGTCAGAATCTGACGTCTACAGACGTCAGATTATGACATCTAAGATCAATACCAGCGCTCTAAGGGTTAAAGTTGAAAGTTATTGTTATCCACATTTGGAAGTTGTCCGCAGATTTTTAAAGGAAAACACAATTAAGATGTAAGAGTCCCATAACCGCTTTTTGCAGTATTTTCAGAGAAATATCATGATTCTCTCCATGAGTACCTGCACATGTGTACGATAAGCTAATAAAATCATAATTGTATGGTTAATCTATGATTATATCTAAATGGTCACAGGGCTGTATGCTCCCCGGGGAGTTGAAATGACACTTGAATGAACAGGTCTCGTCGCCAGAGCGTAAAGTCGGCTGAAGGGTCTGTGAAAGCGATATCGGCCTAAAAAACTTTTTACCAGGGCCTGCCTACGAACACAAAAAGATTTGTATAACATTTGTTCAACGACGTTGTACAAATGTTATGCCAGTTTTTTGTTTGCTTTGTACTTGCAAGAAAGTGATTATCGCGAATTCCCGTTTAAAGAATATTCAAATGACGGTTCCTATTATTGTTCTCTCCGTGTGTTTGACTGTGAGTCTGGTGGTATAACTCATTTTACTATTTGTGGGGAAAAAGTGAAGGATAAATTATTTTACGTTTTCCAGAATCAGTATGCCCCACAGTGCCTCAGAAAAAAATCCCCCTGAATTTACTTTGGGCAATTTGTTTGACAGAGCTTGAAAGTATTGGCTGAAACTTGGATAAAAATACACTGAATCACACAAAAACACGCTACCGAAAGATGGCGTATATTGCCAATAATGACAGATACAATTAAATGCATTATAGAAGTTTAAAAAAAAATCAAAATGGTGGCCATTTTTTGCAACAAACATCATATATCAGATAACTGCACACTTCTATCATGAAGATACATTTACCTAGATTTTAAAATAATGTTTGCAATATTAAAGTTTATGCAATTGCTACGACAGTAAATAAAAAAATGTATGTGATAAGGCTGAGACATTTAACTAGAAATATATTTGACATTAATTTTTATTTAAAAATATACATGCATAATTTATTGAAATTATATAAAACAATAATTTCAAATAAAACTTTTTATCATTTAAATAGTTTTTTTCCTCGTGTATACACCTAGTACATTTATTCTAGATATGTATTCGAAAAGTTTAAAGATTTTTGTAACATTTGTAGATCTATATTAGAATATGATTTTTGAAATATTATTTGTGGGGCATGGTGATTGAAGTGTCAAAATGAAGTTTTCTGGACATTTTCATGGTTAATGTTTCGTATATGAAAGATTAGATAATTTCCCAAGACAAAAAATAAAGAAATCTATTTTGCAAGGGCGTTGAAGCAAAATCGTCTTTTTAGAAGGTTTTCAGAACGCAGCCCCTGAGCAATTCATGTAACCGTAGTTAATATTACTTCTTAACATTACCTTTTTTTGGGACTGGTTATTACATTTATTGGTGGTTCTGAGGGGATAATCAGTCTAGTATTTCGACTCCAATAGAAAATGCAGCAGAAATGCTTCAAATAAATTATTGCTCTTACTTTTTTGTTTTGCTCCGAAAGTGGCCGCCATCTTAGATTAGTCTTAAATCACATACATAAATCGTCGACCAAAGTATTAAACGATCATTTTTGTAACACTACGATGTCATTTTATTATATATTTAACAAAACTGGTGTGTGACTTACTTTATAAACACAAACCTTCATTTCCATGCATTTTAACCCAATTTCGTGCTCAATATGCGAACTGCTGTAAAAAAAATTGCCCAAGTTGAATTGATGGGGATTTTTTTGTGAGATACTATGGGGTGTACAGATTCATGAGAACTAATCAGAAACTATCCATCACTTTTTTCCCACACAATTCCCACTACCTCCGTTGCAGCAAACACGAGCAATTGACCGATTGGTGAATCAATATTGCACCAGCGTCGTAGACAGTATGCCATCATTAATTCAACATAGTTTAAATGTTTTAAGTTTGTTTGTCTACATGATCCGATGTACCATGCAATGATTAAGCTGAATAATTTGATCCCTATCAGCCGCAGCATTGTTGCTTGTGGATTGTTGCTAATTACCTATCATCATAAGCATCATAAGTGTTTGAACATAATCTTCATCTATATTTACGGGTATTTATGGAAACTTATGCTAAGAGATGGAGTGTGAATACAACTAGTTCCTTAGCTATTGAGTTGACAGTTCACGAATAGTATTCTACTCCATCAGATACGCCATTAGCCCTTACAACGCTGAAATATTTTTGTATGAACCATTGAGACGTCAAATTCTGCCGTCAGATTCTGACGGCTAAAGTCGGTCCCTGCACTGAAAAGGTTACATCTTGTCACCTTTAACGAAATGATGAAGTAGGCTGAATTTGAAATGGAGAATTAGGATCAATTGTGATCTAACCACCCCATACCAATGATAGAGTGATTCAGCTTGTCACATGACGAGATCATCCAATCAAGTCCGTCATTCAGTTGTTATTTAAATTAGAGAGTAGAATACCATATTTGGGCCGAAAATAAGGAGTGGCCTATTTTATCCAGCTAAGTATTATTACGGTGGTGAAGTTTATCCAATTCAACGCTCAACATGCCTAAGTACTAATCAGTGTTGAATCAACGTCAATGATGTTGCGCTATTTTGTCAGTAAATGGCACCAAATCAATCAATAAAGACATGGTATGTATGTTGCAAATGATATCGAAATGAAATGTCACTATATGGCATTACACAGTAATAATATTAAATGTAATGTCAGGATATGGATTACAGTGTCATGATTGGAGAGCTCAACATGTTTAACGTCACGATATCTCATTGTCATCAGGCCTAAGGAATGTGGCAATATATTTGCATAATTGTGCAATATAATGTCAGGATATGGTGTTTTAATTTCCAGGCATGCAAAATCATGTCAAAATAGTGCAGTAGTCTACAATGATTTTGAGAATGTGACATTATAATGTTAGATTATGACACTGTAATGTCTGATTATGCCAATAAAATATCAGAGTCTGATATTATAATGTTCAAATGTTATCAATTATGTCACGACGAGTCATTATAATGTTATGATCTTACAATATAATAGACTATTATACACAGCAGGTGTAAGGAAATATCCATATATGGCAGTCTAACACCACGATATCACATTACGACATATTTACTGCAAACATCGATAAAATGACTAATGAGCATACTGAGATGGTGATAACACAAATTGCTAACACATTGCTAACATTTTGCTAATCGTGATCGCTAGCTAAAAAATATTTTTTTCAAGATTTATCCTATTTTACAAATGTTAGATATCGTTACTTATGTCTTTAGACACCAGGAATCAACTGCAGCTATTAGTTTAATTTAAATACGTAGAATGATTGATTTAAAATTGATCTAATAATTTTTCAGAAAGAAATAATGATATTTTGAATAATTTTAATTTAAAAAAATAACTATATGACTATATCATGTATTATTGTATTAATTATTCTTGTTTTGGTCTAGATAATAATTTGCTCTCAAACGTATCACTAGATTGTGTGACTGAGGGACCACTTACAATATTGGTATTAGGTTGTCTGTTAACCCTTTCAAGCCTGAGTTTGCCATTGTCATCTCCATTCACTACAAGCCGTGAATTGCTGTCGCAATTCCCGACTTGTAGTGAATGGAGATAACTTGGTGTAGTTTAAATTAAAGAAAATTGTCATGTATTGGTAAACCAGTTTCATGGGAATTTTTGTTCTAAAACCTTTTCTGTAGGAGAATTAAGTCTGTTTTCAAGGATTAAAAAAATGATGCTTTAATGTATCGTGAGGGCTTAAAGGGTTAAGTATTAGTGTGGATCCCATGGGCTTATTGTGTGTATCTTTCACGTCAAATAAAAAAATAGTTGGGAGCGATCACTAAATGATCGTATATTGTGACATTTTTTGCTGCTAGGATTTTCTTCCAATGTTTGTTTACGCCAAATGATGTGTGCTATCTGCAAACATTTTGATTAATTTGCGATGTTATCAAGTTGATATTTACCCAGGCTCCGCACAGTTTTTCAATGTGAGCTCCATTGAGACCACGTCGTAGATATGAGTATTCTTTGTATGACTTGTGTCTCATATTTGAATCTACAATTCTATCTGGTCAATCTAGGCATACAGTAACTTAGCTTTGTGGAAGTAAAACTAAGATATCGTGATGTTAAACCTAAATGCTAAACTAAATATCGTGACATTAAGCTCACATGTAAAGTCGGCTGATGAGTCTTGATATCAGACTATAAACCTGCACATTTACCTTTAAATTATGCCAAAAATATAACGTCCGGTAATGTGCAGTCTTAACCACAGTTAACCATAATTATTTTATTTCAAGAAGCCACTTATTTATGACTTTATAGCTTTATTTTTGATTAAATTGTACAGTTGCCATTACGTATTGCGCATGTTCATTCTGATAGTGTCATAATTACGATAACATCAGTTTTCTTCGCTGCCGTAGTTTATATTTTTTTTTAAATGACGGCCATTTTTTTATCAAATAATGGCCAAATTTTAAAGCTAAGATTTGACACTTTGTCCGGTGTGTAAATATACCGATGATGTCTGTAGACGTCAGATTCTGACGTCTAAGGTCGGTCCCTGCGCAAGGAGGGCCAATGGCATACTTTATCATTCATTGCGAAAAATATATATTAGCTCGGAAAAAGTGATCTCATAACTTCAGCTACATTGTATATTAAAATTAGGCAATATAAATAAACTGGATTTTTGTTAGATAGTTAACTACAATACTCGATGCGTGCGAAGGCATGAATTATCACGAGCTTTGAGCAATAATACATATTTTGAACCGTATGGAATAAGTTTGTGTGTATTCTGGTAATATTTACCATACTGCCTAATAAGATAGCAACCATGAAGTGAAAAAGTACGACTGTAGTACATTATGATTATGTGTAGAATAATTATGATCTGATATGACACAGTACATACATGTAGCTGGCTATCATGGAATTGAGTAATTATGATCTGATATTTCATAGTCCATATATGTAGTTACCTTGGAATTGAGTAATTATGATCTGATATGACACAGTACATATATGTAGTTATCAGGGAATTGAATAATTATGATCTGATATGACACAGTACATACATGTAGCTGGCTATCATGGAATTGAGTAATTATGATCTGATATTTCATAGTCCATATATGTAGTTACCTTGGAATTGAGTAATTATGATCTGATATGACACAGTACATACATGTAGTTATCAGGGAATTCAGTAATTATGATCTGATATGACACAGTACATACATGTAGTGGCTTCAGTAATTATGATCTGATATGACATAGTACTTCATAGCCAATATGAGTTCAATAATAGCAAGAATACATAACACCTTACTTTATGTATTCATGGTATTAGGTATATGACCTGATATGACACACATTCAAATATACACCAACAAACACAAAACGAGTTTTTAAATGCATTTCTTCTCTATTTAAGATACATATCATTTTACTAGCACGGCAATAGAAACTAATGCAATAAATAAGAGCTAAAGGTTCTTTAGCACAACAAGATCAGCAAAAATCGAATGATATAGTACAGATTTATATGGCCTTTACAATATTTTATTGCACAGATGAACATCATACTGGTACTTTATTAGTAATGTTTATGGTGATTAGAGTGGTCGCAGATCATTAAACTACAATACGAATAATAGAGATCGATACTATCTTGATCTTGAGGTACGTTATTGTATTCACTGCATTGCTATTCAAACCATGTTAACTGCTACATCACTGTAATTGATAACCACAGCTGTCGCGTAAAGGCAAACAGCAGTGACTGCTTACTTTTCAAGTATACATTTACTGCTATCTAGATTCAGATTGAAGCGCAGCTGTCGCCAACTTAACATTGCCGATGGTGTGCACAGTAAACAGGTAAATGGGTGAGAATGGGTCAGAATCTGACGTCTACAGACGTCAGATTCTGACGTATAAAGACGGTCCTCGTGTTGAAAAGGTTAACAGAAAATACAGTGTAGATATGATCAACGTTCAGGCTGTCGCCATAAAAGCCAGTGCTCGATTAAATCTATTATACTTCATAGACAAGAACGGGACATTCCATTGATGGATCCATTGACGAATCATAGTTTCACAAGCATAGGGCATTGACATTTTAATGAACCGGTCGGGTTATAAGTTTAATGCTGGACCAGCGTCGCATCTCAACGGGCCCAGCAAAAACGATACGGGGATATGTAGGCAACACGCCTCAAGAGGAGCGAACATAATGTCAGCGACATGTTATATTACCCTCAAAATAAATTATCGTTAATTTTATTCAAAAAACCCTCAAAACTACAAGTCGAAGTCAGATCCATTTTCAGTACGGATAGCATGTAGATTAGAGCGCGAGTGTGTACTACATGCATTGCCCATAATTCACATTTGCTCGACAATTTACCGTGACCGCAGGCTCTCCCTACGGCAGATCCCTATCCGTTAGCGACCTTAAGGATTGCCGGAAATTATCATGATTATCATGCCTATTGTATAGCCGTATTGTTTATATTTCTACCTCAATCCGACACTTAGAACGCTTCCACACACGGTGGTCTTGCATTCGCTATACGCCGGCCGCAGGTTCTCGTTAATGAAGATAATTACAATCTGCCGTGAAAAGCCAAAAAATGCAGCATCTAGTTATTTAAAATTAAGCATAAATACTGCCTTTTGGCTTTGCAGAGCAGTATTGTGTTTTATCATATTTACAGATCCTCAAAATTTTCCGCCCTGGGGCAGTCTTTAGCTGCCGGTCCAGATTATATTCGTTTTTTTATTAGCATAATTATACATACCAACTATTAAACATGTCAAATATAAAAAACATGGCATCAATCAGCAAGATTTGAAAATAGTTTATTTTCATTTTCTCAAAATAATCTGAATAATTCCCGCACACTTAAGTTGTGGATCGCGTCAGCGAGACACAACTTTAAGTGGGTGAAAATTACAATTATTGCATAATTTGGCGGTTTTAACAAACCTTAAAGCAGCGGTGACATACGTACGTGGCTTTGCGTGATGCACCACATCAGCAGAGAACGCACGGATTTGCCACGTTTGCAATAACAGTAAATTATACGACATCCGTACAGTGTCCACACTCACCCCAAAGGCATCTCCTGACCACCCTGATAGTTTTCGGAAAAATATATCGTGTGGCCACCATGTTCATGTTGTTACAGTTTTGTTATCGTAGCCCATATTTTCACAAATCACGGCAAACCAACGGTATATCTATACCTTGATAATTTGCAAACGGACGTTTTGCGTGTACAAATCAAACTTGACCTGACCTCATTTACACTCAAAGTATTCAAATATACTGGGGATGTTAACAGTCATTTGTTAACATATTTTTTCTTATTCAAAATTATGTTGTGAAATAATAATCATAATGTCATAATGTATACCAGTAGTAAACTTCAAGTTGTTGAGGACAAGGCAAAACATGCATTTTGGTTTTCCAAACAAATAAACAGAATGCCATGGGAATATCTGATAAACATTAAAAATAATACTAAAGGCACAATATCAGTGTATTATTTTTACGTTGTTTTAAAATTTCAATAATTTATTATTGTCAATATATATACTAATCTTAAGGATGCGTCGTCTGTCATGCATACCATAAAAAATCCCAGACCATATTAAGTAGGCCCATGTTTTAAATAGCTTAAGTACCACGATATTTACAAGCTTATATGGGTTATTACCCTTGATACTATGGTTTTTTTCACTTTATAAAATCAAATGTAATTAATTTTTCATTTAGTCAGTGCCAATTCGTAATACCATTACTGATCACTCATGGTAATGATATTATTGTTTTAACAGACATATTCTGTGACTAAGGAGTGTCAAGTTCTTCACATTTAAAATCAAAATGAACCTGATGAATAATTATGTCACGTCGCTCATGTTCTCAAAAATTGGTATGCCCGAGAAATCTGATTTACGGGACATGGTCCGACTGAGGTGACACATCCAGTCAACCCCCGGCCATCTCACGTCCTCATGCCTTTGATATTCATTCTGGTTCCACTGCCGCTCGCCCGTCTCCCACGTAAATCATACAAGAGACACGCCATTCAGCCAATGTAGTATTAATGTTGGTCCACCGTCGTAGACGGTGGACCAACATTTATACTGCATTGGTGACCTTTACGTCCACGCAACTACGAAAGATAGTAAGTGCTTGATTGAATAGTAAGCAGTTACTGCCACTTTGCTCAGCAGCGCATTACCATCGTGACGTGGTTGTCTCAATCCACCTCCATCCATACCAAGCAATTACGAAACCAATGTTGGGTTGATGTTGGGCCAGCGAGTAAAACTGGGCCAACATCAATTCAATATAGGGTCGTTTTTTGTGAAGCTATTGCGGGAGGATTTTGCCGAATCACGTTGTAGTAAAACTGTTCCTGTTTAATTATTATTAAAAGTATCATACTTTTTCGATAGCTTTCATATAATATAATTAAAGGGGCCAATTCCGTGGTTGCTTTAATTCTGCAGCGGATTAAACCGTTCATAATAAACGGGATAAGGGCCACGGAAAGCACGTCGCTATATACATCATTAACTAAATATGAGTGATTTTCTAAGGTATCATCTTAATCATACATTTGTATTCCTACATATTTTGCAGTCGATAACCCACGTGACTGTTTTTAAAAATCGAAATGACCGACTGAAGACATGGGATATCGCATCCTATATTGCATAGCTCGCACATTGAAAATCGTTAGATAGAAACCGTTTTTACAGCTACAAATGTATATGATGATACCTCGGAAAAGTATCACTGATTACCGACTGTCAGTGCATTCGCGTTCCACAGTGGACAACGGCTTTAGACTACACTGATCAGTGTGTGTCAACTAATCAGCAGACATTAGGCCGGTGTTTAAAGTTGGCCCACCGTCTGCGACGTTTGACCAACATTAAGCCAGCATGGATCAATGTCTCGTGTATGCTGGAGACACGAGTGAAGCATTAGACATGCAAATGTTTCACGTCTGATTTTTTGAGGAACAGCAGTTCGAATAAAATTTGTTTAAAGTACCATCAATCCGTTCATGCTCTTCTAATGGTTACATGTGTTATTAACGCAGCAGTTGTCGTTATATATTCAGCTCATTGTCAGTGCCCAGACACTTCAAGGTTGAATCAGGTAGCTGTATCATTAGCAAACAAAAATCAAATTAAAATCTGTTAGTCATTTGATGAGAAATGGACAAATTGTCAAGGATTATAATTGCGTTCCAGAAGGAGTTTTTGTCCTCTCCGGAGGAAGGGCGATATTAATTAATCACACACTTTATATATCACGACGACGCCCTCGCCATGCAGACACCAGACGTTGGCCCGATATCGGTTTCATGGTGTTAGGATCCAACATTAAGCCAGAATCAATTATTGGTATTATATGCACTGCGCCTAATTGTGTAAGTTATTTTAGTGACACGTCACATACACGTCACATTTGTAGCTTCGGTTTCAAATGCTCATGGAATGTCCAGAATGTGAATATAATACTGTCATGCGAAGCCAAAAAGGCAGTATATGTTTAAGCAGATACTTCTTTTTGGCTTTGTATGATAGAAAAAAATAATATATTTGAGTCTTTATAATCACGGCAATATTCAAAGGACTGAGCTGAGATTGCAGTCTGTTCCAGCGCGGGGACCGACTTTATACGTCAGTATCTGACGTCTACAGACTGAAAGAATTATTACAAAGTTATAATGATCGTAAAACCATAACATATTGTAGGTATTCAAATGAAGCGGACATGCAATATATTTATGATCATAAAAATTGATGATGATATCAAATCTAAAAAAACATTGATCTTCATGTTTTTTACAAAAATATTCAGTGCTGTAAGGGCTAAAATACGTTGAAAGCATTATTGCATTACCAATTACACTGATGGCTGACGAGGACCGATCATGACAAATATATTATGTCTATCTACTTTGCTATGCACAGTGAACCTTTGCAAAGTACTTACCTTTCGAGGGATCCAATGGTTATAGTAAAATCAGGGATTATTTACAACTCTATCGCACCTGCAATTCGGAATTACCATTCCAACAATAAGATGACAACAATAATATTTTTGTCACACATCTCGTTGACGATTATAATTCCAAAAGACAGTTACTGTTTACTTGGAAAGTGAGCAGTTTATGGCTTTTGGGTTTGCATGGTAGCACATAATTAGGCTAATGTGGAAAGCAAAAAGCCAGAAAGGTACATCAAGAAAAATGTCCTGATATAGTGTCATGGCTACTTCACTACCCCCACCTGTCTTCCTAGTGAACGAATTGGGCTGGACAATTCGACGTATTTGAAAGAGAGGAGGGGTGAGGTGCAAGGGGCGGTGTGTAAAAAATTAAAAGTCGTCCAAACTGGGTTGCTATTGTAATCTGATGAAACTGGCTAAAGTTGTGTGGAAAATTTAGAACACGCCACACCATTATTTGCTTTGTCCGACCACTACATTCTAAGCTGGGAATGCAGAGTTATTATCGATCAAGTACAGACCAATTATCATGGTAGGCCTATGGTGCTAAAATCAGTCGGGTGTGATCGAACTGTTGATCATGAGGGATCCTCATTATGATCGGATGTGTTTTAAGTCAGTTAAAACCCTCGGAGCTTTACATTCTTAGCTGTGAAAATGGCCTCGGCCTTTGGCCTAGGCCTTTTCTACAGCTGGGGATGTACAACTCCTCGGGCTTTATCCTATACTTAAATCGTACCATACACAAGTGTATGAGTTCAACGAACATGTCACACAGCTGACTAGAGTAATATAATGTTCAACTATGCGATAATGTAATGCAAAGACAACAGCGGTAACGGCTAACTTGAAATGTAGGCAGTTACTGCTGTTTGTTAAAAAAAACTATTTTAACTATGTTCAAATAATGTGTTGATGTCAACTAGGATTAGAACCTCAAAACAGCCTTTATATAGTAACGCTCTGATGCTTCTTTTGGTGCAAACATGGTTTGTCAACGCATGCACCACATAACAGTAAAACTGTTGCTAACCAACCACAAAATAACTGACAGATATCATCTTCAAAATTATCAATGAATAAATTGCACATTTAGATATATGTATGTAAAATATTCAATATTTTATCAAGTAATGTTATATAAAGAATAACAGTGGACGTCAAAGTTGTTCAACCCGTTAACCGCCAAATTATTTATTCGGAATTTTCTCCCACTTGAAGTTGTTTCAAGTGAGTGAAAATTATTCAGATTTAACAAAACATTAACATATATAATCGGGTTGAACTATCTGAGTGAATGACTGGATCACTGTGCATAGAGGGCGCACTTTTTTTTCAAACAAAAGGATGTACGTATAGGCTTATTCAAACATAAACCATTTAAAAAGAACTTCCTGGATTTCACTTAGGCCTATATAAGTTAGTGCATTTTATGTGCTATGGGTGTACCATATTAATGGTAGCCATAGCGCGGGTCATTAACCCTTTCAGCGCGGGGATCGTCATTACGATGTGTCGACGACTCGTTTCGTGTTTGCCGGGTATGTGTATAAACGTATATGGGTACACTCTTGGCACAGAGGGTTCCTGGGTTGTTGTTTTTCCCATATGTTCGGGTTCCACATACACCCTACTTGAACCTTCCTCTGTGTCGCTTTATGGAGCCTTCGGGGGCCTTTTGTGTTGAAAGTGTAGGTCGTCTCTTGGATTTGCCATCCTATGGGGTGACAGATACATCTTTCATGGCCAAGGTCGCGTTATCTTAATAAATACACCATTTACATAATACAGGTGAGACTGATTAATGTCGAGAGGCTCGTCTTGTCATTGCCACGGTAATATTAATGTTCATCATGTGTATAATACTACCTCATAGCATAGCTATCTTTTTACGCTGTGTTTATTTATTGGCATGATAAGAGTTCAATAAAACGTGTTTTTTTCTTGAACTCAAACTGCATGGACAAGAAGAGTCTCCACTAATATTTACTTGTATGTATAATTCTATATATGGTTTTTATTATTATTATTATTCGAACCGGCCGGAGGCCGGTACTATTAAGTTTATTTTGCCTGAGTTTGTGTCCTATTTAGGGGAAAGAGGGGTGTTGTGTGACGTTTCAGGTCATTAGGTTAAGTACTTTTATTCACGATTATATTTGTGGTTAATTGCAGACGATGGCCCAACATTATTTCACAATTGGCCAAGTGTATCCAGGTAGTGGCCTTTCTGACCACGGGGGATGAAATTGTCACCCCTATTGCAATTGCCGCAACGTAACCTATGTACAAAGAATGCTGGTTTGTTGTTGGACCATCGTCAGACACGTTGGATCAACATTGAAGCAACATTGGTTAGCCGTCCAGTGATTGCTGTAGAAGCTGGTGTAGAAGAATCATGCGCTTGGTCAGTGTTGGAGTGGTGTTGAGCCAGCGTCGTACACAATTGACCGGCATTGACCCAATGGGCTGCGACTCTGGCCCACCATTGAACAGAAATTGGGTGTGTAGGCCTACATCGAGTGTATCGTAAAGAAACGCGCAGCACGATTCACTGGCAAGTATCGAATGGGTGTTGGCCAGAACCAGCGATGGTGGTGGAATGAATAAACATTAAAGGCCCCATGTAGTCCCCAGACCTACTCTGCGCAATGTCATATTTCATACTATTTTAGATGAATTTTTAAATATTAGAGGGCTCAGCTCCCACTTTTTAAACCACTGGGAATGATTTTCTCAAAGGCAAAAGTAGGGGGCGGAGCTAATTCGTGGCGTCAAAAGGTGCAGACATGCTTGGCTGGTTATAATACATGTACATGTACATGTAGCTGATGATGTATTGTATGATTTCATAAAACTGACCAAAGTCAACACGGAACGCCGGTCCGACGCTGCCTGAATGCAGGTGCAGCACTAGAATTGATGGCCATCACCGTGACCCCTTGTGGCCAGCGTCTAGCATTCACTCACCCCTTGTTCACCCTGTCGATGCGGGCATATTGAAATGAATAGAAATCTAGTTCAGCTCATGTACAAATACAAGAAACATGAAACATATACCCGATGCAGTTTCAATGTTAATTCAGATTCAATAATGGGCGGTTTTTGTGTGTGAAGTCATGAGGTGGGAGATCCGCCCAGCCCCAGAAATGTGCACATTTTTAGTTTTTGTTTTTGAAAATAACTGATAATTAGTGGACTAAAATAATGTGCTAAGTTATGAGATTGTGATATATACTTTAATTATATTGATGAACTGAAATCACTTCAGATGGCCTTTAAAGATATATATGTCAACGTCTCTCCTTGGTCCTTTTCTTGATTATATCCCTGACATTTAGGCTTCCTGCCCATGAGGAAGACCAATACAGTTATCTTTACAAAAGATATGAGTCGATTTTTTGTCCATAGAACTTATACAGCCTAAAAGCGGGCCTCGGAGTTCGGGAACTCCTTTTCTAGTTCCTATTATTAATATACATATTCAATTATCATTTTCATTCTAAAGCGGCCTCCACGATAGCGACCTATGGTTTCTGTGGAGGTATCCTGATCATTGATATAATATTAATCAAAATATGTAATGAATCTGAGTTTGAGTCTGAGTTATACGTCAGAGTATGACGTCAATAGACGTCAGATTCTGACGATCTCCGCACTGAAAGAACTAAACTATTTATAATGGCCGCAGACCCATAACATAACTAACTAAGACATTTACAATGATTTCAAATTAAAAAACCCATCGGTCGCCATGGATTAAACATCAATAATTCAGCGTTGTAAGAGTTGAGAACATCGATGTAGCCGCCTAAATAATGCGTTGTACCAGCTATAATTATATCCCCATCAAATAACGACCGAAAACATACACATTATAACGCTTAAATTAAATAATGATCGAGTGTAATGCGGGATGTCGTGACATAATCTCGTGATGCATAAACAATTACATGTCATAATTTTGCCATTAAAGTTTACCGGGTAAGGATTTTGGTATGGCGGTTGTTCCTTCTAAATTAAGTTAGTTAGTGAGTGAATGAATATTGCTTTACGTCGCTTTCTGCACAATCATGGCAATATCCCGACAGAAGGAAGCTCGAAATCAGGACTATGCCCTTCTCTTATTTTGAATGACTTGAAGGGTTCTTTATAGTTCACAGTAACATAGTCAGCACTGCATACTCCTTTGAACAGCTTGAAGCACTGTATATGCATAACCAAGATGACAAATATCTGGCCTGAACGGGATTCTAACGTGCTACCTCCAGGTTACAAGCCTCAGTCGATACAGATGAGCCATCTGGTCCGGCCAATTCAGTCAGTGCTGTGTCTCGGTGTGTTCCCAACCAACACTATTAAATCAACATTGTTTCAACGTCTCCAGTTTGCTACGTTCACTGCCCAGCGAACACTAAATATATTCACAGAAGGTTGGTTTAATGCTGGGACAGCGTCGCAGACGGTGGCACTAATCCAACACCGGGTCAACGCATTGCGTTTGCTAAGAACTACCTTCCTGGCTGGATATGTGCAAATGAACCAAATTTCTCGGCACGTGGCATAGCTTAAATGGCAGGATTTGTGATCAGGTGTCGACGGCAATGAGGATGATTCAAGCCAGGAGACTTAATGAGATATATGCTGTCTAGAAATCTAGTTGTAAAATATAGAAAGTAGAATAACATGGTTTTAATAGATAAGCTAATCAAAACAAGTATTTTCTTACTGTGAGGAGCAATTAGAAAATTAGCAATTAGAAAAGTAGCAAACTATGAGCAAATTGTTTTAGTTCACTTTCAGTAGTTTACAATTTTCGACTATGTTGGATATTCTATTGTGTTCAATTGGAAAATCTTTGATTCAATTGATAGATTCGACTTCAACTCTATGTCGACTGAGATATAACCCTTCTAATAGCCCGAGTCACCCCCCCCCCCCCTTGGTAGAACAACCCAGTTAACACGAGACATACACCCAATGTTGTTTCAATGTTGGTCCACCGTCTTCGACGCTGGCCCAACATTGAAACAGCATTGGGTGTATGCCTCGTGTTTACTGGGAAGAGGCAGGGTTTGGTGAGGTTTCCACCACTCCATGTTTATCATTCAACTGGGTATCATCCCAGTGTGCCCAACGTTGACCTACTATAATTTTACCTCGTTTATTCAACCCCAGAGGAAAATCGTAGCCCCCAGCAAACGCAAGAAAAACACAAGAAAAACAAACAAACATTGCTTCAATTTCTTGCGTTCGCTGGCCCAGCTCTTTGGGGGGTGGGTGTACTTGAATTCGTTGCTAATTTCTAGGGCGGGGCCCCCGCTGCAATTCACGCTAGAGTCCGGGCTTCGTTTCCCGGTTCCGGCGGTTTGAAAGAAACAAAATCCTCACCATCCTCAGGAGGCTCCCCTTGCCCAATTTAGCCTGTATTTGCACAAAAGTGGCCTAAAGCCCGATTCATTTCATTTACTAATTTCTAAAATAAGTGTTGCCCTAATCGTGTATTTAGCGAGAATTCTGTTAGGAGAGAGGTTTATGGATGTCCAAATGAAATGAATAGGATTTTAGGCCACCTTTGTGCACATATAGGCTGTGTGCATGTCCAAAAATACGAGATGTTGACCAATTAATGCTGGGCGAATGTTGGGCTGCCCTCAGGGGGAAACATCGGGCCAGCGCTTCGGGTTTGTTAGTTAGTGCTCCAGCAGGCATTATACATTGATACAATGTTTTTGGTATTGGCCAACGTCTCTTGTTTGCTAAACAGAATGATGCCTGCAACAGAAAGCATTGTAGTGCATACATAAAGGCGGATCATGCACCCACATAATTTTGGCTCGTATTTTTCTTCTGCCGGAGACCTCGCCATACATTACGCGCTAATTTGTTCAGATGTCAGATTCCACTTCCGAAAACTGCGACCTTGTCTCATCCAGTTAGAGATGCGGTGCCCACCGTGTCAGGTCGATGTTGAGCCAACGTCGTAGACAGTGGCTCAACATCGACCTTACACTGTGACGGCTTCTCACAGGATCCGACAGCCCCGGAGGGCCCTATCCTACCCCCTAAGAGTAATTGAACCTTTCGGGAGGAAGCGCGAGTGTCAGTTTTAGTGCCATCTCTCCCGAGCTGATGGCCCCAGGTGAAAGGATCTGTATGGCGAGGGCCGCTTGTCCCGGTTTACAAATGCGGTGTGTGTGCCATTGCTCAGAGATACTGGTCTGTCATGCATTGTTCCATCTGGTAAGCCTGCAGGAAATGCGCGTGGATGATTTGGATGGAAAAAAGAAGTGCCGAAAATATCAGATTTTCAAATAGACCTAACACCTATGATACATACATGTTCATTGTTATCGCCTTTTGTTTGTCACCGTCAAGTTTGCTCTATTCTTGCATCTTCTTCAAATAATGCGCAATCCATTCAACAAGTCATTTGAATTGACCCTCTCAGAATCAGAAGGAGCCCAATTGCTCCTGTTTGAAGAAAGGTACATTTTTGTATTTAAATCAGCTTAAGTAGATTGAGCAGGTTATGATAATAACACAAAGAACATTGAGCAGGTTTTAGCCGTTTGGAGTATTTCACTTACTTAATCAATTGCTGTCCTATGAGATTTAAAACCTGTCTAAATTGATTGAGCAGGTTCTGCTTTAACGATTGGGTACACACTTCTACTTCGATGGCAGTTATGGTGGGAAGTGATACATCTATTAAAATAACGTGTCGTATATTCACCTTTAAGTTAAAAATGACAGTCGTTATAAAATGGTTTATGAACCGATCAAATCACTGCTATTAGAACTATATGCCTGTGTGAACATCAAGATTTGCAAATGTTTGTTTAGTCTCACTTAAAACAAATAATAATTTTTCGCCCACTTGAAGTTTTGGGTCGCGGTAGCGACACACAATTACAAGTGGGTGAAAATTATTTTTTATGGCTAATACATGGTAAGACGTATTTAACTCGATACAAAAATTCGTCGTGGCATAAGTTGATGAATGAAAATTGAACGTTTATATATGGCCACAGATGGGTAAAAGACGTTTTACCAAACTGAGTTTAGCTTCGAGACTTTATAGTTTGTCAATGCGGCCATATCAGGATCAAAACACCTGGCCTTTATCAAGCTCTTGAGACTGTATAAATCCCGCCTACCCATCGCGGAAGACGTCCAGACATAACTTCCTGGCACTGGCCATCCCCAATCACTGGGGCCGCCGGGGGAAATGGCGTCTCGCAGAGCAAAATCATTTTCTCTTGATTTATCAATGCAACGAAGTAAATACGACACGTTGGCTGAATGTTGAAATAATGCTTTCGTCGCTTGACCAGCATTATTCCGACATTGGGTCATGGCGCTGTGTTTGCCGGGAGACTGACCAGGGTCCAGTCTGCATTACATCATTCCGGAGAAGCCACCAACTTCTGTCCGGCCATTTATTGCCAATCTCAGATTCCATGCAGTGGCTCAATGACCTTCCCCTTTATTTTCGTGCACGTTACGATACATCGTAGGTTCTGGTTTGGTCGACCAGTCCGAAGCCTACGATATATCGTAACTAGTACGAGAATATGTGCCCAGGTGACTGAGTTCGAGACTTTGGCAATGTGTGTCTCGGTAATGTGCAACAGCATCGCCTAAGGAGCGCTAGGTTATGTATTTGATAATGCTGATTCGTGTGTTTGTTTGTTTGTCCTGCCGTCCGTAGGCATACTCACCAAGATTGATAAACGGATTTGCATGATAAACTTTTACCACAGGTGCGGATCGGGCCAAGGAACAAGACAATACATTTTGGAGAATATCCGGATTCCTATACGAATTGCACAGATTTGCATACAACTGCTACCAGAAGTGTTTTCGAGCCTGGGAACAAAGAATTACATTTTGAAGATGATCCCAATTGCGATCAGGATCCAGGATCTGCCTTACGATACAGATCGCGCGGATGACTGACTGTCGAGTTTTTAAATACTTGAGGTTGGCTTTGAATTGCAGATACATAATTACAAGTGATGATGCTACGATAAAAATATTCTGTTTTCTTCAGAAAATCAAGTAAACTATTGTCCCGAACCTTGGAGCATGCCTGTCCTTATTAATTCTAAAATAAAACGAAATTAATAATTGATCACACATGATTGCTCGCAATGAATCTTTAAAGTGAGGCTATTAGATCACCAACAATTTTTTTCTTACCTCACTATTATTTATAATTATTCAATGTGGGCCTAATTTTTGTTTGTTTTGCATAGAAATGTTAATTTTTAGTTTTATTGGGTTAAATTAGCATTCAAATTAGGCCAGCTAATTAGCCAGAACGCACTGGAAACTGCCGAGCACCGCTCGGTAATAGTCGGTTTTTGTGTGACCTCACTGGTGGAGCAGCATACCAGATTTCCAACATTAACGGACAGGGAAATGGCCAGCGCCCTGTCAGACAGTGACTCGAGCGACAGCCACACAAGTGATACTGGGCTGGATTTTTTCACGCTACCTCTCGGGCACGTTGGCTCCTCACAATTCCCCCTCTAATTTTAACCCACTTGAAGTTGCGTATGGCGGTAGCGAGATACAACTTCAAGTGGGTGAAAAGCTTGAAAGGGTTATAAAGAGCTACACATCTGGATGTAGCAGATCATAGCAAAACAACCTCCCCATAATTAATTCCTTTGCTTTTAATCAGGACAATGAGGCAATGGCTATCTTCATGCGGTCACAGTGAACTGTTCACTAAAAAAGTTAACCCTTTAACCGCCGGTGCCGCATATATTCGGGTTTTCATTTTTTATTAGCACATTAAGTACGACATTTTAAATATGTTAAAGATAAAATGTGACATCAATCAGCAAGATTTGAAAATAGTTGACCTCCATTTTGTCAAGACTATACTGCCGTGCAAAGCCAAAAGGCAGTATCTGCTCACTTTAGGCCTACAAGTAAGCAGATACTGCCTTTTGTCTTTGTAGAGCAGTATATTCGCGCTTAGCGGTAAAAGGGTTAACAATAATCAACTCCCCACAATACTGTGTTTCACGTGGGAGGGGAGGAAACATTTTTGTTTCTTTCAAACCACCGAGAACGGGAAACGAACCCCAAACTCCAGCGTGAAAGGCAGCGGTGCTAACAACTACCCCAGGGCCCCCTATCCCTGTCTCAAGACATACAAATTGAGTCCGGTCCGGTCGATAAATATAACTTCACTAATCATGCTAATAGACTTAAAAACAATTCGTGATATAAGTGAACTTTTTTTGATGGTGTGCAGAAACAACGACAATAACGAACACGTCCGCATGCGAAATATGAGAGAAGCGAAACCTTATTATCATAGACACCTCTCAAACGTGTGACCGATTTTTTCTGATGAGCTCCTGGAAATGATGCCCTCTCCTGTTTAACACCAGGCGTTGAACCAATGTTGGGCCAGCATCTGCCTCGCTAGCCCAACATCAAAACAACAATGGTACAGCGTATCGTGTTGGGTCAGTCAGTGTATTCTCATCACGGGAAACCTGAGATATGGCCCCAATGCTGGATGAATGTTGGGCCAGCGTCGTAGACGCTGATCCAACATTGAACCAGCATTGGGTTTAATACATCGTGTTTGTGAGATGAGCATTAGACGTTGGCCCTGCGTTGGCGTAACATTAAACGAAAAAACAGCGAGGGCGTAAAATTGAAGTATCCCAGTGGTGGATTATTATAAGACCGGTATTGCAGACAGTGGCCCAGCATTAAAACAGCATTGGGCTAACGTCTTGTGCGCACCAGATAATGTGGGATGAGAGAAAACAAGATAATACCGGGATCATATCTCCGTAGAAGGCTTAGAGACTTAATTATAATCTAAGAAGAACGTTTTTTTTACCACGCTTTTAATGTCGCTGTCTCAGTGGCATTTTTACCATCAGAATAATCACACTTCTTGTCGACGACGATGTGCAGGTGACAAAAACGAATGATGGTACGTGTAATCTGGCCACATTCTTTTGTTTTGTAGGCTTAACTCATTCTGACAGCACTGTCGTGCAAAATCAAAAGGCAGTATCTGCTGACCTCACAAGTAGGCAGATACGACCTATAGGTTTAATCACGGTTGTCAATTGTCAAAAATTCAAACTATGGCAGGTGCGTCAATAAATGATGAATTTTAACTAATTATGTTTATCTAATAGCCTAACCTGATAAGATTTTAACAGTAAGAATGCAAAATGAAACCCTTGTTAATGCACCAGGAGAGTTTACACATTTTGTGCAACATGACTAAAAGTATGTGGGGGGGGGGGGGGGGGGGGGCTATGCATACTTGGATAGGTGTCAAGCGAGCTAAAAAAAAAAACTTGTTTCCCGTTTGTGCTAGTAGTTGCTGTGTGGTGGCTCAGCTTACACACTGGCGGATGATAATTTTCTATATTGCCGCCGGGGGTGGATATTTAAAACAATGTGATTACTGCATATCCAGAAATGAGATTAAGCTGGCGGCTTGAAAATAAATCTGAATTCATAGTGAGTTTTAGGTTGACTGTAGCCATAGTTAATATTTAAGGTAATATAGGGGCCTACTCCAAATCACACCCCCTGTGTCTTTTATGAGAAGTAGAAGAAAAGAAAGTTTATTCAACCGTAAATACATGGTTTGGGAGACATCCAATAACCCTTTGCCTGCTGATCCCAACTATTGTAGATTTTAAAATGTTGTATTAGTCAATCTAATCACTGATATTGGGAATGAAATGTGTGTTTAAACATTAAGATTTGAAAATGTTTGGTTTCAAAATAAACAAATAATATGAGTAATTTTCAACCACTTTAGGTTGTGGATGGCGGTAGCGAGACGCAACCTAAAGTGGTTGAAAATTAATCAATTAACTTAGCAGGATCCTTAGGGTTAAGACCAAATGTAATGTAATGTCAATACATTACGCTGTGTTTTTGGTTAGAAAAGACATAGACATCGAGGGAATGGACAACCGATTTCTAATCGCACGACACTGATTGATGTGTATGAGCTTCCGTCTGAGAGAATTGGCGAGAAAAGGGATAGTTTACTTCCGCTGTAAACTGTCAACCATGTGCTTTTTGATCGTTTTATTTTATGGGTATGTAAACATTGTGTTGATCACAATTTCAATCACAGTCAAATTAATTATTAACATCAATATCTTTCAAATCGTAACAAATGTAAATGCCTCTGTTCCCGAGTGTCCCTCAGCACTGACGGTGATATAATGTGAGGATCATCATAGCCAAATATGTACGGAGTAAATTAGCTGCCTCAGAAAAACATGTCAAGACCAATTTCCTGTGCGAATTAAGCTGACAACGTGGGATGTGCTGATGACATCGTATGCCTGGACACAGGATGTATCTCGTCTGCTCGGATTCTCAATTCCCAAACAAGATGGCGACATGGCCAGCATCGTAATAACGCTGGCCCTGTGTCTGTGGCATCGCTGAGACGATGGATGCTGATTTGTTGCAAATTTCTTTGTTTTTTTCTTGGTGACATAGCACACCACAACCCGGCAGCTTGACTTAATGTTGCCGTAACGTCGGGTCGCCGTCCACGACGCTGGCCCCACAGTAAAACAGCATTGGGTCAATGACTCATGCTTGCTGGGAGATGTAGCCTAACCCAAAAAACACGAGACATCGACCCAATGGTGTACCAATGTTGGCCAGCGTCATAGACGGTGGACTAATATTGGTACAATATCTGTATCTGTATCTGTATATGACGTGGCAGTACGCACTATATTGTGCTATCACGCCACGGGATGGAAACTGCGCCTACGTCCATTGAGGTTCTTTTACGTCCAACTCAAAGTCAGTCAGACGAGCCATCTGATTTACGTGGTTCTCTGAGCCCCAAAACACAACATCGCTGCACGATGTCCTAGTGTATACAGCACATGGCAGTCCTAGGCGGTCACCCATCCATTTATGAACCGGGCGCGACGTTGCTTAACTTCAGTGATCGAGACGACACCGACGAGACAACGCCGTATTCCGTAACAATATTGAGTCGATGTCTCGTGTTTGCTGATAAGTTATCAACGGAGACCCCCACCCCTACGTTGCTACAGCAGCCCACAATTAAAAGGCGTGGGCCCTGGGGTAGTGGTTAGCACCGCTGCCTTTCACTCTAGAGTTCGAGGTTCGGTTCCCGGTCTCGTCGGTTTGAAAGAAACAAAAATGTTTCTTCCCCATCCACGTGTAAAACTCAGTATTGTGGGGAGCCTCCGTGACCGAGAGGTAGCGTGCTCGGCCTCAGACCGCCAGGGCTCGAATTTCGAATCCTGTGTCTGGAGGACAGTGTCATCTCATTCATCTCACCATCCTCAGGAGGTTTTCCTGGCCCAGTTTAGCGTATATGTGCACAAAGGTGGCCTAAAACCCACAATTAAAAAGACTTCCACAATTCTAGTCTATTATTTTATGACCATATTAAGAAGCCGAAATAAAAATATATAAATAAATGATTTTTTTTAGCCTGGTTGTGACGCAATAATGCTGTCACACGAGATATTGGTGTTGTTACAACTTTCATGGATCATGTTTATTCTTGTTCTTGTTTTTCAAACCAAAACTATTAATTCAATAGTAATATAATGTAGCGGTCCTGATTTAAATTATAATAGGATGGCAATTTTTATAGATCGGAACTTAGGTCTTTATTGGCTATCTGGCAATTGCGTTAGCAGTGCCAGTTTCCAGCTGTTCATTTGTTCGTTTACACAGCTACGTTCATTCGTTCGTCCGTTCGTTCTTTCGTTTTCTTGCTCATTAGTCCTTTCATTAATTCATTAATTAATTAATTATTTTATTAATTGATTAATAATTTCATTCTGAGTAAGTGAATGAGTGCGTTAGTGAGTGAGTGAGCGATTGAGTGAGTGACTACGTGAGTGAGTGACTAAAGGCTATATAGACTAGGCACAAAATGGCATAATTCTCTGTATTAACATTGCTTTTGGCATTTTTGTGGAAAGTTAGGAAGCATATTTTTCCACCTATTTCGAGTGTGCTGATTTAGAAAAAAGAACTTTCCAAGCTGAATTTTGAGATTTAGGTGGTCAAAAATCAAGATCGAAATGGCTGCCGTTATATTTTAATGTATTCAACTATGCAGGCCCATTACATATTAGATGGTAATTGTAGTGTTGTTTTTTGGCACAGAGAATCCATAGAAAAAGCTTTGTGATATTTGTTTAAAAGAAACAAAAATTCTCCTTTATAAGACGCATAATTTGCATAAATACAAGATGGCCGCCATTGGCTAATTATCTTATTATGCTTCATAACTTTGGAAAAAATAAAGATAGAAACATGAATAAGGTATCAAAATAATCATAATTGCATTGACAACGCTGTTCAATTAGATGACAAAGGCATAATTTTTATAAATCCAAGATGGCCGCCATGTGATTTGAGGATTATCACATTATGCACTGTAACCTATCATGAAGATAGAAACATGTATAATGTGTCAAAAAAATCAGGATTTCAATTTCAAAAACCGTGTAGAGTATAATGTGCATTAATTAAAGATGGTCGCCATCTTATTTGCCAATGATGACAATGATAACATCATATATCGTAACTTTTTTGGCAACACATATATAACACTGTACACATCATCACTTCTAGATTTTCAAAAGCACCTGTTGCTGTGTAAATATTTTGTAGTGCAATATGAAGTAGGCCTACTGGAGCTGCTAAGCAGTATTTCCGTCTATTTGCAGACTATTTGGGGTGTACAGAGGTGGTCCGGGTCTATGAACCCCCTCTCTTTTGCTAATAAGGATTCAAATCATTGTCGCCCAATACAACTTGTTGAACGTAGACTATTGTATTTTGTTGTATCCAGATCATTAGAACTAAAAAAAAACATGCACAAAAAGGGGGTTTAGTTGATATAATAAAAGCTATAAAACACACTAATTTGTGATTTTCTAGGCTGCTATTTTAATTTGATGACAAATGACAAAGATTTGATTCATTCATTCTCACAATGAAAAGACACAATAGGAACAAAATGCATGTTATTGCACATTATTTATAAAAATATCACAGATCATTGTCTTTTAATGTATTTTAATGGTTGAGGTGTACATAAGTAAACAGCAAACATATCAATTACATCAGTTTAGATAAACTTCATTCTAACAACAATTATTAATATCGCACATCATTAAAGTAATGCACAATAGAAATAAACAATTGAAATGCTATTTTGTTCAGAAATTTGGCATATCTAGCTTGAGATCACTCTGCAGTTATTATTGGTTAACATATTTGTTTTTTTCTTGTGTCTGGTATTGTGCCCTGTATTCACATGACAAATGAATGACGGTAATAATTAGCTGAGCCCTCCAGGAGGCGGACTGAGCCAATTAATGAAGTATAGAGTACTATCATATAGCCTGCGTTTAAAGTAACACGAAATTGGACCTGTGGATGGTCATTATTGGAACAAGAACATCAAAAAATGGCACTATAATGTCAGGATATTGCATAATAATGCAAATAATAACATTATAATGTCAATATATGGTGTTATAATGACATTATGTACATAACTGTTGGGTGTCTTACAATGGGGTAGTAGGTGGTTGGTGTCGGCAATACTAGTATTTACCGTGACAATATGCCATTAAAATGACCAGGCCTGTAGGACAAGATGATATCATACCACAATATGGCATTGTATTTGAAATTGTTATTGAAATGACAGAATCTGGCATTTTATTCTCAGCATAATGCATTATAATATCAGGATATGGCAGTTTAATATCCTAATATTTCGATTATCATAATAATTTTAAAGTCAGTTATGGGATTTGCATATACATGTATATAAAGTTAAGTTATGGCAAATTAACGTACAATTATGTTTTGTATTGTGATAACATTGCATTGGAATGTCAGAACATGACATTATATTACAATAATATGGTATTATAATAACGGAATATGACTTTACTAAGAATATGTTAAAGTATAAAATCAGTATATAACATTTCTTTATCAGGATTTGAATTGTAATATCTGGATAACACAATTTAACATTAAGATATGGTATTTTTATTTTCAAATATTGCCCTTTGACATTACAAAATGGCGTTATAATGGCATAATATTATTAAGCCGTGATAATTATGTTGGCTAAACGTTATGTTACTAAAATGACAGGCTATGGCATCTTATTGTCAGGATATGGCTTTATAATACCAGGATATAGCAGTTTAACATCACGGTATATCAATTTGAAATCAAAAAGTTTAAAAGACAATGCTCTGTGATATGTTCATGAATAATGTACAGTAACGTGTATTTTATTTCAATTGTTTGACATTACGGTATATCAATTTGAAGTCAAGATATGGCACTTGAATATAAGAATATGACATTATTTTATAAAAAAAAAGTTATATGACACTTTACCTTCACAATGTGACAATAAAATATGACGATATGGTGATGTAATGTCGGAATATTGTATTATAATGTAATACTATATATTATATTAAAATAGAAGACGTGACAGTTCAAAATCATGCTATGACAGTTTTATGTCAGGATATTGGATTGTAATATTAGGATATGACACTTAAACCTCATGATATGGTATTATAATGTCCATATGTAGCTCTTCGCACCAGAAAAATACCAGGAATTTTTATGATAAGATATAACATTATAAGATGAGGATATGACACACCCTATTAAAAATAACATTGCAATGCCACATTGTGATTATATAAACATATCCTCCAATCATTCATCATTTTAATGGCACGTCATGATGCTAATTAATGGTATTTCCATCACCAATCCCCTATCTCAATTTTTAAGACATTGAACGCACATTTACTTGATGTCATTAAAATTTCAAATCTTGATATGATAATTAGTCAGGGAGCCAGCATTATGAATTTTGACAAAAAGTGCCCGACAAGATCTAAAATTTTGGCTGTTGCAGTCAGTTGGAGTAATGTCTCAAGATACAAAAAAGTGATGTTGGACAGTTGGAAACAATTGCAAAACATATAAAAAAACGATAAATGTATATTTTATTAAAAACTAGAATGCTATTTATGTGATACATTCGGCTATTTCAGAAAATGTAACATTTCCCTTCCGTTTGTGCTGTTTTTTTCAGACAAAACATAATATTTCAGTGTAAGTATCCACATTGGTGTCTTAGCAATGTTTTGAGTAAAGTATTATAAAAAATAGCCAATTTTGAACAGCTACAAACGTGCACGCGAACATGCATATTACATGATTCATTTGACCGTCATATGTGACAGAGAGTTTCAAGTGGGTAAAAAAAACATCACCATTGATATATCATCTACTGACATGGATTAAAAAATGTATATGTTCATTCACAAAGGGAACATACATAACTTGAATAATAGGGTGACAATATGAACAGAATCGTACATCACACCGCATGGCCATCCATACTAATACTAGTCATTATGCGCCATCTCTTGGGCGTGGAAGATTCATCATTAAAATTTTAGTCATCAACTGAAAGAAGCACTATATGACATGTTTAGACAAATGCTTATGCGTTGAATACCTACGAATCTTAGGTAGTTCGCACAGGGGTTAGTCGGTACAGTGCCCATAATTTTGAAAGTAAATGTATTTTCGTTCTGTGCTGCCTCCTAGTGAAGGACTGTATCATTACCCTTGACTTAATTTTCAAAGGTTTTTTTCAAAACAAATTATGAAAAAATAAAAAGACTTTTTCATTTTGAGGGGTCAAAAGTATTTTTTTGCTGTCACACAAAATGCTATTTTGCTCAATGTTTGCCATTGAACCTGACGGTTTCAACTCCACTAGCTGTAGAGCCCTAACTAAAGCTAATAATCCTTTATACATGTTAGGTTGCCTTCTATGATGTTAGTTCTAAATATAATTTTTTTCATAATACGTTCATGTGGGGTTAGTTCGAACAAAGAATAAATCGAATGGGGCTAGTTCGACTGTTCAGACTAACCCCACAAAATATCTTGTACATCCAACACTGTTCAGATACACCCCATCCCATGTTCGAACTAACCCCAATGCAAGGGGGTTTGTTCGAACAGTGAAAAATCTAACTTTAACATGCTTTTCTCGCTCTATGTTGTTTTCAATTTGAGAATAATGTATGCTAAAAATAGCCTCTATAGTTGAATATTTCTGGACAAAAATATCAGTCTCCTAACTTCTTCATAGAAAAAATTAAATCATTTTCTCAAAATTGTGTTCAAACTAGCCCCGGTCTCTCCTATTACTTTATGTTGAGGAGTAACATGATTAAGGTGCAGACACATATATATAGATAAAACTAAAACGTCATCGCTATAATATTTTTTTCCACATTGTCAAGTGTCTATCTCCCCCTTTACATCTACTTAGTTATGCCAACATCAGCTCGGTATCATCCAAGGGGACATAATGTTGATAAACATAAATCATGGTAATGGAACGTATCAGGTGAAACATATTAGTAATGCTCATCTTGTTCAGAGTCATCTTCTAAGTTTACCACCCTGCCACATTTTGCTGACTCACCCAGACATAAGCACCCGATAGAAAAGGCAACCTCGGCTTTAGAGCACGAGCAGCCCTTCAAACACTTATTTTCACACTTGCAGTGCACAGACTGCTTGATGTCCGGTTTGGCTGTAATGTAAGTATACGAATTGGAATTTGTGTCTTGTTCTGCACCCTTCAACCAAACTCTAACGGTGAGGGAAGTGCTGGCTCACTGAGATGTGCTCTTTTATACCAGGCAATTTGATATAAGGCACGTAGCAAGTGGAAATTAAAAGCATCCTCAGTGAGAGGGAGCTTTCTCAAATCTGACCTAAAAGAGGCAAACATGTGCTGGCGTGGAATGTTCAAATTTGTAATTCCAGATTCTCTGAATCCGTACAGTGCAATGGGAACGTTATTGCATCATTGTGAGCGGATTATACTGTGGGCGTATCTGTAAGTTCTCCATCACTAAATACTGCTAAAGAATTTAACCCTCCAATCATATCCAATGCTAGTTTTGCTCCCCTCCCCTTTCCCCATTCATATGGATTGCTCACTGTATCACACCCACTCAGAACATATGTACTGAGCAAAGTAGCATAAAGTGCACGTGGATCTTTGTCAGAGTTACAAGACAATTATTTGACTAGAGCATGTAGAGGTATATATCTATCATCACGTTAAATCCAACGTGCTTTGAGTTCTGATAAGAAGACTAAGTTAGACAATGCAAGTAATGTTATGGCCGCGTCTGTTGCATATATGACTGCACTTACGTTGATGACCATACACTTTTAAATATTATGCTAGGTGAGCCATTATCCTTGTATGAGCTTCCTTGTGTTTGAACACGAAATATCTGCTATATCAAATGTACTATTTTTTGGCACAGAAACTGTACTTCCATCATTTCTATTCATTCCACCCATGATGAACGTTGTGTCTTCTGGGAGGTAATTGGAATTATCACAGATTGCCTGGAGTAAGAATGAAAGTTCGCTTTGCATTCGTCTCTGTCTTTCATGGGATTTCAAGCTGTAAATTCGATCAATGTAATACAGGTCGCCAACAACGTTGATGCATTTGTAGTTTGCTGGCTTCAGCTGTATGACATTTTGTGCATAGCGCTCATGAAGATCACCAAATCGCTTTGAACCCAGGTGTTGAAATCTATTTACGAAGGCCATTGTATCTAATAAAAAGATTGTTCTGAGATCAGATTTTGGCAAATGATATGGCTGGTTAAAATCTGTACCTGCTTCAGATATTAGCTTTCTTTAAAAGTCTGATTTACAAGCTTTCCACATAGTATATTTGGCCCCAAGTCTGCAGCCTAAATCAAACAGTGAGGATGGGTAATTTGTCCATTCATGACTAAATGTTATCTTCCTAGTCTCGTCGTCAGCACTCTGACAAAAAATAAAGCCCTGGTCACAGCACTTTCCTCTTGGTATATTTTAACAACATTACTTTTTAAATTGTGTGTCTTGGATGCAAATGCTGTCCGACGTGGCACAACAATCTTTTTAGAATGTTCAAGTTCTGGTTGACGCAAGGCTTCTTGTTCTCGTTGCTTGCCATTTATAATATATGTGATTGATGCCTTGTGTCCTGTGGCTATGTTGATGAGATCAATTTTATTTTAACAGGCGAAAAGATTCCCCATTTGTTCTGTTATCACATTCCACATATTTTCGTCTATTTGAAAATTATTTGCAATAGCTTTATTAAATTCACCATGGTGATGTGAATTAGATTCACCAACGTCAGCTATCGTTGTGAGGAATGGAATAGTTTTAACATATTTTTTCTCTAGATGCAAGAGCCTGTGAGATACCTTTGAGTGATGAGGTCTTTCCTTCAATGTTACATGTCTTCTCTAAGGCCTTATCCGTCCGAACTCCATTGAATTTACCTTTTAAAAGATGTAGGCCTACTGCCCTTAATGAACTTTGAAAATACGTTTGGGTGTATCTTTTCCATAACTCGCATGTCTCTTAAATACATAAGAAGAAATATCATGTACTTTGTGTGTTGTGCAGAAGCTGTGTAACATTTTCTCCACTGAAGCAAGGTGTTTATTCCAGTCCCCGACTCTTTCCGCATGGATGTATTCTTTCAATATTGTGACCACATATATGCACATTGACTAGTAAATCATTATCTTTATACTGGTATATGTTGTGGGTAGTTGCATGCATTGTTACACCAGTAGGTGTGTGTGCTCGTGAAAGTCTAAATTATCAAGTGCATTTTGTGAAAATCTGCTACGAAGAACCCCAGATGGTACAAATAGCCCTTCATCTTCTGATTGCATGCTGATATCTTTTGCCTCTATTGTTATATACCTACCATCAGGACCTGGGTTACATCTAAAAACTTCTTTCTCTGATTTCACCTTTCCATTTTCTCTTCAAGTTCTGCATCGGATTTAGTAATGATCCAAGCAATTTGGTTGTAAATATCCTTTGGTAGGCCTATTCGCACAACTGCAGAGTTTTGAGATGTCACCACCTTCAGTTTGATTGTCCCCATCATGATCACTTTTTGTAGCTAACATTTGAGCTGTTTTTCTCATCTGCGATCTAAGATGTTTTGCGACGCCAAAATAGTTATTTTCACGTCATCAGCTTCAGGTAAAAGCTCTGAGTCAGCTACTTCCTTCTGTAATTTTTTTGCAAGTACACACATTTCAGCTACTGTTATTGAGGATAAACAAACCAAACTTGACATTCACCCTTGTAGCACAATTTGCACATCATTCCCAAATCGATCAGTTAATATTTTACAGAGTCAGTCTGTTCTATATGACATAACATTATCTGCACCGATCCCCTGTAGGATTCCAAGGTATTTGTCACGCAGTTGAGTGATGTAAAAAGCAGATCTGTCTTTAAAAATAGGCTCAGAAATTTCAGATGCAAGTGTAGTCCTGAACGCTTTATCATACATGATATTTTGTGCATCATCACTAACTAACCTTGGTGCTCTTTCACCATGCATGCTCCTGAATTTATCCATACAGACTTGTGGTGGCAAAAAATCAACGGAATCATATATACTAGTTCTTTTCCATGACCCTGTATTGTGAGCAATATTGATTCATAATTAATTTATTTTGCCTTTTTGTATATTGCTTCTTGTTTCTGCTTGGTAGCGACTAGTATTAGCCGCCACCTATCCTTTGCGTCTCTTTTTTTTGCAAAGGAAGCAGCGTGATTTGTATGTGACTTAACTCGCCCTTAAACTGCTCCTTGTTTTTAAATCTTCGGCTGTTCCATGAATATTTTCTTCTGATTTCGTCTTTTTGATACTTTGTTTCGCAATTGTTTTCTTGTGTACACACTTCGACATGTCCTATGGCAGATGGGTGTCATCGATAAAAATGTTTCTTCATCCTGCATTAGCGTCCATAGTCTGTCATATACATCATCATGACGCTGCTCAACAGCATGTCTAAATGCACCAAAATCATTTGCAGTTAAGTTAAGGTTATGTTCAGTTGTGCTTTGGCAAATAATACACCTAGTAAAGTCTGTCTCATTAGATAATTGTCTTTTCATCACAAATACAGGCTCCATTTCTATTTGTATCTACAGTTCATATTCTATTTTAGTTACATTCACTAGGCCTACATATGCATGAGTTCTAGCTATACTATGACAACACCATCGATCACGAAATGAAATAAATGAAATTACCCAGACTAGAGTATCATTACTGTTAGCTTTACATATCTGATATGAATATGTGGACAATTGTTTGAATAAATGCAGCATTCTGGACTAGTGTACAAAAAAGATAATGAAAATGTAACGATGTATATCAAATATAAAGATTCATCAGCTTCAGGATACATCTGGAAATAACATGAAATATTAATTATTATCAATATTCACATTCTGTGTCATTATACCAACATTTTGGTGTATTTATTGTTGCCATGGCTATCAAATTATAAAAATTAGAGTCATTTTAGCATTTCCCGTAGCGGAAAAAAACTATTTTGCGGCGGATAAATTGACTATCACCACTTGTGAAAACACAGTGTTTGCATATCTTTTGCAAGAGCTATAGAAAAGCCAACATCACTTTTCTTACTCTTGAATATCTATAGTATGATTTTGTGGGGTCAAAAATTTTAGATCGGGGGCTGTAAGGTTCAACCCTTTTTTTGAGAGATAGAGAACGCTGGCTCCCTGACTAAATGCTATTATTTACACTATTATGCCACATCTTAACATTATAGTGTCATATTCTGACATTGCTTTCCAACAATACGGGCTCAATGTCGCGTGTGAACTTGATAGCTACAAAAATTATTAACGTTTCCTGAATTTCCTAGTAATTATAATTATGTTTCTACCACAGAACGATCTTACATTTGCTTTCAACATAGGATATATAATAGTAGTCCACCAACGACTCAAAATATGATAGGCTCAGTCTGAATGGCTCAACTAAGCATTCCCGTCGTTCAGTTGATATGTGATAATTTTTGGCAAATCATATGGCGACCATCTTAAATTGATTCAAATTAGGAATTTAATATTATCATGTAATTTTGAGACCTCACACATGTTTCTATCTTCATCTGTTCCAAAGTTACAATACATTATATAATCATGACATCATTGTATTATGTGATGAATGGCAAATGAGATGAAGAACATTTTTAATTTATGTAAAATAGACTATTGCCATTGTCATATACATACACGGCTTTGAAGTTTCGATTTTTTTATTGTATTGTGTTGCCAATTCAATTCTAATTAATTTGATACCTTATTTATTTTGCTATATTTATTTGTTCCAAAGTTATGATGCATAAGCTGATAATTGGCCAATCACGTGGCGGCCATCTTTTATTTATGCAAATTAGGCCTCTTATAATTTTTGTCCCCCACAAAATAAAATCACAAAGCTTTTTATAAGGAGTCAGTGTGCAAAAATGTCGCGGGTTTATGCAAATATTCACACCTTGGTGAAAGAACCCATGGACTGAACATAATGATTTCAATTGGCGGCCATTTTGTATTTCGACTTCTCATATCTGAACCAAAACATTCAGGTCATTTCTATTTTAATTCAGCATAACCCAATTATGTTAGGACAATTTTTAATAATAAAAAATCCAACAGCAAACCTGTTAAAAAGGAACATATTTGTCGTAATAATTACATTATCAGTAAAAAATGGCGGCCATTTTGTTTTCAATTTTTGACTAGCTAAACTGCAATTACCAGCTTGGAAATGGTATTTTGCGAGTTCTCCATACCCTAATTTGGTTAGAAAGCTGGTTTTCCAACTTTTCCTCAAAAATACCTACAGGTTTCTGATATTCTGAAAATATACCTAGTGCATTCTCCACTCAAATTCCTAATTACCATGATCACAGGCCAGCTTGCTTGCTGTAACACACTCGATGTACATGACAGTCATATTGGTAGAACACAACGGCTGCATCGCATGCAAACTTCCACTGGACATCAAATCAAGTCAAAAACGACATTTGTTTACCATACACGTCGCCGACGTCGCTCAATCGATGAAGGGACTCGGGAGCCCTGAATATTTCTTACGCTAAGAGATAAACTTGTGGGCATCAATATTTCACACTTTCTTTATTATATCCAGGATATTCCCGCGTAATCCATCAGAAAGGGAACCGACAGCGTCACCGCCTCATGTGGCCATCCGTAAAGTGGGGGCAGCGTGGCCAGACGCCGGCATAGTGTTGGGCCGGAGTCGTTGACAGCGGCCCAACACTGTGCCGTCGTCGGTTGGACCCGACCTTGAGATTATCCACCGCGTGCCATACACATCCTCTCGCATCTGTCTGTAAGGCCACAGGAATGGACCTAATTTGCGGCAGTATCGAATTCCGAGTTAATGGTGGATTTTTATAGCTGGGACACCGGTGGTCAGCCTGAAAACGGCCAAGGCACGGCTTGACCTGCAGGAATCTCACCCGTGATCCATTAATCTCCAATTGCCCTGTCGGCATCACGGACCTATTAAACGTCATCAAGCACAAAGAACGCCGACCCAAGATACAGGGGAGTGTTGTTATTGCAAATCGAGATTAAAACCCTTACAAGCCTGAATTTACCATTGTCATCTTCATCCACTACAAGCCGCGAATTGCTGATGGAATTCTCGACTTGTAGCGGATGAAGATGAATTGAAGCGGGTGGCAAATAAAAAAAATATATTGTTATTATTAAAACAGTTCCATGAAACTTTTCGTCCCAAAACCCCTAGGTGTTAGTAAATGAAGTCGTTCTACAGGGATGGAAAATTATGCTTTGATGCATCGTGAGGGTTTAACCCTAACAGTGCACGGATCAACTTTAGTCGTCAGAATCTGACGTCTGTAGACGTCAGATTCTGACGTCTAAATAATCTGGTGGCCAAGTATGCATTTTTTGGTCAACCTTGCAAAAATACCCCCAAACGAGTTTATTGTTAATTATGATAGAGGGCGATGTCTAGAATCAGAATCTGAATGATGCTAAGCTGGCATCATTGAGCGTTTTGCGTAATTCAAGATGACGTCCAAGATGGCCGCCGGCGTATGGACGTCCTTTAGAAACGGTGTAATTTTGTTAATTTTAGTACAATTTTCTTTTGTAATACATCATTTCAACTATTTAGATAGTCATTGAATCCATCTAGACCATTTTCAGAGCATTTGGAAAGAGATTTAACCCTTTTAGCGCTAGAGGTTGTTTTTGGATTGCTAAATTCACATTCAGTAGTGCTGATAGACACCAAATGATTAATTATTCATAATAATTATTATATAATTGTTTATTTAATATTTAGCTCAGGACTAGTATAATTTAATTAAAAATGCAATAATGCTGGTTAATTTGGCCTTAGGTATTACTTCAGACCACGCCCACTCCGTTATTATTTTACTATAGCGTAGCGTAACAATTGATCGTAATATTAGAATTAAGTTTTACTAAAATAATAAATCTTCTTCATTTTTGCAGTACCCTCCATATGAATGAAGGCTAGTATCGCTGCCTGCGATATAATATATTGTGTTAGCTAGTAAATAGACTAAATAGTTCTAGTTTGCAGTGTACTTTTAAATCAATTGTTTCAGATATGAGGCCGCATCACATATATCACATATAGTTTGGTTAATATGTTGGTATTCAGATCGCAAGCATCCCAGCTTGTAAACTTAGTAAATGATGAAAATGAAGTTCATTCGTCAAATATAAAATCAGTAGCTAGGAAAAATGTTCGTGAATCTAAAGCCATTAAACAAGATACCACGAAATACAGTTGTAAGATTGATAAAACTGATGCTCGTAGCCAATGTAGTGAAACCCTTTTATCTTTAATTGTTATTTCACATCGCCCCAAAGCTAAACAGTAGGCCTAGTTTACCTGCTTACTTGATTGGAAATATAATAAGCAGCGCTATAACAAGCAATTTAATAATGCTCTGCGACTACAAAAGGATTGTATGCAAGGTTATGCAAATAAATTGCCCCGTGGTTTCTATGATACAATCAGTAGTCCTTTAGGCCACGAGCAGAAAGAAATGTAAATTAGGACAAACCTCAACAGTGAACACATAAGTCATCTTTAATCGAACGCTAGGGATAATTCAGACGAATTTGACTTACAAAATTTATTTTCCCATGAATTAGCACTAATTCCACATCTCTATTTCAAAATCGGAACTAAAGACTTTCCTTCAAGTTGAACAATCGTCTGGCAATAAGCTTCAAAATCCAGACTTGGGAGTGCTTGACAATTGTGCAATACTTTAAGCCATACTTTGGCCAATATCTGGCACGATCAAGGCCATGGCAAATGTAATAGTGGCATATTTAAGTGAGATTAACACCTTGTGATGTTTATCTAATCTTCGATTGATACTTTGACAATAGCCCCAAAGGATGCACCCGTGGACGCCCACTGTTGGTAGCCGACATAATCTCACTTTGCAATCCCCCTGCCACCACATACAGTGTATCTTACTGTTACTGATAACAAAGTGCAGATAATTTGATATTATATCCTGCATCATTGAACATTATAACGATCACCCCTGCAACAATACCCTGATCATCACTGGTGCTGAGACTGTTCCTAATGAAGTGAACATGGGGGTTCACATTAAAATACATGATATAGCTAATAGTCATGAAGAGGCAGACGTAATAGTGGTGAATCAGGTGATGTCTGCAGCCAGACAAGGACGTAAAACTATACATGTTGTGTGTGATGACACTGATGTGTTTGTGCTTGTAATTCATGTTGCAAATTACCAATCAAATAATTATGGTACCGACATCATTAAACAGGACTGTGGATAATATTGGCGACACAGTGAAGAAACATGACAACATTGTGCAAGATATTTTATCACTTCATTCCTGATTAGCTATGACACAGTCAGTACTATATACGGCATTGGAAAAGTGAAGGCATTGAAGACACTTCAAAAAGTATAGCTCCACCAATGTTAGGTTGTCAAGAAAAGAGATGAGTACATTATTGATCGAAGCCATTCAATTCATAGCATCCTGCTATGGGATCACTCAGTTTCGTGAATCGATGTCTGACTTACGATTTAAAATATTGAAATCAAAGACCGGACGCAGCAGTTTTAAAGCATTTTTAAGTTGCCATCTCTCCCTCCAACATATGAAGCCTTCGAATTACATGTGAGACGTGCACATCACCAGGCAATTATCAGATTATATGGAGGGCCGCACTAGCACCTGATCCGCCTGTACTAAATGCCACCGAGTATGGGTGGCGTGCTGACCACCCGACTAAGACTCTAGTACATGTTGACTTACCTGTTTGTTCCATGGCTGCACCAGCTCAAATGTTTAAGGTGTAGTCAACTGACAAAATACGCGGGACAATGTGGCCCCCCAGAATGCAACAGTGGCCCCTGGACATTCCACAATGACATATCACCCCACATCCACAGTTATCAGCCAAGATAATAATACTATATGCGTTTCATACCCATGGTCCGCATTAAGAGCAAGTTCACAAGTCATATAAACTCCACATACTTAAGCGACATCTATGAGGAAATAATTCACCATTTCTCTCATGTGGGCTTTGTGTTGTGACACAAAAGGTTGTGTTACCGTGGGGGGTTGGAAACAGCTGACCTCCAGCATATTGACGTCCCAGCCAACACAGCACAATCACCAAATGTTGGTTTAATGTCGACCAACGTCGCTAACATTCAAACAGCATTGGGCCAATTTCTCGTTGGAGTAGTATCTTGTAATCAGTTCAGTCGCTGATATTAATGCTGTCAAAGTGTACTCCATAAGCTAATGTAGGCCTACACTCGACCGTCCCACACATGCGCATTTCACAGCTGTATGAATCTTTAAGCCTCATGTGCTGCTCGTGTAGCACTAACAAAAAATGCTCATGTCATCGATCTGGAATAACATGCATAATAGTTGGCAAATGCTGAATAACAGACGCAGCAACGTTTAATAATTCAATAATGTTCATAAGAAATGCTAAATATACATGTACATGTAGTTAGTAAAACGTTTTGCATCATTGATATGGTGTCTTTATTACTATTTTTATCATAATTCACATTTACAATGTAGGCTACTGTAATTAATACAGATCACTGACGTGTTTCTAACGCTAATAGGTGCGCCATATAACTTGACGGTTAAAAAACATGTTGCGTCGTTCATATGGTGCCTTTATTATGCTTTTTGTGTAATTCACATTGACAATTTACTGAAATTAATACAGATCACTGACAATGCAGATCACCAAAGATAGGAGGTGTGTGGTATATGTGTATCTGTGACGCAGAGATGATTAGTATTATCACTAGAGTATTAGTATTTTTTCAGTTTATTTGAACCGACTACCTAATTTTGCTGCTAACCTTTTATGTCAACATGGGCTATAAAAATCTGTATGGATATTACAATAAAAGTATTAATCGAAGTTAAAACTTATAGTATATATTTTCTGCATGTTTAGTGATACAATTATTACTTATAAACGTTAGTATATGTAAATTTACATTACTGAATGTGGATTTGGCGATCCAAAAACAACCTCTAGCTCTAAAAGGGTTATATCACTTTCAAAATGCTTTGAAAATGGTTTAGATGGATTCACTGACTATCAAAATAGTTGAAATGATTTATTACAAAAGAAAATTGAGCTGAAATTAATAGAATTACACCGCTTCTAAAGAATGTCTATACGCCGGCGGCCATCTTGGACGCCATCTTGAATTACGCAAAACGCTCAATGATTCCAGCTTAGCATCATTCATATTCTGATTCTAGACATCGTCCTCTATCATAATCAACAATAACCTCGTTTGGGGGTATTTTTGCAAGGTTGACCTCATGGCTGCTGGACTAAAAGTCGATCGCTGCACTGTAAGAATAAAAATATTCCCATTGTCCGCAGACCCATAACATAGGTACTCAAATGGATCGAGAAGAGCTAACTAAGCCATTTATGATGACTTCAAATTAAAAAAAACTTTGGCTTCCAAGGTTTTTATAAAACATTGCAGCGCTTTGAGGGTTAAAGGGTTAATGATTGTCATATGGGGCGGGACTCCGATGTGGGACCTATATTGACCATGTTGACGTCACCACATCCGATGTCCCCAATAATTGACTGCAGCGTTCATCACTAACTGCTACCACCTGGTTACATGCATATTGGGGGCCCTGGTGCAGTGGTTAAAGGTGCCTGCTTGGAAAGTCGGACATCACGGGTTCGAACCCCGCTCTGGCCTTCAAGTTTCGAAGGAACAACATGTTTCTTCTCTCCCCACTCGTAAAGATTAAATATTGTGGGAGGAGGGGGGAGGAAGGGTTACAAGAATTTTTATTACACACTTACAGTACTGATTTCACAAAATGGGACAGATTTTTCATCAGTGGCTGGCCTGCGTTAACGCAGGCCAGCCCGTCATTAGCCCGGGCGCAAGCCCGGCGAGACAGGCGCAGAATTGGTTGCGCCCAGCGCAGGAAATGGGCTCGAGCCCCCACACGGTTCGGGCCAGGAAAATATACCCGCCCAAATTCTACTTGGGCTTGCACCCAGTATTCTGTGTGGCGGCTAACATGGATGCTGTGAACCATGTGTCATCTCGCCTGGCTGGCCAGGCTCGCTCTGGGCAAGACAGGGCGCGCTCAGCTTGACCACATTCAGCATCATCTAAACAGCTCTGAGTTGATCTAAACGTGCAATAATTGAGTGTCCGTACGCGTATACATCTACACCTGTTGCAATCCTCATTTATTTCTGCTTAGCCATTTAGCATTTAGCCTTTAGCATTTAGACATTATCTTTAGTATCGGAAAAGCAGTTCAGTGTATAAATTCAGAAAATGGGTGGTTTTATGAAGCTACGGTCACTGGAATAGACCTAACTGAAGATGAAAAAGCAGGCACCTGGAAAGTCAGGCTCGCCCGGCGCACCGGTCGAGCTTGAAACTGGACCAGACGAGAAGCGCGCCTGACTAACACATACAGGCGTTGACTCAATTCGCCGAGGCTCTAGATTGGCTTGAGCCCCGGCGATATGAGCGCGGCTCCAGTTGTATGAACTTATACCAAAACGCACATTGCGGCCCGGCTAAAGGATTTTATAACTTTGGGCGCATACATGCGAGCCCCAAATGGGGTGGGGAGAGAACATGGGGCTAGCCCAGGGCTAGCCTGCGTTAGCCGGGGCTAGCCCCACTGAAAAAGCTTGTCCCATTTTGCTAAATCAGTACTGTATGTTGTTTCGCTGTTTGTTTGCGCCGAATTACTTTTTAGCGCTACCTTCGGCTATGGGGCGAGGGCCCTAGGTTAGTGGTTGGCACCGCTGCCCTTCACGCTAGATTTCGGGGTTCGGTTCCCGGTCTCGGCGGTTTGAAAGAAACAACGATGTTTCTTCCCCATCCACGTGTAAAACTCAGTATTGTGGGGAGCTTCCGTGACCGAGAGGTAGCGTGCTCGGCCTCAGACCGCCAGGGCTCGAATTTCGAATCATGTTTCTGGAGGACAGCGTCATCTCATTCATCTCACCATGCTCAGGAGGTTCTCCTGGCCTAGTTTAGCCCATATGTGCACAAAGGTGGCCTAAAGCCCGATTCATTTCATTTCCTTCAGCTATTTTTCACGGTCAAATTGAAAAACATATCATTTTTGCATCAAATCTTACAGGCCGTCTTTTTTAAAGCGAGCTCCCCTCATTTCTCACTTGCAAAGGCAAGCAACAGTGTCTGCTTACCTCGAAGGCAAACACAGCTGTACTCAATAATAATATTGAACAAGTTGTCCAGTATTAACACGACAGCGGGATGATCCGCTATTTACGTTTTCTTGGTTGTAATTAAAGTTAGTCATGCTACTTTGAGTTTTGTCGGTTGTCACACAGGAAGGCTTTGAAGGCTGAAGACAAAAAGCAGTAACTGCTCACTTGAAAAGTAAGCAGTTACTGCTGTTTGCCTTTGCGTGGCACATCAGCACAACATTAATCCCCTCATCGACTGCCCCCGACACGTTACCTTGGGTCAGCTCTGGTTCAGGTCACTGACCCATTCTTCCCTGCGAAGCCAAAAGGCAGTATTTGCTCACTTGTAAAGTAATCAAATACTGCCTTTTGGCTTTGCACGGCAGCATTGTCAACTAATACGAATCGTTGAACTAATGTTATTTGATGTTTCATGGACACTAGCCAAGCATAAATGCAATGCTCGTTAGACCAATATTGGGCTGGAATTAGATTTGGCTTAAATAGGTCTATCAAAACCAATGCTGCTCTGTAAATTAATTTGTGATTGCAAAGTAAGCAGATACTGTCGTTTAGTGTTTTGCACGATAGCATGGGAGAAAGCATCCATCTGCTCCGCATTGTTAGCTGCGAAAAAGGTCTAGTCCTTCCGCTAAGTCCTTATCCATAACTATAGAATGCAGAACTCATCGGGCTTTCCTTTACGAGATGTAACGTCCAACATTTCTGAATGTACTCATTTTTTCGAGTCTTTCAAATGGTTGTTATAAATATGCTTGTATATGCTGTGCTCGAAATCATACATTATTATATTATTTTCCCTATCTGAAAACGTCATTATTGTCACTAAATAATTAACACCAAACATATATTAAATATATATTCATCAAAACGGCGTGATTTACATACTGAGTAGGTAGTCATCGCTGACTGTTGTACATACTGAGTAGGTAGTCATCGCTGGCTGATGTACAGACTCAGTAGGTAGTCATCGCTAACTGATATATAGACTCAGTAGGTAGTCATCGCTGACTGATATATAGACTCAGTAGGTAGTCATCGCTGACTGATGTACAGACTCAGTAGGTGGTCATCGCTGACTGATGTACAGACTCAGTAGGTAGTCATCGCTGACTGATGTACAGACGGAGTAGCTGGTCATCGCTGACTGATGTACAGACTCAGTAGGTAGTCGCCGCTGACTGATGTACAAACTCAGTAGGTAGTCATCGCTGACTGATGTACAGACCCAGTAGGTAGTCATCGCTGACTGATCTACAGACTCAGTGAGTAGTTTTCGCTGTCTGATGTACAGACTCAGTAGGTAGTCATCGCTGACTGATGTACAGATTCAGTATGTAGTCATCGCTGACTGATGTACAAACTCAGTAGGTAGTCATCGCTGACTGATATATAGACTCAGTAGGTAGTCACCGCTGACTGGTGTACAGACTCAGTAGGTAGTCATCGCTGACTGATGTACAGACTCAGTATGTAGTCATCGCTGACTGATGTACAGACTCAGTGGGTAGTCATCGCTGACTGATATATAGACTCAGTAGGTAGTCATCGCTGACTGATGTACAGACTCAGTAGGTTGTCATCGCTGACTGATGTACAGACTCAGTAGGTAGTCATCGCTGACTGATATACAGACTCAGTAGGTAGTCATCGCTGGCTGATTTACAGACGGAGTATGTAGTCATCGCTGACTGATGTACAGACTCATTAGGTAGTCATCGCTGACTGATGTACAGACTGAGTAGGTAGTCATCGCTGGCTGATTTACAGACGGAGTATGTAGTCATCGCTGACTGATGTACAGACTCAGTAGGTAGTCATCGCTGACTGATGTACAGACGGAGTAGCTGGTCATCGCTGACTGATGTACAGACTCGGTAGGTAGTCGTCGATGACTGATGTACAGACTCAGTAGGTAGTCATCGCTGACTGATGTACAGACTCAGTGAGTAGTTTTCGCTGACTGATGTACAGACGGAGTAGCTGGTCATCGCTGACTGATGTACAGACTCAGTAGGTAGTCGTCGCTGACTGATGTACAGACTCATTAGGTAGTCATCGCTGACTGATGTTCAGACTCAGTAGGTAGTCATCGCTGACTGATGTACATACTCACTAGGTAGTCATCGCTGACTGATGTAAAGACTCAGTAAGTAGTCGTCGCTGACTGATGTACAGACTGAGTAGGTAGTCGTCGCTGACTGATGTACAGAATGAGTAGGTAGTCATTGCTGACTGATGTACAGACTCAGTAGGTAGTCATCGCTGACTGATGTACAGACGGAGTATGTAGTCATCGCTGACTGATGTACAGACTCAGTATGTAGTCATCGCTGACTGATGTACAGACGGAGTATGTAGTCATCGCTGACTGATGTACAGACGGTGTAGGTAGTCATCGCTGACTGATGTACAGACTGAGTAGGTAGTTGTCGCTGACTGATGTACAGACTGAGTAGGTAGTCATTGCTGACTGATGTACAGACTCAGTAGGTAGTCATCGCTGACTGATGTACAGACGGAGTATGTAGTCATCGCTGACTGATGTACAGACGGAGTGGGTAGTCATCGCTGACTGATGTACAGACGGAGTAGGTAGTTGTCGCTGACTGATGTACAGACTGAGTAGGTAGTCATTGCTGACTGATGTACATACTCACTAGGTAGTCATCGCTGACTGATGTACAGACTCAGTAGGTAGTCGTCGCTGACTGATGTACAGACTCAGTAGGTAGTCGTCGCTGACTAATGTACAGACGGGGTAGGTAGTCATTAATGACGGATATAAAGGCTGACTTAGGTGTTCATCACTGACTAATGAACAGACTTAGTACACATATGTAACTCAGGGGGCTATTTCAAAGCGTTAAGATCCGATATAGTCGGGTTGCCATATGGCCAATTGTTACTCCACCTTGCATTTTGGAAACCCCAACGTTTTTTTGCTGTCTTGATATGCTGATATAGTCTACTTTAAGAATCCACTTGGCGCAATTTGTGGTAGGTTGAGCATTTTTCATAATTAACCAAAATCCAAAATGGCCGCCGGTTACTATTATCAATTCATATTTTTGTTACCATTTGTGATAAACCAACATATAATACCTCATTTTCGTGTATGAAATACCTGGTAAATTGATTGTTGGCATTAATAATGCAATTAAAGGTCAAGTTCACATCGAAATGTCAAGGTCTACTGGTATCAAAAGGCAAGGTTGGGCTGTCTGTTTATCTAATTCAATCCAACATTTAGTCACAGGATGCAATGATATTGGGCTATGCTATCAAATTATATCACCTTATTGGGTTCAAGGAGATGCTGCAAGAGCTTCATAGTTGTGGTTATATAGTAAGCTATGACGAAGTTGTCAAGTTTAAGCAATGTTCAGCACTCTTCATCCAAGAGAAACGGCTCTTATGATCCCCCTCCAGTTGTGAATGGTCTGATTTCAGCATGGTTTGATAACTTTGATTTTGTGGTGTTTACGCCAAATGGGTGTCGTGAAACCCACTAGAATTCATGGAGAATTCTGGCATTGTGAGTTCCTGCAGTGATGTGAACACCTCAGAGCTGTGTGCACGTGGCCATATTTCAGCTACTGACATGGAGTATGATAAAGACTCATACTAACATGCAGCGGCAAAATCTAGTATAGTAGAGAGTAGCTTCCTGACAAAAAATGCTGGTGGCATGACTGTACCTCTTCTGCCCAAACAAGAAGCTGCAAAGGTAGATATTTATTCACACAGCGCAATTCTTTACTCCATCATACACATCCCAAAAAACCCATACTCAATACCATCAAACCTGCTGTGATACTGTCTGACCAGAACTTCTCGTCAAAATCAGAGATAAATACTGAACAACAAAGTTTAAAATGAGCACAAAGGAGGACATTAAATGGTTGATAAAAGTCTGGAGAATATGGAGTTGAATATCTCAAATGACTCGCGAATCTTCTTCCCGCGACACAATATCATTATGGCCCTCTTACTGATAGTCCGCCAACCCACATTGATACTGTCCTGACAAGCATGACCTACACAGAGGAATTCCTGAATAACTTGGAAATGAAGCAAATTTGCCTTACAGTTGATATGCAACTATTCAAACTTGCCATGCAGATCATGTGGTCTGATGCAAAAAGGAGGTAAAACTTTGCAATGCGACCTTGAGGCATGCATACACTGTCATTATGCCTGGGTTCCATTGGTACTATCATGAAGGGGTTAGCCTTGAAGAAAATATCCAGGCAGCCTATAAAGGCATACCAAACAAGTTAAATAGAAAAAAACTGGTCACGTGCTGTTCGGGGATCCCACATGGTGTCTTATAGAGGGAAATAACGAGAAGGTTGTGGGTAGATGGCTTTATCAAGCCAGTCACCATCGTTCACCAGTATCTTCGAGCTGAGCGAGAGGGAGACTGCTGCTTCACTACTACCTCAGAGATATGTCGCGATATTTCCATGATTGTGCAGAAAGCGACATAAAGCAATATTCACTCACTCAGACATATTTTACAATATTTTTTTATTCCTGGAATTATCCCAGGTATATACAAACTATTCATGTACATGAGATGAGACAGATAACTGGAGAAGGCATAAAGGCAGACTTCCTCAAAGGCAGACATGTATGATGGAAAGCTGTGTTTCAAGATCAATTTGAAAAGCAGACCATGATTAGGTATGACTGGGGTAGGAGTGGTCTAAGGTGACGCACACTGTCCCCCAAATAGCGAGCTGAGAGGATAGTCACTCACCCTATACTCCCTCCAGAGAATGGCTAAGCTCATGGAGAACATGTTTGTTGAAGATAAAAACGTCATCCTTGGTAATGACTGTTACTCCACATCAGCAAATTCCACTGACTCAATGGAAACTACCTGAGACACCTATTGATTTCCCGAAACACAAAGAGAAAGAGGAGAGAACGAGAAGGCGGGCAAATAATGCTGATCTCATATTGTGTGAGATTGATAGTCATGACTACCCCTTACACTGCCTCAAGTTTATCTCTTGAAGAATGTTGTCAATGGCAGAACTGCTAATAAAAGTGTTTATTCACACAACTGCTTTGAAATTGGCACGAGACTGGTGAAAAGCTTCATATGCAGCCTGCCCCAGGTGTTGTATGCATCCACCAAGACAAAACTTGTGTCACTGGAGGTGCTTAAGAAGGGAGTAAAATTAGGCGAACTAACTGCTTATGACATGGATTCCTTCTTCAAGCGCACAATCCTTATTGGCAGCAATTATTAGTTGTCCATGACCTGTCCATGAGCTGCCTCCTTTATTTGACCAATATGGGGACCTTAGACAGGGTACCAATCATCACTGTTGGCAAAGCTTGCTGTTTACATCACATATCAACCTGTTTCAGATGTAGAGATGGCTGACAGAAATACACTGCTGTACCACATTGTATGGCCACAGAATGGTACAGTCTCCATTATTGCAGAAAGTATGGACTCGCGTTTGCGCAGTGGTACGACTAACTATCACCCACCACTTGCATTGTCATCCTACAAAATTATTGTTTGTCATGATCGTTACCTTGATGTTTCCCCAAAAAATCATGAGCGGCCCAAACGCATGGGTGCTAATACTCCCCCTGTATATGAGCTTGAGCTCTGAACAACACTCCCGTCACGAGAACAAATCCTGAGGAGCACCAGCAACAAGAAAGTCTTTCTTGATCTCCTCTCATAATGTTCCATAGGAGAAGAGATTGAAGTAACTGGAGAACGGTACATGATGTTTTGATTCTGTTGATGTACTTCATTGAGAAGAAAAAAACCACAGGAAACATCTACATGAAGCGTTTTTTATGGCCGGGTCATTGATGTGAAGGCATCTACCACCATGCTTGGTCCCAAATGTTCCCAGTTGCTTGGCCTGCATAGTGTATCAGGTTGTGATACAAACGCTATTTCTTTCGCAAAGGTAACCTAATTGCTCGACTTTTGCGGAACAATGACTATCCACTCCTTCACTCATTGCTGGGAGAAGAAACAAACTCTCAATCTGAGGCATGTGAGCAGGCATGTGTTGGAGGAGCGTGTGGCTGTCAAGCAAAGCACATACCATGCACCACACATTTCAAATGTACAGGACTGCGAGTATCAATCCACATAGTGTGGACAAATCAGTAGATATAGAAGATGATGACGATGATGAAGAGGCCGATGAAATAGATTGACATTTCATAACTTTTCTTGGCGAAACACTGGCCTATCTATGTTTTCAATTGTGTCAATTTTTTTATTTTAAATGCTTTTGAAACCTTCACCTCCGTACGATACAATAGATATTGCGCCATAAGCAGTAACATATGCCCATACATTCATCGTACACAATATCAATGCAATAAAGTATCTTGTTCTGTAGTAAAATGCACATGACCTTGACCTTTCGATGTGACCTTGACCTTCAATTGCATTATTGATGCCAAAAAAAGATTTACCAAGTATTTTATACGCGAAAATGAGGTGTTATATGTTGCTCTATCACAAATAGTAACACAAATATGAAATAATAATAGTAGCTGGCGGCCATTTTGGATTTTCTTAAATTATGCAAAATGCTCAACCTACCACAAATTGCGCCAAGTGGATTCTTAAAGTAGACTATGTCAGCATATCAAAACAGCAAAAAAAGTTTGGGGTTTCCGAAATGCAAGGTTCTGGAGCTGGCAACCCGACTAATATGTTGGGGCTATTTCGGAATGCTAACATACGACGTTGCTGGCTAAGCTGTACTATCGACTTATCACTATAATGTGATCCGGCGATCTGCATGCATCTATAGCCTATTATCTTCTCCCCAGATAACAATCGACTTGAGTCTAACGTTGGATTAATGTTTGACCAAAGTAGCAGAAGTTGCTCAAACATTGACCCAACGCTCGACATGCGCAGACTTCTCGTGTCCGGTCCCGTCGGCGAGCCACTGGCAAAGGGAGATTATTAGATTGTTATGTCAGATAGGGAGGTCATGATAGTTTAACATGCAATCGCGAAGCAATCAGATGCCTGTCATTTTGTCAACCTTTCCCTCCCGAAGCGCATTTCATCAAAATACTTTGACTTTTGATGCGCCATAATAATTATTTGATTCCAAACTGACAAAGTCATCGTGGTTTCTGCGACATAACGCAGTGTACTCTGCAATGGAAAGTCAAAAGGCAGTATCTGCTTACTTTTTGCACTGTAGTACTCATCTGCACTTAGCTTTGACCGGTAATCTTAGAAGGTTAATCAAGTTAATTAACCATTAACCCCTATATATTTTGGTATAAACTATGGTGACCAAGGTTTTTTTTATCAATTTGAAATCATCATATGTTTTAGCTAGCTCTTTCCGCTTCATTTCAATACCTTTGTTATTGGTCTACGCCCCTTATAAATATTTAATTCATTCAGTGTCGGGACTGTATTTAGACGTCATAATATGACGTCTATAGATGTCAGATTCGGACGTCCAAAAAACGGTCACCTCGCTGAAAAGATTTGGTAATTAGTGTAGTCATTCTGGCAAAATAAATAACCTGGCAATTGCTAACAAGGGTTTGTATGATTTGTTGTGGTACATGTAGATATAGGTCCCAACTAACATTTCTGAAAAGTCCCAAGCAAACGTTCTGTTCAATTTTGAGAAATTGACACAAACTGTTTTCCAAAATCGCGATCACTATCGAAAATCGAATTTTTCATGTTACTGCATGCACCGCTACTTATGTTTTTGAACACCAATAATCGATTGCAGCTATTAGTTTTATTTTAAATATAAAGAATTATTGCTTTGAAGTTGATTTCGCAATTTTTCAGAAAAAATAGATATATTTTGAGTGATTTTAATCTTAAAAAGTATATGAGTATCAGTATGTTCGTACATTGGGACATTTGTTGCAGTTAGATTTTTCTTCCAATGTCTGTTTACACCAAATGATGTATGCTATCTGCAAACATTTTGTTTAATTTACGATATTATCAAGTTGATATTTTCACAGGCTCCGCACAGTTTTTCAATGTGAGATCTAGTCTGTCTGCCAAACTGGAAATAATACCCTAACCTCAGAGGCTCTGACAAAGTTTTTTTCTCTGTGAATTATTGTTGCATAAGGTCTGCTTGAACGTGAATTTCGTCTTCTATATCTAGCCTAACTGACAAATGCGCAGCACAAACAAATCCAAAAAATTGCAGTTCTCGTCTATGGACATGTTTACATCATATGGTCATATTAACCAACCAAAATAAAATAACCGATTTTTTGATGATTTTAGCCTGGAAATGTCCCTCTAACAAAAGCTCTTGAAAACTTTCAGATATCCAGAGAGACATCAATGTGTACTGCAAAGAAAAATATGCGGTCAACATTGATTGAATAAAAATGAAATCACAGAATCCAACTAAAACTGTGACATTTTCAACTAACACTAACACCCCAGAAAACACAAGACGTTAAACCAATGTTGATAAACCTACACTGGTGTGTTTGCTGGGACAAGGCGCTCTGGTTTAATGTTGGGACCAATGTTTTGACTGGTCTGTCGCGTCGCGCTATATGGAAATGGAATCGATAAACTGAGTAATACAGATTATTGCGCGATTCTGGTGCAATTTACATTTATCGCTGATTGTGTGACCTCCCTTGAAACTGACTTTATTCTTATAAGAACTAAATCTCAATGTAGGTAAACATTCCACTTATTTTGGTTCGATTTTTTTTTGTAGCATGATACATTTATCAAGCTTTACGGAAAATCCTCGATTTCTTTAATGTAATTTGCTTGGTAACAAAATAGATCTGTCAAGCTTTGTTAGAAATGCTGTTGGTGAAAATGGTAATTCCAATTAATTTACTTTTAGATTTATAAAACATCATTCAATCACGCTGGAAAACTAAAACCATTGTCTCATACGTCATTGGCAACCACAATGCAACGTATGGCGTGAAAACAAGTTCACAATCAACCAGCTGCAGCCAGTTCCGAACATCTTATTCTTTGGGCAGAGGTAGTATATAAGGTCCATATTTATGTCGTATTATCTTTGGCAGAACAAAATATATATTGGTTTTCTGACAGCAGACGCGTTATTTGAAAATCATACTGTAATGTCGCACATGAAAATATATCTTTAAGTCGTAAAAGAGTCACATTATGACATTTACATTTTAACACCAACTCGAAGTTGTGTCACGCTACCGAAAATTACTCAAAATCGCTTAATATGATACCAAACATTTGCAAATCTTGATGTTCAAGCACACAATCATTTCGTTCCCAATAACAGCTCAAGCAGTGATTTGATCGGCTAATAACACATTAACCCTTTAAACGCCGGTGCCGCATATATTCGTGTTTTTATTTTTTATTAACACATTAAGTACGACATTTTAAATATGTTAAAGATAAAATGTGACATCAATCAGCAAGATTTGAAAATAGTTGACCTCCATTTTGTAAAATCCGAATAATTTTCACTCACTTGAAGTTGTGGATCGCGTCAGCGAGACACAACTTCAAGTGGGTGAAAATTCAAATTGAATAACTTGGCGATTAAAGGGTTAATCCATGTCAAACACCATAGATGATAGCTAGCAGCACTAAACGGACATTATGAACAGGTGACAAATAAAAACACCAACATTTGCAAATACTTGGTCTCACATTAAACACATATTTTCACCCTGACGAGTCACAGCTTCAAGTCGGTGAAAAGTTAAATCAAACACCTTTGCGTGTAAAGGTTAATATAATGTAAGAATTAATCACTGGATTTATTTACGGCAGTGTTGACATTACTGCTATTATGTTTTGTTTAACTTTTCAATTTTCCGATCTCCGACTTGTTTTTATTATTATTTGACATTAGCATGATTGAACGGATGGTGGATTTTGCGACAAACAAACTTTGATGAGTCACTCTCTCATTACATATTCCATGCATATTGGAGCTGTTTGGAATATATTTACGTCGGTGCAAAATCTCAGCACCTGACACAGTACAGGGTCATCGCCGTACTGCAATATTTTTGTTTGCTCAAAATACATTAATCCATCAACATTCGGCTCCTTTAGCATAAGCGTTATGAATTGAATTCAGGCTTTTCTAAAAACAAAATTTGTGTGCTCGTCTTGAGAAAAACTCCTGCCAGTGGGGAAAGGGTGTGATTGTATATATCGCCATAGAGCTACATAAAAGTATCGATGTATTTAGAACTGTGAGTCGTCAAAAATAATGTTAGAATGTAAAAAATATTGAATGACTGAGTGAATGACTGAATGAATGAATGAATGAATGAATGACTCAATGACTCAATGAATAAATGAATAAATAAATGAATGAATGAATGAATGAATGAATGAATGAATGAATGAATGAATGAATGAATGAATGAGTGTGGCTCTATGGCAAAGTCCCTTTTTGCAAACACATGTCGCACCTGGCCTGGATGCACTTATATGCATACGACAATAAACTAGGGAAAAAGGCACTTTTCAGAATGAGTATGAAAAGTCAAACAAGCCCGCCCACTCTTTGTTTCGCACGTAATCATGGTAATCAACCGTCACTGTGCAGTTCAAAAGGAAGTATCTGCTAAATGTTAAAGTGAGCAGATACTGCCTTTTACATTTGCAGACCCGCACTGTGCCCGCATGTATATGTATGACAGTGCCCACAGGCCAGCAATGTAGCGCAATGGGAAACAGCACTAAGCGTTTACTTTTCAAGTAAGCGGTTACTTCTTTTCTCGCGGTAATACACCTGGAACCGCTGTTTGGGGCAGTGGACTGGTAAATCTAATCGTGTAACCGTGTCAGGGCTGACGGGAAACACGGACAGCTCAGCTAAGTGTAAGGGGATTGATGCTGGAGGGGTCGGGATCTGCATCTGTCCCAGAATCTGTGGAGGTGTGATTATAAAGACACAGACATCACCCAGCAAACACGACATGTTGAAACGATGATGTTTTATTGTTGGGCCAGTGTGAATGAGTGAATGAATGAATGAATGAATGAATAAATGATTGAATTAATTGGGTTTTATGTTACCTTAATTTGTGCACATATCGGCTAAACTGGGCCAGGTTAACCTTCTGATGGCGGTTTGATTAACTAGACGACACAGGATTCAAAATCAAAACCCTGGCGGCGGTCTGAGGCCGAGTTAGCCTCAGTGGTTGAAACAGGTTTCAGCCACAGATTTACCGCGTACAAAATCGTGGGACATTTCTTTAGATTGTCCTATCGAAAAATATCGGGGAATAATCATGTCGGGAATAGTTTTTTTTAGAATCAGTAACATTTCAGTTCCATGCCCGCATGCTCAGCTCAGAGGTCGCACAGTCATTAAAAAGTTATGGACATTTTTCGGACCTTGGGTCGGGATCGCTCTCAGTAACCGCCATGTTGGATTTTTCGGGTAAAGCGAACACACCCATCCACGGCCTCGGTGAGGACGACACGGCAAAGGCCGAGGACACCACGTCTCGGTCGCGGAAGATCCCCGCAATACTGAATCTACTATCAAATAGTTACTGTTTACTGGACAGCGATTTGGGAGTTATTCATAGTGAACATAAAGCATTTATTATAATGTATGGCCCAATATTGTCAAAAATGTCAGGCATATACAAAGGTTTTGTGTTTGCTTGGTAATATGCCTGGCGAAATGAAATGTGTGAAATATGTATCATTTATCTAAGAATAATTATACATTGAAACATTAAAAGAAGATACGACAAGATACGTTTATATTTGAAGTCGCAAATGGTAAAAATATAACATAGGCTCAAAAGGTTTAGTACAAACAACATGTAAAATAACAAGAAAGGTAACAATTAAAACAAGCTGGTTGGCTGGCAGAAAGGTAAGTATTTTTATTCTGTGGCATAATTAAGTACAAAATCTCACAGACATTTTATCTATTAAATCAACAAATTACCAAATCAAATTAGTGAATATCTGAAACTAATTGTGAACATTGCAAGGACATGGTCGCTCTCGTTAAATGTCAGTGACATGGTTTAAACCCTTAAAGCGCTATTGTAAATAATTTAAATTTTCACCACTTGAAAAATTGTGTCTCGCCACCGCGACCCGCAGCTTCAGTTGAGTGAAAATTACAAATAACATGTGTTTTATTTTAGGCACAGATTTCGTTTCCAATAACTGTGATTTGATCAGCTAAATTGGAAAGAATTAAAAAATGACTGTAGTCGTGTTTATAGGTTAAAGGGTTAATGCAATGTATCGCTCTTTTTCCAGCAACCACGAGACATTGACCAAATGCTGCACCAATAATGGGCCACCGTCTACGACGTTGGCCCACCAGTGGGCCAGCATTGGATCGCTGTCTGGTGTTAGCTGGGGATCTCAAGAGAATCAGACGCGCTATAGAATAACTATAATAGCCTCGTTTACATTTCAGTAAAAACAGTTAGAATTCAGAAACACCAATTTATTTAAACAATTTAACTATTTAGCACACCGTGTGCCAGGCATGAATACGGCGATAATTTTTTTATTTTTATATTATTATAATCAGTTACAGCGCAACGCGTAAAACAAACTATTTATTAATTTCCAGAACACACCAACTCGAACGCCAAACTGGCTGATTTTTTGCTCGCGTTTGCGCCTGTTTTTCCTAAGAAAGGGAAATAAACGTCGAATTTCGTCTATTCTCATGTGGTGTCGTTCTCGTGTTCGCGTTGGTGTCTTTTGACCTTGCAATGCAAAACGCAACAACGCGAACGCGACAGCGCAAATCATTTAATTGTGTTTGAGAAGATAACAAACAAACTTACAACTGTCAAATGTGATTATGTAAAATTAATAATTTGGTAACTATTTATTTATTTAGATTACATCCTTGCTTAATTGTATAAACTGTGGCCCGATAATAACAGATGCATAAATAATGGTTTTGTCATTTTGGGGGCATAGTCATAAATATTTCATTATTATATGCATCAGTTAATACCACCAATATTTTTTAAATGACAAACCTTAGTTTTAGAAAAATAAAACATTCATAGTCAGCAATGACACAGGTGTGTCGATTTTCCACCTGTTACAGGTATGCATCGTATTGCAGGCTTGGCAATTGACATTTAGCATGAAAATGACAGTCAAAAAGCAATTAGTGACGGTGATTATAGTCACAATCATAGATTTTAAATAAATACACAACAAATATATAGCGGTCCAATTATGTTCGTTCTTTATATTTATTGTTCATCGAGACATTTAAATACCAGCTTTAGAACATGGTAGCGATAAAACGTAATTTCAAAATCGTTGACCTTTATTTTGTCAATTATGAATAATTTTAGCTCACTTTAAGTTTTTCTGAGTGTAAATTCCAATTTAATAACTCGGTGTTTGAAAAAATGAAATGAATGGTGTTTCACGCCACCTTTGTGCGCATATAGGCTAAACTAGGCCAGGAGAACCTCCTGAGGATGGTGAGATAAATGAAATGACACTACCCTCTAGACACAGGACTCGAAATTCGAGCCCTGGCGATCTGAGGTTGAGCCGGTTACCTCTCGGTCACAGAGGCTCCCCTTTATGAATCTTTACGAGTGATCGGTGAAGAAATCTTTTGTTTCTCTCAAACTTGAAGGTCATCGTGGGGCTCGAACCCGCCATCTTTGACTTTCCAAGCAGGGAGTTATAACCACTGAACCAGGGCCCCCGCCCCGGCGGTTTCAAAAGTTAAGGAATGATTAATACTTTTCGTTTAACATGTTTAATGTTTCGTTTGAGGAAAAAAGCGCCGACATTATTCAACGAACCAATTTGCAATGTCTATTCCATCTTACTGTAGCGGAATTGTTTGCTTATCATCGATTCACGCATATTATTCGCGTTGAAAGACGGAATAATGGATGAATGCTCGCAAAAGTTATTAGGTAGACATTATTCAATCTCAAGGGGGGGGGGGGTGTTGAGGCTGCAGTATTTTTGCAATAAATAATCTCGGGCAGACTCTGCAGTATCAGCAATCCGCCCCCCCCCCCCCCCGACCTGGAGACTAAATGGTGCCCCCCTTATGACAATGTTTTTCGCAACGTAGCAGGATTTGTGTGCACGCTATATAGCTACAGCATCATATTAAAAATTAGAAAGCATAGCGAACACGACACATCGACCAATACTGGTTTAACCCTAAATCTTCATTCACATATATGAGCTTTATAGTGCGGTGCGGCGCGGCGCAAAATTTCTGTTCACGTTGCAAGCTTCATTTTACAGAGCAGAACCACATGTAATACCTATTTGAGGTCGGGGATGACGATAATGACATCAGTTTCCATCAAAACTTGAAATGTCAAGGTCAAATAACAACATCAAGGTCAAAATCGTTTAGAATTTGCCTATTACTGTTTTTCTCATTGGTCGATGTTTAAAAAGCTGAATAAATTCGTATATTTCAGAATCCTGAAGATATCAGGATCTGCCGACAGACAAGCGATATCTTCCCTCTAGCGGCCATATTGGGAATTTTCAAAATGACCGCCACTGTAATGGATTACTCATGCTAACTTTTTAACTAATCATCAGAGAACCACATGTAATACCACTTTTCTGGGGTATTTGAGGTCGAGGATGAAAATTATGACGTCATTTTCGATCAAAAATTGAAATGTCAAATTAAATAACATTACCAAAGTCAAAATCGTTTAAAATATGCGTATTACTGTTTTTCACGATGTTTAAAAAGCTGAATATATCTGTAGTATTTAAATAATTTTATAATTTTGACAATGTTATGGGTCAGAGATCTTAAGTAGCGTGTGTTGTTGGTCACATTCACCTCCTTGGCCTCAATGTATCGTATGATATACCCCCGTCATTAAACCCCTCCTGGTTATCTCAGCCGCATGGATTTGTTTATGCCAAAAATTAAGGATGGTAATGTGGCAAGGCCTTCATATTATAGGACCCCTGGTCTGAGATAAGAGAAACAGTTTGGATAAAGCACTTTTGTGAGCTTCTAACTAAAGAGGAGATTGATAACAGCATTATGACAACCTGGTCAGGTTATCATTCTCGGATGAAACAATAATGGTCCATCAAACCTACAGCTGAAATTGACATTTTTCCTTTCAAATCCTTTCCTGCAATTTCCTTCAATCCTTGGTGACGTCAAGTACGTAATTTTGATAGGCGGACTTCATGAAGATAAAGCTCATTTTATCTGAGGCTCTGGATGGGGAGTGGGTGTCTGAGGCTGGTTTGTTCACCTCTGGCAGAGCTATATCAACGCTGGATGACCACCATAATAAGCATTAAGCATTAAGCACCATATTACCATTCCTTGCTGAGCGTGGTATACTCATGCTCAGTCCATGTTCTCGATGTGGCTGCTTAAATTCACATCGTATGTTCAGGTCGTGCAGCAGCATTTAATGATTGCATACACATGCATCTAGTGCCCTATCTGAAGAGCCAAATAACCCCCTCTGCGAATGATGAGATGAATAAGATCACCCTGCCCTCCAGACCTCCAGACATGGTCTGAGGCCGAGCATGTTACCTCTTAGTCATGGAGGCTCCAGTGCTCCACACAATACTTACGAGAGATCTCTACGAGTGAGCGGGAAAGAAAGCTTTGTTTCTCTGAAACCTGAATGTCAGAGCGGGGTATGAACCCGCGATCTCCCGACTTTTCAGGTGGTACCAGACTTTTCCAATTGGGGATAGGAATGTGATGGAAACAGATGGTTGTACAGCTGACCAACTCACTGTGGCTGTAGATTTGCAGCTCTTCCAAAATAATGTGAGTTTCGGTGTTAAAATGGTCTATGAGGATTTAATAAGTTATCTAAATGGATTATAAGGTGCACGTGACAATAATGATCACATGTATTACTCAAATAAGCTGCGGGATGTGCTGCTAAAAGATCACTTTATTTCATGGATTGACCAAACTCACATGCGTACAGAAGTTGACCAGTTGACAATATAGCCTGCTGCAGTTATTACACCTTGTACAATACATCATAGGCAACAGTCAATACAGATAGGCCTACACGAGTGAACGGGGAAAAATCAACAGTGTTGAACGGTTGAGTCTGTCGGTCTGGACAGCTATGACTAACAAGACAAATAAGAAACGAATCAAATCGGACATGGCTTTCTCATCGTCGGGTGAGGCATCTTTACTAAAACTTTACTAAAAACGAACTAGAAGAGATTATAAAAACGGCTATCAAAACAGAGATCGCGGATCTGAAAAAACATACAGCACAAAATGGAAATATCCTGGAGTGTGTAAACACTTCACTGTCAGAATTAAAAGAAGAAAACAGGCAATTGCGCCAACTTATCAAAGAAAAAGACATACTCATATCAGCCATGCAGACGAAAATAGATACGTGTTTAAAAAATACTAGGGAATCTGAAATCGCTGTCAACAGACTCGAACAATATTCTAGAAAATCATCAGTGAGGATTTATGGGCTGCAAACTACCAACAACGATTATCAATCAGCTGTCATCAATCTGATTGGGACACTGGGCATAACTATATCACCTGCCGATATTGTGGCTGTACATCCTCTACCCAAAAAACGATTGAACACAGACACTTCACCACCACCCATAATTGTTAAGTTTCTTAGGGAAACAACGAAGATGCAGATAATGTATGTCCGCAAAAATCTAAAGAACAGAGGTACTACCATAAAAGAGGATTTGACCAGGCTGAACCAGCAGTTACTCAATCGCGTTGCTAAGTATGAACGTGTGAAGTCAGCCTGGAGCTGGAGGGGAATGATCAACTGTCTGCTGAACGACGGGAAAAAGCACACTGTTGACCTCTTCCAGGAGTTAGAGCCGCTGTTTGGTAGGATGTCAGAAAATAAACAAGGCGACTCTCATCAACGCTCCCGAAATGTGAACCGCACAGTAGCTCAACAAACTGTAGCACAAATTCAAGCTGCCACGGATCCGCTACAACTACTAGCTTCAGCAGCCGTGTCGGGTCAGACCCGATCAGCTGGAATACCTCTGACATCAACCCCGCGTCCCGACGTGCATCCCTTATCGCCACCCACCGCATCTCCCGTCAGTCCTGATGTAGCCCCACCCATACAGAATGCTCAACGAGCACTGTCTTCTCCAGTAGCCATGGAACTCACCACAGTCTGATTATAGGTAAATAACTCAAATCGGTGCCAGCTATTCACACCCGCAGCAAAACAACGCACCTTGTGATTAAATCATCACCGTGGGTCCAGAGGGTCATGTCCGCCACATAAAATGTGGCGGGCACGCCCCTTTGGTCTCGTGGTGACGCCTCGTTTTATTCTCATGAACCTTTTTTTTTCCAGGGCAGTATGCCACAGTTTGTGTGTCACAATGAGTCTGTGACCAGTTTGTTTTTTTATTTTTTATCTATCTTTTTTCCATTATTTTATGTGTGTGTATTTTTGTTATTTTGACTTGCTACTTGTATTCTGCTTTTTTAGTAGCCACCCAAATGTCAACATTTATATGTATAATTCTAAACAACACGATATAATAATTACAAAAATAAAAATAAATGTCAGTAACTGAAGATATGCTATCGAATTACGGAGGTTTTGATCAAAATTCTTGAAATAATAATATCATAGCGCCTGACGGCCATAGCAATGAGGATGATAACGATGATTTGTATGATTTGATCAGACATTCTTTCTACTATTCAGATAAACAAATTGTTTCGCACTTAAAAGAGAGAAGGCATAATTTTTCGATCTTAAGTATGAATGTAGCTTCTTTAAATGCAAAATTTGATCAAATAAAAATATATGTAGAATTATTGAAAGCCCATAGCTGTGAGTTCAGTATAATTTGTTTACAGGAAAGCTGGCTGTCCGATATCTCGGACACTTCGCTATTTCAATTAGACGGGTATACTATGTTATCGCAAGGTAAAATATGTAGCGGTCATGGCGGTCTCGTTATATATGTAAGCAATCGTTTCCATTATAAGCATCTATCACTTTATAAGAGATCTGATGTCTGGGAAGGACAATTCATAGAAATATCGGGCAGCCAGCTTGAACGTAATATAATAATAGGTAACATTTATAGACCGCCGAGGGATGTAAATACAAATTATCATACATTTATTGAAGAAATGAATCCTATATTTAAAATTTTAAACAATAAAAATTGTGAATGCATTATTCTAGGTGATTTCAACATAGATTTTCTCAAAACAAATGAGAGACCAATATTCAGTGAATATTTAGATAACATAATATCACATAACTTTTTTCCCAAAATAACTTTACCTACTAGATTTTCTTTCAGAAGGGGTACTCTGATTGATAATGCTTTGTGTAAATGCACTTCTAATATATCCGATGCCACAGCTGGTATTGTATCTCATACTATTTCTGATCACCATCCTTATTTTATTACATTTAAATTAATCTGAGCACCCCTCGAGAAAACGAAGTTTATATATAAAAAAACGTGCGACTCAGTATCTGTTCAAAAATTTGTTGACGCTGTTGCTGAGGCAAATATCTATAATTTAATTAACCTAAACCCTGTACCTGATCCAAATCACAACTACAATATTATTAGTGACACACTTCAAGACACATATGAAAAACATCTTCCCGTTAAGAAAGTTAGGTATAACAAACACAAACATAAAAATACAAAATGGATTACTGCCGGAATTATGAGGTCAATACAATCTAGAGACAACCTAAACTATGGACTAAAGATAACCCCCAGCAATACCATATTATATCAAACAATAAAAAATAATATTAGTAATTAAAACAAGATACTACAGAAATTAATACGAAATGCGAAAAATGTTTCACTAAATGTAAACATGATTTAAAAAATACTTGGATTACTATAAAAGACATATTAAACAAACAAAATAAAAATAAGCATAATTTTCCGGAACACTTTCAAATAGATGGAAATAATGTTTCCGATAAAGAGACAATTGCTAATAAGTTTAGCATATTTTTCAGTAATATTGGGCCCAATGTAGCCAAAAACATTGGTAATATAGAGCACGGCTCATTCAAAAATTATTTGAATAAACCATGTTCTGACACCTTTAGCTTTAAAACTATTGAAGAAGCCGCTGTAATAAAAGTAATCGACAACCTTTCTTCAAAAAATAGCTGTGGTATTGATAAAATAACTACAAAACTACTAAAAATAATCACGCCATATATTACGAAGTCTATAACTTTTATTATAAATCAATCTCTATCAAGTGGAGTTTTTCCAGACAAGTTAAAAATCGCTAAAATTGTCCCGATATATAAGAAAAATGACCCAGCACTTTTGGACAATTACCGTCCCATTTCACTACTTCCGGTCTTTTCTAAACTATTTGAGCGAGTAATCTTTAATCAATTACATGATCACTTTAATCTTCACAATTTGTACTTTAACAGTCAATACGGTTTTAGGAAAAAACATTCTACATAATTTGCTGTTCTTGAACTTTTTAGATAAAACTATAAAACATTTGAATTCAGGTGATGTACCAATCTCAATTTTTCCAGATCTTTCCAAAGCGTTTGATACTCTTGATCATGATATTCTTTTGGCTAAATTAAGCTATTATGGAGTAAAATCAACTGCTTTATCACTTTTTAAAAGTTATCTATCAAACCGGAAGCAATATGTAGAATATTTAAATACAACTTCTAATTTTACAGACATAAAAATAGGAGTGCCAAAAGGCTCAATTCTTGGTCCACTACTCTTCATCATCTATATAAATGACTTCCCTTCAGCAAGTAAAATTTTTAGTTTAATAATGTATGCAGACGACACAACTCTTTGCAGCACGCTCAATGCTTTCAACCCCAAATCACACAATGCAACACTTAATGGTAATATAGATAAAGAACTGTGTAAGATTGATAAATGGCTCAAATTAAATAAACTCGCGTTTATACAACTAAATCTAAATTTATTATATTTCATATGCAACAAAAGAGGGTAGAAATGCCATTAATAAAAATAAATAATGTTAATATAGAATGTGTAACAAATTTTGACTTTCTGGGAGTAGTTATTAATAAAAAATTAAGTTGGCATGGTCATATAGATAAAATATCTCTCAAATTATCTAGATGTGTTGGTATCCTTAATAAATTAAAAAGGTTTCTACCTCAGCATATTCTCCTTACAATTTACAATTCCATGCTTCTACCCCACATTAACTATTGTATTCTAGCATGGGGATATAATTATCAAAGAATATTTAAAATACAGAAAAAAGTAGTTAGAATAATTTCATTAAGTAAATATAATGCCCACACTGATCCCCTATTTAAACATTTGAGACTTCTTAAAATGAAAGATATACATCAACTACAACAACTTAAATTATACCACAAGTTAATAAATAATCAAACCCCTTAATACTTAACTTCATTGGGCCTTGTTTTTAATTTTGAAAGGCATGGGCATAATACACGACGGAGAAACTATATAACTCATAGAGTCAGATGTGAATATGCTAATTATTGTGTTCGTAACAGTTTACCAAATTTATTAAACAATACTGATCAAATCATACTAAATAAAACTACATCTCATAGTCTACACGGATTTGCAATCTATGTAAAAAATAACATTCTGAATTCATATAAAGATGAATGTGATATTGAAAACTGCTATATTTGTGATAGGCCTCGATAGATTGCCCATCATGTTTCCCGGCAGACACGAGAAGTGTGATTTCATGTCAGTAAAAATGTATAATTTATTGTATAAAATGTATAATCTAGGTATTTATAATTCACCCTGGCTATCTTTTGTCAAATCTACTTTATTGTCTGCTGGATTTGGATATGTTTGGCGAGATCAAAAGATACCCCGTACACTTGAATATTTAAAAAAAAAAATTAAAACTAGACTTAAGGATCAATACCTTCAGACTTGGACAGATGATGTAGCATCAAATGCAAAATGTTTAAATTACCGTATGTTTAAGTCGGATATATCGTTAGAATTCTACATTACTTTTCCACCTATGAAATTAAGAACCGTTTTTAGTCGTTTTAGGTGCAGAAATCACAAATTACCTGTAGAAACTGGCATTTATAAAAACATCCCAAGATCTGAAAGAGTATGAGTTAAATGTACTCAGTCAGAAATTGGTGATGAATTTCATTATATATTTAACTGTCTATTTTTTGCTGATCAGAGACGCACATACATACCGAAGTATTGTCTTATACACCCTTCGGCACCCAAATTCAAACGCATAATGAATGATAAAACAAAATTACGTAGTTTGGCGAATTTCATTAAGATTATTTTAGAAAGTGTGAAGTGAAAAAACTGTAATTGATTGTATAATGATGTATACATTATTATGTGTTATGTTGTATGTTTTGCTTATTACATTCACTGTTATTTTCTTGTATTCCTCCATGTGAGGCTCAAAGAATAAACACTTGAAACTTAAAAAACTTGAAAACTTGTAAGTTTACGATGATGGCCCAGTTTAAAACAGCTTGGGTGGTCATCTCTTGTAGGCTGGGTGGCCAACCCTTCCGATCGTGGCTGAATGCTAAAATATAATTTACTTCTGTGAGGTTACCCAGCGGACACTTGACGTTGGCTCGATGCTGGTTTGGCGTTGGTCCGGCGTCGTAGACGACGGATCAGCGTTAGATCGGCTTTGTCTCGACGTCTTGTTTCCGCTGGGTAAATGTGTTTGTTTGCAAACTCGTGCCTGCCGGGATGCGCTGTGGGACGTTCCAAGCGAACACAAGACATTCGTGTGACATGTGCAGCGTTGGTCCGACGTTGTAGGGTGTTATGCGTTTTTTTTTGTGTTTTCTGGGTTGGCCTGGGGTTGTGCTGATGTTTGCTTTGTTTGAGACATCCGCCCCATACTTTATTTATGTTTGTGTACCTACCAGTGGGCATACGGTACTGGCCCGGTCCCGTTTTAGTGTTGGTCCTTTGTCTAAGACTCTGGCCCGGTACTGGATCGGTATATTGAGTTGTTATGTGTTGCTGTTGAGCGTACATGTGGGCAGTCTATTTGGAGTTTTTCTCAAAAAATGTAATCATATTCTCTACTCAGCGAGCACGACATGTCTACCCGGAGTTGGACCCACACCTTGGTCGTGTTTGCTGGGTAAACAAGTCAAGTTACCTGGCACACAGGACATGTTTGCTTTGTTTTGGATCAGTGTTGATACACTGTCTATGACACTGACCCAGCGTTGAGCCAATATGAATTGAAAGTGTCGTTTTTTTGCATTTATTTGGTCATTGCCTCCGTAATTCGATTTCCGTTCATGCCCGGCGAGCTCTATACGTTAGTTGGTGCTGGATCAGTGTTAATCCAGAGTCTCTGACTCTGGGTCAGTATTGGACCGGTATTGCTATGGCGTGCGTCTCTTGTTTGCCGGGTTTGCTTTTTTACATAACAATCATAACAACATGTGTCATTATAATTATATCAATATATATTTTTTGCTAAATTAATTATACTACCATTAATTACCTGCGGTCATTATTGTATTTTATGTTAGTAATTGGAAAGAGTAAAAATAGATTGCTTTAGTGAATTTAGTTAAAGGGTGGCCCTCCTGTTAGCGGTCATTTTCTGACCTTAAGGAGGGTCTCCCTGACCAACCGTAACAATAATAAATTGTATGAACAAATATATATTTTCTTTTGGTCAAATAAAACATTTCTGATTCTGATTCTGATTCTGTCATTCAGGACGAAACTAGCTGATGCTAGTAAATCGGGTTTACGGTGCACCTCTATAATATTATCCAAGTGTGTGGGAGGTTGTGTGAATAACGAAACTGCTGACCAGTAACTAAACACATGATTGCACTGAAACATCACTTTTATTTGGTCATGAAATATTATTAGTTTTTCATTTGTTTTTAATATTTCGTATTAATTCAATGACATACGATTTATACAGTCAGTTCAATTTCCAGAAGGTACTACATATTATCTATTCTTTTTGTTATTGTATTGCCTTTGTCAATTGTCCATGGGAAAAAAAGTTGAATTTATTGGCTTTTTATCATTTCAAGCTTTGTACTTTGTGATACTTTATCAAGTAATTTGGAAAGGCCTAATAATAGTGACAGTAATATTAGTCATTGCTGCCATTGAAGGCATGTGTATAATCTTGTTGCACTGGTTTGCAATTCGTGTGCAGAGTTGACAGAATTAATTTTAAATGTGCAAAAGTATTCAGAAAAATGTTTGTGGAGTCATTTAACAATCATCCATTTTTATGTTTTAATATTACATATTAATATATGATGCGAAATGTTTCTTAAAGTTTTGGAATTTCTTTCACTGCGTTAACGTGTTTATCACCCTTGAAGATCATTTATAAAATTATTTTTATGGCGAAGTAGACTAATAATTGATATTCAGAACTAAAACAATGAAAGACCTATGTCAGGAAAAAATTAAAACCGTGAAGTTTTGGAGCGCTTTAAAATTTGCGGAGAACATAAAGAATTTAAAATTTTTACACTGATATCGTCATATGACCTCGATTTAGTCATTTTAGATTGAAAATGATAGCAAAATTGTTTATCCTTGGTCTCAAATACCTCAAAATAGAGGTATTACAAGTTATTCTGTGATTTTTAGTTAAAAAGTTATCTTGCGCAAGGTTTTTAGTGGCGGCCATTTTAAATCGTCCAATATGGCCGCTAGGGGGCACATTTCACTTGTCTGTCGGCAGATTCTGAAAAGTATAGGTCATGTCAGCCTGTGACAAAAATTTCAGACTTTTGCAATGAAGTGAACGATTCGACCATTTTTTTAGGTGAGGCTCTAGCGGGGATTTCAAGACAAGAGTTTTCTGGACAATTTAAGTGAAAAATTAATCTTGCACCGCTCCGCGCATGATGTGAACATAATACTTACTTATATCAGTGGTTCAACTGTTTTCCAGTGCCGCACCGCGTCGCACCGCAAAAGTTGAAATTTGTCCAACTTTTTCGCGTCTTTGCGCCGCATCGCGCTTTACATGATGTGACCAAGCCATATCAGTGTTTCACGTTTCTTGCGCGCCGCGTCGCGCATCGTGTGAATGAGCCTTTAAGGTGCGACTATAGTCGTTTTTAATCCATTTCATTAGTCGCAGTTATTGAGAGCAAAATGTGTGTTTTGACATCAAGATGAATATTTCCAGCGTGTTTCCCCTTGATGATCACGCTGATCAAAATCCAAGGTGACCACAATGTGGCTAAACTACCTATGCTAGGGGGAAGACGTGATATAGTGTAAAGACTGTATTTGCACAAACGTGTAAATACATTTTTATTATATTTGTATAACTGATTTCAATTTTGTAGCTATTCTGGATGCAGTGTTGAGTGTTTTGAAAATGCATATTAAGATAAGCTGATAAGTGCATTTACGTTTATTATCTTCAAAAAATAAATCTTCTTCTTTCCCAATGTAAGAAAAATTAGTAAAAAAATAGCTAACCAAAACTTTCTACTGAATGTCTGCAGCTGTAAGGAGTGAAATCGCATCTAGAATGCTGCTTTTTCTGTCATAAAATATAGCCATGTTTTTTTTTGAAAAGCATCCCGTTCAATGTTTTCAATGTTTCAATGTTTCAATGTTGGCCCACCGTCTCCAAGTGATCTTACACGTTTAGGTAGATCTAGCAATTATTTTATTTACGTATAATCTTTGCAAATCCCGTTTATTTAGATGTCTATGTAAGTAAAATTGTTTACTCAAACGTGTAAACAGAACAACGTATTTGCACTTCAAATTGGTGCGACCTCGATAACGGGGGGTTCCACCAAATTTTCAGAGATATTGGTAGCCCTGTATACAAGACTTTTTCGTGCGAATTCGGGCGAAATAGCTTTGTATTCGGGGCTAGGATATTGGGGGAAGATGAAAAAATGATCCTACAGAAATTTTGTTCAATTTTTTTAAACAACGACCGATTTTTTTTTAAAAAAGGCTAATAGCAGGATCCAGTGAAACAGACTTTAGATCTAGGCCTAATGTTAGCTTAAATCCTTTAGAGTCTAACTGATTTGATTGAAAATTCTTTATGCCAATACCTACTCTTTGCACTCATTAGGCCGTGGGCTTCTTGGCCACTACCCATTTCATATTAATAGTGATTTTCTATCAGACGCTGGTTTCAAGTATATACTTCAAGTGTGCAATCAGTGAGTTTGGTGTATCGGTCAAGTATGACTCAGGTTTTTACTAATCAACCCCTGATATTCAAGATCGCAGGTGTACTATATCAAATATACACGTAGGCCTACTGGCTATGGCTAAGCCCGTTGGGCGCTAAGCATGGTTATTGTCGTTTTTATTCCGTTTTATTAGCCGATTGAATAACCGTTATTGGGAACGGAATGTGTGCTTAAACCTCAAGATTTGTTAATGTTTGATTCTCAGTTAAATAAATCATATTATGAGCAATTTGAAACCGATTAAGTTACGGCTCGCTGTAGCGAAGCACGAATTCAAGTGGATGGACATTTAAATACTAAATGAACCTAGCAGAAAAAGGGCTAACAAGGAAAACATATTCTAGCAGCAGCTGCTTCCATATGAATAAAAACACAATAAATGCATGTATGGCTTAACAAAGAAACGTTCCCGATACACGCGGCAACATTCTTTATCATGCAGCAGCACAGTGTAAGTCCTTGAAGAAATACTTTATCTGCGAGGAAACGGTGACAAAAACAAAACAGAGAGACAGAGAGACATCTAATAACAGAGCGACGACTAAATAAATCAGCTATTAAAAGTCGCTCCTATCTCCTATCTCTACGTAATAACTTGACTGATTGGAAAATGATTCCATCATTAAAAGCTGCAATTCTAAATCTGGCTGTTTGTCAGGAATCTGCAGGCGAAAGAAACAATAGGAATCCTTGACTATAGCTTGGCTGACAGATGTGATAATGTCAAAGTTTGATTGGGTAGTGCGCTCTGAAGCAGAGCTTGATTGGCCTCATCCCCAAAACAATCAGTCAAATGACAGTGACAACGACAATGTCATAACCATGTGATCCTAAGGTTAATCTTCTAACCCTTAATGCGCTAAATTATTTTTGTACAAACCCTGAAAATCAAAGTTTTTTTTATTAAATTTGAAATTATCATGAATATCTTAGTTAGCTCTTTCCGATTTATTCGAATTTAATATGCTATGGGTCTACGGCCACTGAAAATAGTTTTACTATTACAGTGCGAGGATCGACTTCAGACGTCAGAATCTGACGTCTATGGACGTCAGATTATGACGACTAAAGTCAATCCCCGCGCTGTAAGGGTTAACCGTCGGTCCCGATTATATATATATTTTTTAATTATTGTATGAGCAGATTCAATACCACATGTTAAAAATAAAACGTGACATCAATTAGCAAGATTTCAAAAATCATTGACCACTTTATTCAGATTATTTTCAAATCTTAATAATTTTTACTCACTTGAAGTAGGGATTTGCGAGTCACAACTTCAAGTGGGTGGACAATTCAATGAAATAACACGGCGGTTAAGGGGTTAGTGACCACGTTTTCAGCATCCGTGAAAAGATTAAATAATTATTAGACAGTAAGGATGCGTGTGGTATTTTTATTAATATTTATTATTTCTATGACGTATTTAATAAGTGTTTACTATAATTTGCTCATTGTCATGTTATGGTTATAAGACGTTGCAACAATTGTGAATGAAAGCGTCACTTAGCCTACCAGACACTCTTTCTGGATGCAGGGGAGTATTTTGCAGGACATGATGTTGTGTCGGTTAGAAATCATTAGTATATTCGCTCCGAAATATTTTTCTAAGCACTTCCTGGAAGTACGGTGTTTTCCGTTTATTTGCGTATAAATGATAATTTGATGTGTGATATCGTTTAAATACATGTTTAAGTGAACACAATAATTTACGAAGCCCCTAGAACTCTATGAGATACGAAGTTTAGAACTGCAGTCACTTGCTGTGGTCGCTTATTGTGTCTCACAACCGCGAACTAGCGCTGCAAGTGACTAAAATACTCGTATTTGTACAATCAAGTCATATCGTAAATTAGGTTATCAGCTTTATGACATTTTACACTGCTAGTATCGACACAAGTACTTTAGGGGTTGAATTTGTAAAGAAAAAGAAACTCAAAGTATTTACGTCTTTGTAAATTATATATCTACACTCTATGGAATATTTCCAAGTATTAGCCACTTTTTTATCATAATTAGTGGTACGAAATGAATGACTCATTAAATTTACAAGCATATTTTGCTTGGGTAATTATGCAATTATTTTGGCAGTAAAAGCATGGAAGCGACGCATTGCGATCATAAACATGTTAAATTAATCATTTTAATTGCTGTTTGATATCTTTTAACAAGTAATTTTGTTTAATGTCTGTTTTTAATGGATGGTTTGACGAAAAAGCGTCATCCCTGAAAACACGATACATTCACCCAATATTGTATTAGCGTATGTGACGCTGGACCGACATTTAAACAACACTGGCGCAAAGTCTGGTATGATGACGTCGACCAATCTAATTAGACGTGACGGTTCTGAAAGATTATTTAATTTAATTAAGCTAATTTGATTAATATCCTAGTGATCCGTCAACGCGATGTAAGTTCTTTCATCGGCTTATGTCGTATGATTAATTTCTCTATTTGAGATGTGAAAAAAATCAAAATCGAATGTGAGAGGGCGGAAAAAAATACGAAAAAAACAGCTTTGGATCAATTTCTGGAAAGATAATGAGGGTGACGAAATGAAAACCTAGTTTCGACATCTATAGACACCAGTCCTAAGATCGATCCCCGCACTAAAAGAGTTAAGCAGCCGACTGTAGTCTTGTATAATTCGGTTTATTAGCCAATATAGTATGTATTGTTCATTAGTACGCCCCCTTTTGGAGTATTGTACCTTATTATGGAGCGGTACCAGTCGTAAGAGTATAATTTTTTTCTAAAATCAAACATGTTACACGCGCTCAACATGACACGAGGTTTTTAATGATACCATCACTCTGTCGCACAAATTGTTCCCAACGCAGTGTTTTTAATAGAATTGTTCAAATTTGGAACTCTCTTCCACAAAGTATCCGTTGCGTATTTGTATATATCACTTGTGTATCTAAATTAAAACAATATTTTCTAGAAACGTTAGGTAGTCAGTTCATCAGCAGCAATTGTTGCTCATAGCATTTTAAATATTTATGTAATAATTGTCGTTTGTAAAGTTAAATTGTGAGGGGCTGGTGTAAAATCATATATTATTGATATATCTTTTATAACATGTATTGGGTGGGATCTACTTGTAGAGGCGTCACTGAAGCCTGTCTAACATCTCTCCCAGGTGATCTATGTTCATTTGTTTAATATTTTATGTATATCACATTGTTTACGTACATATATTACACAAATGTTTTATGTAATTAATTTGTTTATTGCATGTATCTGTATATTGTCACCAAATAAATTGAATTGTTTTGAATTAAATCACTGTTGTTGTCAACGAAATAGTGTTGAGACATCCTGATTTGCAAATGATGATGATTGAAATTTGAAACCCTCTTTGTGGTTTTGGTTTATGCAAAAATGTTTCAGTGCTTTATTTACTGTGGTTTTCCTAATAATATAGGCCAAAGCTATAGTGGTTGAAGCGATTAGAGAACATAATTTGCACCTTTTCACTCTTTCACTGTGCGCGCATTTAACCGCGTTAGAGCTGCTTCTAATAGCTAAATTATTGATATGACCTTCAATTCAAATCTATAATCTGATAACAGGCCTAGTATTTCCAGGTATCTATATACTATATGTTTTCATGTATTTCAGGAATTAAACGTGTCGCAGATTGTTGAGCAGTCAACCGCAACCCACAACTTCAAGTGAGTGAAAATTCCTCTTATTTGTTTGACTTGATACTTAACATTTGAAAATATTGATTTCTAGGCACCCATTTAATGCTCGATAAATATGATTGGACCTGACAATATAAAAGGTTGAATACGACAATAGTCGTGCTTTGCGCCACAGTGTTAATATCATAGCAATTTTGAATCTTTACCTTGTCCAGCACAAATCGTTTGTTCTAAGGCAAACAGCGATACCTTCTTAATGCTACAGTAAGCAGTTACTGATGTCTGCATTCTATGCATCCATATGTTCATTGCGGATGTGCAAATAACCCTTTAAGAGCTGGTCCCGATCACATGCGGGATTTTTACGTTTATTTTATTAGCACTTTAAATACCAGGTCATGAATATGTTAAATTATACAACGTAACATTAATCGGCAAGATTTCAAAATCGCGGACCTCCATTTAGTCAAATCTGGATAATTTTCACTCACTTGATGTTGTGGATCTCGTCAGCGAGACACAACTTCAAGTGGGTGGAAATTCTAATTAAATAATTTGGCAGTTGAAGGTTGAACTCATGATTATAAAGGTATTCGCTGATGACCATGAAATAATCACTGGCTAAAAGGGATGTTATTTCTTATTAATCGTGTAAATGGAGAACAGTTTTTTGTCATAACAAGGGACGATAAATATCGTTTGTCTCGTTGTTATTGTTAATTAGACGGCTTCCGTGTGCACCCACAGTTATTGCGCATGCAGTAAATCTTTTTCATTCGGTGCTCTACGAAAGACAAGTATATAATAGAGTTTAAAAACAATTAGTCAATCTGGGTGGCAAATTTGTGTTAAATTACAACTCAAATGACAACTATGCAGAGTTACAACACAGTTAAGAGTTTGTGTTGACTTGGACCGACATTTTGAAGATTCGCTCTACTCTACATTGACATACACACGCATATGGTCGATTCCAACGAAAGGTATGCATTTGGACCTTATTTTAAAAAACTTCATTTTAATAATATTTCAAATAAACAGCCCCTTTATATTACACACTCTGACGCGCCGCACCTACACCTAATCAATAGGCAATTTTTTTTTTTATTCATATTTTTTTAAATGTAAAACTCGTGTAACCCTACGAATACAGCTTGGGTTATGATATCTGAGTAAATCAATACTGCACAATATAAATATTATACACACTATATCTATGACATGAACTGTTCTTGCTATTTATTTTCTGAACCGAATTAATTGTAGAGCATGTCCACAGAATAATGTTGTTAATAGTAAAGAAGGTGCATTTTTGTAACCATACAAATGCGGTTTCATGTTCTAGAAAACGAATACTACCACTGATTAACAAAAGCTCTTTTCTCTGAATACACGTGTGGTACCAATGTATAACATGGGCAAGGTAACGTATCGCAAAACTATACAATTTTTTTATTTTCTTCCTTTGAACACTACGGGGATTTTTAATATGTGTAACCCTACGAATTTCAAATAAAGAAATGGCAGCTGTGGAATTCCATGAAGGCACATGGGGTTTTAAACCTTCTCGGACAGAATAACCAAGATACTGTGTACATACCATCACGATTTTAGTGGTTAATATAGATATATTGAAAAGTTAGCAATGTTTGAATGTTTAATATATCCCACAAGTTGTCACAGTGCTATATTTCACTGTGTAGGTGTGGAGTATACATTAGTTAATTGATTTTTATGATACATTCGCATGTCATGACATGGCAATATGTGGACGATACAGTTTAAAATATTCTTATGTAATAGAAGAGCCACCAGAGACTGATGATATTGTCATTTGTAGGGTTACACGAATATTAGGTACTCGTAGGGTTACTATCTGCAAGAGAAAAACGCTAAATGATTAAAAAATATATATTGTTCTCATTGCAAAACAGGCCAAGAATAAATCTAACATCGCAGCGAGCACTTATAAGGTGTAAAACTCAACAAGCTAATAAATATTTATATCCAAAAAATAAAATACATCTTTTTAAAACGTTTGAAAATTATTTTAACTCACCCATGCAGGTTAATTTACTGTTAATATACTTTGTTGTACATCATATTGAACAATATATCTAACTTGTATTCTTTTGTGCATTACAAATATTGGAAATATTAATTTAAGCATATCTAGCATCTGAAAGAGCTCATCACTGTGTGTATTCGTAGGGTTACCAAGTTCACAAATAGCTTCTATATTGTAAAACACAATATGATTTTAATTGGTATTGGAAGTCCTTTCAAAAATAATATATACAAGCAAACAAAAACAAAAGGTAGTTTAAAACGTGTGTGATACAATAGCTTCAAAATCAATGTCTGACTTCACCAGTTGGAAATACATAATATTATTTGACAAATTAGATATTTTGTTCAATGATCTATGTGAAGTTAATTATAGCGTGGTAAATGTATTGGATATTGAGCAGTATCATACGGGAAAACACACATGTGTAAATATAACATAATAAGCCGTCAATATTGAAGTATTGTGATGATTTTTTCATAAGCCACCCAGATGGAGTAACCCTACAAATGACAGCGTAACCCTACAAACAAAGCTTTTATAAGCATTTTGAATCAACGTAGAACAACCAGTTTTACCTTTTTTAGTTCATCGTAGGCCTATCTGTCAGATACCTTTCACAAGTGAATGCATATATGTATATGTATGTATATTTTTTAGGTTGACTATTAATTTAGTGAAAAACAATAAATAAATTATACTTGTGATCTTTGTGCACCTTGTTGCTAAAACACTTTATTTAATCCTTCTTTAGTTGTTTATTAATTTGGCTGTCAAAGTAATATTAGTTATCGATACAAATCGTTCATAACACAACAATTATGTAAATTAATAGCCTGACTTTAAAAAAAAAAAAAAAAAAAATTGTAACCCTACAAATACACTTTTGAAACCTATGAGAAAAACGTTTAGATGAACAAATGATACGAAGTGATGATTTTAAACAAAAAAAATTTACATTCTAATATTCAACTGCTATTTCCACTCTAAGCCTTGAATTGAAAGAATTATTATGTTTGACATGTCTTTTTTTGTATAATTTCTGACACTTGATTAATTGCAGCAGAGTTAAAGTTGACTGCAAATCAATATGTGCAGTATCAAATTTTCGCAACTGTTTTAAACTGTTCTAAACATTGCCACCTAATTGTTACCACTTGAACTGCTGTATTTTCGCGACCAGAGTTTTATTGGCATTTACATGTTACATATATGCATTCGTAGGGTTAATCTAGTGTTCAATAATGAACATGTACTCCATTCATGTTGCTACTATTCTACTCTGTCCCCACTCCTTATTCTTATTTTTTTTCTTCTTTTTCGCTCAGATTCTGTCAGTTTCGTACCAAAATATTGCCGTTTTTTTCCTGACGTTTTTCTGTTGTCACTCGATTCATCCGCCATCATGGAAATGAGTGAGACGGAATAGGGCGATATTTTTAAACAATTGCGCACAACATTGAGCACGTGACCTTACACTACCCGGTGGAAGGAACAAGCTTTGTTTATCCAATACCCACCTAACCGGCGAGTGTTTTCAGTCAAAAACTTCATAAAAAATTTTTTTTTAACCCCCTGAACGTAATATGAAAACTGTGTGGCCCCTTTAAGAGCTCGCATCTATTTTTTGTGAAAGTTTCACTTGCCTGCGATATAAACTGAAGAATTTAGGACTATGAAACAAAGTCGTTTTTTTGCCGATATGCATCACTTTCGTGGGAATCGACCATATGTGCATTTACTAAAATCTCATCAGACATCCCCTCTCCCCCCCCTCCCCACACACACCTAATGTCCTTACATAAAAAACTGAAAATGGACTGGAGAATCACTTTGTGTGGAGTAGTTCTGAGGACGTCACTTGGCCTTTAACCACTCCGGAAAAATTATGATAAACAGAGATGTGAAAAGTCAGCCACAGGATTCCGGTTTAGTTTATATTCAAGTGGGATGATCCAAATGAAGACGTGCAACCGACTGCCGCTTCATTACTTGCCAATCCCTGCTAACGATCACACGTCCGTATCTCACTTTGGAGCTGATTCTTCCCCAGTGATCCTGAATGTTAATGCGACACGGGAGCGATAAACCCATCAGTCTCAGAGAGGATGAGGCTCAGCCAGGAATCCTCACCGCTGTGCAAAGCCAAAATGCAGTATCTGCTCACTTTATGAGTAAGTAGATACTGCCTTTTGGCTTTGCAAAGTATAATCCAATACACTTTTACCAACGGTCATCTTTTTTTTGCACGATTCACATGTCTGGGAAAACCCGTCTCGATTTACAGATGGTGATTGCTCGCTTTGGTCCAGCATCTGAGAAAATGTCTGGCCCCCGTTATTCTAGCTCCACTGGCGCCTGTGTCATTTTTCTTGCATGCACTCCTTAACGTAATAACACATGGTACCTTTGACCATATGTTATTTGCATCGAGACAACCGTTTTTCCTCCATGACGCACATATAAACGACTGTGACCTTGTAGGAACACGCGATACTGCCGTGCAAAGGCAAATAAAGGTAAACGTCTCCTTTTCAATAATAATCAAACCAACCCGAATAATTTCCAAATCCAGAATGGTCAATAATATCACCTTCTCAATTAACACATCTATTAAAATATCTTATAATACGCACATAAACAGGTAAACATTCAAACACCAATACAAAAACAAAGTGCTTTAAAAAATAGATACAGACTTACTTTTAAAATACTTTGACACTGTCTCGTGGTACACAATTGAGGTCATGGACAATGTCGGCGATTCATAACACTTATGGAAAAAACTAATAATTTCTTAACATTGTGAAAGAATATGTAACATCGAATAATCTTAAAACTGAAACTCGTGATGCCATATTTAATGAAGAAATTGCCGCCCTTAGGGTAATAAATGACTAATATCATGCTGAAGCCATCAAGACTGAACATCAAATTTATTTAATTTGGCAATAAATGACGCATATTTAAAAGAAGATTCTAAGACTATGTGGAATTGTATTAGACACTATTCCCAAATTCTAAATCAGCCGGATTGCCAGTCTTGAAGTGGATGTACAGCTTATCAGCATACCTTCTGAAATACCGAAAATAATACTTTAATGATTTTTTTGTGTGTTTTAAGCAAAATTGAAACACTTGTACTTGCTGTTTCAGATTGGTTGAAACTCATTAAAAAATCCAAAAATAAATTTAATTTTTCTTTTATTACCACCTCAGAAGTAAGGAAATCACTAGAAAGCCTCAACCATAAGAAAGCCAGTGGACTTGATGATATAATTTAGGCAAAACTTTACAAAAAAATACAGCTCCGGCTATTTTAGAAAATTTATGTTTCATTCTAAATTTGTCTTTAAGAAGTGGACAAAATATCCAGCGATTGAAAAAAAAATATATCCGTGAAATTAAAAAAATATATCAATACATCATTGATACCTACAGATCAAAACCAAGCCTGACGATAGGTTGTGCGTCCGAGATGTCGTTTGTTCTCGGTTTTTGTCAGCATGAACAGTTGTGACACTAACACAAGACGCTGGGACTGCACCCGGTTAATGTTGGTGAGGCCGAGAGTCAAGTGTTAGCAGTGTGGCCTTTACCTTGAATTTCTCCGCGCGTTGTTGTCCATCGCGTCTAATATCTCGCATTAGGCCTTATGCGGACACACTCTGGCGTTAGTGATCTATGGCGTGTCCGCTAATTCTTGACATCCGCCGTTTGTCAAGCTAATTTCTCGGCGCATCCCGGGGTACAAGCTGGGACAGTGCCATGTGCGTTGACAATAATAAAAGTTCACGATGTCCAAGAAAATTTCGCACAGTTATGTCAATATTGCACTCATACTTTTAACATGCACACCATTATTGTGAAGCTGGTGCGAAGCTTCAGAATCTGACATTATATTTAGTTAAATAATAAATTGTTTATTGATAATATAATGTACAACATTTTCATTCTATATTCGTGTGCCAATTTTGTACAACAACATAATTTACCACATGTTTCATGATGTATTTATTCTGCGCAAAAGCAAACATCACGGACTGATCTCTTGAAAAGTATACGGTTTCTACTGCTTGCCCTTGTGTTGCAGATTTGTTGAACCAGTGGAAAAAAACGTGATTGAATTATTATGATATCTCAGATATCTCATATATATACAATATGGGTCGTCTTGTAGTGTATAATATAAATATACAATCGATATTTACAGGCCATTGCGAGATCTGCTCATAACCTTTTGTACCCGGATTAATTATCCAGAATGGCCGCCAATGAAATTGCCAGGCGCACAAAAGTGCGCATGGCAATTTGTATGGCAGCCATTTCCAATAATTAATCAGGTCATGTGACATACAGTACGCAATTATTGGCTGGCATGTGAAGTCCAAAAGTTCTGAAGATCTCCATACATTACAGTTGTCATAAACAAGTATGGGAAAAGTTCCAGCTAGACTATTAAAAAAACCACCCCAAATGGTTCCTAGAAACATAAACTAATTCAGGTTGGAGAAGGTTCAAACTAATCTATTGACTCTTATCACAGAGTGGGTGACGCAATAATACAGCTTTCAATCATGCATTCTTGCGCAAACTGATTCCCGACATCAAATCAAGATAATTTCAACGCCTCTTGTTTGCGGAGGAGCCTCGCCTTGCCCGGGCGTACGTGATTTAAATTTTAGACATTTTATTTTTGAAACAAGCGTTCTATATATACTTGTTTTGCCCATGAAAACTGAAACACATCGGCTGAAATTGAATATAAATCTATAATGTCACTGTGATATCAGAAGCAAGATTAACCCTTGGTGTTTTAATAACGTCTATTGCCGTTTTTTGACTTTTTATTTGACCTTCAAAACAAGTAAATTTGTAGAAGAGATGCTCATTAAACGGCTAGATTGGCATATGGTTTGAGTCAAACAGTACACATTTGAGCTATTTTCATGGATTTGAATTTGTGGGTCGCGGTAGCGAGGTTAATCTTATGTCATGATTCTCATACACGTTTTCTCATTATATTTTTATGTTTTTTCCATTCCTGTGTTTTTAAAACAGAACTTTAGTTTTAATCTAAGCCGTGTGTCATTGAAAATACACGACAGGTTAGCATTTGAAATACATTACATTACCGGCCTTATACAGATAAATCTAGATACGATTTGCTTGAAAGAGCAATATACTTTTCGTTGGAACGCTATATTGCAATGTTGCGGTGAGTGTATCCCGTGTACAGAATACATCTGAAGTCTGAAGATGTAATACGTTAGCCGTGTTAAAGGGACATGCCCAGGTCTAAAATCATAAAAAAATCGGTGATTTTATTTTAGCTTATTAATATGACCATATGATGCAAACATGTCCATAGACTAGAACTGCAAAAGTTTTTTAATTTTTACCAGCTAGGCTAGATATAGAGACGAAATTTCCGTATTTCTTATTTTCGACATGGTTGTCAATAATTAGAAATCAGGAATTTCGTCTCTATATCTAGCCTAACTGGTGAATGCGCAGCACACGATTTAAATTTTTTTTTGCAGTTCTAGTCTATGAACATGTTTACATCATATGGTCATATTAATAAGCCAAAATAAAATCACCGATTTTTTATGATTTTAGACCTGGGAATGTCCCTTCATGGGAGTGCATGGTCATATATTAATCCGATCATCCACAAGTGGCACCAGTCAGATGGACTGTTATTGAGTATACTATAAAGGTATGAAAGCGATGGCACACACAGATATTTTTTCCTGTAAAATTAGATCTCATGATTGCATTTTGATCATTTTGAAGTTAGGGGTGTTGCAGGTATTATAGATTGCAAAACTGACGTGATTCCAACGTAACAGGAGTGAAAAATTGATCTGCGTTTTTAAATGTCTGCATTAGAATGCATAAGCACTATTTTGATAATCTTGTTCGAGGTTTTAATTGACCGACTAATTGCGTGAAAATATAAAAGTGAGCCAACAGAAAGAAAGACAGGCACTGTTATCCACTTCCTTCAACAATGATGCAGTACATGATTCATTCTACTCCTGATAAAAATCTTGGTACGATTGGCAAATAGTCAAGGCACTCCGTTAACCGGGCTCCATCGTGGAAATCAATAATTGTGGGAAACTCCACCAGACAGCGAAGTCATTAGAAGGAGTAAATGCGAGACTTTGATTCAGCACACTTGGGCCAATGTTATGTACCCTTACGCAGAACTGTGCTTGAGACAATGATGTTCAGTCGGACAGAAGTAATGACGACCTTGTGTGGTGTATGCTGGTCCTCAGCAAGCTTGACATGTTGAACCAATATGTGCTTAAAACTGGACCAGCGTGGAAGTTTTGAAACGAACATTGGGTCAACATCTCCAGCGGTTGGGGGGGGGGGGGTCACTTGGCCGCAAATAGATTTGAATACACAGAGGCGTTTATCATTACCTCTCTGGGAAAGCCCAGCTCTCTCGACCGCGAGATTACGCATTTACCTTTTTGAACGTTTTACGTACCCTAATGGGGTGTGATGTACTACCAGTATGAAGGTCTAGTACGTAAAAATCGTGGGACATTTCTTGGGGCGATCATATCTAAGACTTTGTTTCGCTAAATCAGGTCAATAATAGGTTGATTAGAATCCGTAACATTTCAACTACTTGATCGTCTTCTTAGCTCACTACTCGCAACGTTATTACAATCTTATGGGAATATTTTGGATATTGGGATTAAGATCGCTCTCGGTCACCGCCATGTTGAAAAACATTCATTTTTTTCGATAAAAATGTCTGGATCAATTAATGTTTTATTAACTTAATAATTAGTTTGAAGTTTGGCCCACTATACACATGATACAGTGTATTTCATAATAATTATAATGTTTTCTTTGACACCGAAAATGAGTTCAACGCGTTACCAGTGCGCATGCAGATTTATTGGATGGCTGTCACACCACATAAGTATCACTTCATTAATTTTAAGATTTCATTCAAGATTCTGTCGTGTGAAGGCAGTAGCTGCTTGCTTGAAAAGAGAGCAGCTAGTGCTGTTTGCCTTCGCACGGTGAAGTCATCAACATGAACATAATCAATAACCCACCATGCCCTATAACCCCCACCCTCACATCATCATATGTACATCATTTCATCTCATCAATTGACTACAATGTTTTTATTGTATTACAATGTCACTTAAAAGACCTTTTGTGCCGAAAATTGACGTGAAGCAATTATTTACTACTACTACTACTACTACTTTTCATCTATGCTGCCTTATTTTATGAGGTACGATCATCATAACTACGGAAAATGGGGTACAATATATCTGGCAGACATGATGAAGCTTCCAAAGCCAGTGCTTGATGAGTTTCAACAGGTCAATTTTTTTGATAAAAAATCACAACCAGGTAGACATTGACCGTGGACAAGAATGGTTGATTAAGGCAGGGGAAACTGGTAGAGGTATAGTTGGAATCACCAAAACAGACAGTGCGCTCAGTCACTGGGCACTTTCATACAATCTGCGTTCAAGCATAGTCATGGCTGCCCAAACTATGTATGGCCAGTTTAATCAGGATAGTCTAATGCATTACGAATCTAAGCATGGTCGACAACAAAAGGGCAATGACGCAGAAGATGCAATGTTGAACACACTACCACAGTTCCATGTCAAGTCAAAAGACGTACACCCTCAACGCCTTCACAACATATGTACCAAGGACCTGGCAACTGTTCAAGAAGCCCTCCTTCATGCCAAGTCACTGAGGGGGGGGGGGGAGGGGACATGACTGAGTTTGTCCAAGAAAGACTCCTGTGGCAGTTCCATTTAAAACTGTACCAAAGCGAAACAGACCTCAAACACTTGAAAGCTTGTATGACATTCCAAAGGACTCAATACAAAATTTTAGGAATGATGGCTGGAAAGCAGATAGGGATGTAATGCAACGACTCATTACATCATATGAGGGTGGCCGTAATGTAAATATACAAAATGTGATGAGAAATGAACTAATGCCAGTCCCTATTTCTATAGCAGAAACAGATGGATCACTAAAGAGCCCTGGTACAACGTCTGCACTTGAGACGTTGCTGACAAATCCATTTGTCTGTCCTCAAACCATTGTGGTCCCGTTAGTTTCTTCTTGTCTATTGATAGATGCCCAAGGCACAGACTTTTGGTGACTTCGCAGATGTATTTGCAGCCGTCGTATTTGAAACTGGTAACCCTTATGGTCAAATTGATGTCATATTTGATAGGTATAGAGAAACCTCTATCAAGTCAGCTGAAAGGCAGAGACGATATAAGTCAAACAAGGCTATCAGACGTTCCGTTGACGGTCCGAAATGAACCGCTTCTCTCCTGTTGGTCCAGTTTCATGGCATCGCAGGAAAACAAGGCAGATCTTGCCAACATCCTCCCTCGCGAGCTGTTGGCACAAATCCCCCCCCCCCCCAATAGGAGATAGTTGTTGCTGGCGGGATTCACTGACAAGCGTCGGGTAAAATCATCGAAGGCAACCACCAATCTTTCCCACCTCAATGCTACACACGAAGAAGGAGACACACGAATGGTCTTGCATTACATCCAAAATAGTAAGTGAGTAAGTAAAATGTCTTCTTTACTTCACTTTTCGGCAGTATGCCCATTTAATTGAAAATTCCAAGTATTACAATATCCTTTATTGCATAGTAAAAGTGGTAAAGAAAAGATCCAACTAATAACAGCATTTTCGCACTAAAATATTAAGTTTAAAAAGTTTGATATGATAATATGATGGTGCTCCTGGCACCTATATGTAACGAGTTTGATGACATGTTGTAGTGCATCCAAAATAATTCTGAAACTATTGTTGTGTCCGCAAGGGACACTGCTGTGCTTCTGCTGTTAGTTTGTGGGAGCGTGAGGTGGTCACCAGTGTGGGAGTAGTGTGTTGACTCGTCGAAGGGTGAACGGCAGAAGCCACCTAACACTCACCAACATATCATAAACTTCATCTTTCCCCGTCGGATCGACAAAACTTCTCTTTAGATTATCATGTTTATTTGTCTAGACATCGAATAACAGCAATGCACAACCCCGCGCACGACACGTCTTAGTCAAACTCCGAGCGGGCGACCGGCGGCACGTCCGCAGTCGCTGAGAGTTATATCATAAGTGCGGGAAGAATACTACGACCGCATGGGATTCGGCCCCATGCACACGGCACTGAAGTACCAAAACGAGGCAGTCATCTCCTGTCTCACCGCGTCCGGGAGAGCGGGGACGACTGCCACAGTGAACAAGCGAAGCAGGGATTCTACAAGTTGCTCACTGCAACCATGAACAATCCAACAACCTGTGGCTAATGGCATGAGCGGAAGAAATACGGAAGTATTTCAATATCAGGGAGATTTATGATACCTTGTCCGAAAATACCGTACAAGCTTTGCTTTCATATCACAGTCTGACAGGATGTGACACAACATCTTACTTTTTTGGGAAGTCCAAACAGGCACAATGGTGCAAATTTCAGCAGCACTTTCACCTGTTGGCCACACCAGGAGAGGGCGAACTCACAGCCTGAATCTTCATGGCACAGAGAGGTTTGTGTGCAGAATGTATAATTGTGATCAGGTTGACACCGCAGATAAAGTGTGTACTACATTGTTCTTCAAGGCAAGCAAACCTGAACACATGCCACCAACAAGTAATGCATTACGCTTCCATCTGATTCGTTCGCAGTATCAAGCACTTGTGTGGAAGCAGACCATCTGCACAGACCCAGCCCTTCGCCAGCCACAAGAAATGGGATGGCAACTTGATGGAGAACTTTTGAATCCCACTCTCCTGAGTTTGGATCCTATCCCTAACGCTTGCCATGATGTAACCCATTGCACCTGCCGCACTAGTTGTAGAATCTTTCGCTGCTCGTGCAGAAAAGCAATAATCTTTTGCACTAGAGCTTGTGTTTGTAAAAAGGTGATAGACGCGATCCACAACTTCAAGTGAGTTAAAATTATTCAGATTTGACAAAATGGAGGTCAACTCTTTTCAAATATTGCAGATTGATGTCACATTTTATCTTTAACATGTTTAAAAGGTGGTACTTAATGTGCTAATGAAAAATGAAAACCCGAATATATGCGGCACCGACGGTTAAAGGGTTAAAGGACTTTTCTAAAATTGCTTCTAGTCTATACATGAACATCAACCCGGGAAAGTGTCCTACATGCTGGACATGCAGGGCATTTTTTGAAATTTATTTAAAAGTCGCATCAAGAGTTACTGTTTTACTGAGAATCGCCAAGGAATATACGCATTATGACAATGTACATTGGCGTCGGCTCTCCTGACTGCGCAGTGAACGAAGTTGGTTCAGTCTCATTGCGCACGTAGTGCGGTCGTTCTCTCTGCGCAGAGAGGCGGAAGCAAGGACGACATTATTGAAATGATGCCTTGACGTGGGGATTTATCTCCCGGTGTTTATAGGTGATTTTGTCATTTGAATAGGGTCACCCTCAATTTTTTTCGTGAAGTTGTTGATCTCAGCGTACACTCACTACCAGCATACAAAACCACCGTTTTTTTCTATGCTGCCCATCTCTGATGGACACAAAACCATGCATTTGCGTCCAGTTCGGCCTATTAGATGATGAGTATTTAATATATTAAAAATAAAACCAGGGCATCACCTTGACGACAAAAAAATGCGCTGATAGTTGTGATTACTACACGTATTATGTGTGGGCCTACACCTTTATCTAAGTACATTTGATAAGATATGAAAATGTATCTATTACTTGTAGCAGTTTGCATAATCAATTTATCTGGTTTTGGAGCGGGTAGCAGATGTATCTTTATCTGCATATCGTGGCAATGATTATTAAGTTTATTTTTTTAAAGTATAAAGTTCAGATAAAATGTATTAGTTATGCATATATGTGACCCGATCTGGCAAAATAAGTCGTAAGTAGAAGTTTGGAAACGATGCTAGGGCCCCGGTGAGGAAAACTATAGTATGAACTATTTCTAATTATTTTTACGTAAGTTTTTATTTTCATATGATTGTTTTCAAATCATAATATGGTGTGGCATTAAAATATATAATTATGACACGACGTAAACACATATTTTAAAGCTATCTAATTTCAGGTCATTTTACTTTTAATTAGTTTGTGTACTTGAATCAATGATACTGGTATTATATTTGCATTTTGCCATTGTAACACTTCCTTATTAGTAGAAAATATTCATGCGATTATCAAAACACCGTTGAAGTTAGAAGCCTTTTTCTCAAAATCATGCAGTTTCAGACATCTTATTTCTCAGAGTTTGTCGGACGATATTTTTGAAAATAAACACGCTAGAAAGTTATGTGCATAAAGGTAAGGTCGTGTAGGTTCAGGACCTGGTAGTGTCTCTATATTCGACTTACCAATCATTTTGCCAGATCGAGTCACATATGGACAAATAAGTCAGTAGTGAATTTTACTTTATTATGAAACATCTGCCTGTCTGTCAAACTGCATGAATAATTGACGTTCCGCAAGCCTTTTAACACCCATATATCGGATTCTTTATTATTAAAATACATGCAAACACAATTTCATATGAATTGTATAGCGATTTATAGGATAATGCTAGGAATATCAATTCTAAATCAGGTTGTGCATGAAAAAATCCGAATTGCATGCTGGTGATGGTCAACTGTCAAAATTCGCGCGACGAGGGTCCCCCAGAATGCAATAGTGCCCGTGGGTAGGCCAATGCCCTATTCCACAATAATACTAAATATGCGTTTCGTACCCAAAGCCTCATTAAGAGCAAGCTCTCAAATCACAGCAAGTTCATATATACTTGAGGGACATCTATGAGTAACAATTCAATCGAATATCAAAGCCATTAGTCCTGGATCTTAGCTGGGACTTGCTTTGCAAGCAAACTGACTGTATTACTGTGGGTATTTCGAGACAGGTTGACCCCACGCTTGTACCGACACCCAGTGAACACAACACATTTGTATGACTTTATACAATGTTGGACCAACGTCGAAGACGTTGGGCCGACGTTGTATAAATATTATACAAATGTTTTGTGTTTGCTGGGCAGGAGGAATTTCTCTCAAACATTGTACATTTCTCCAATGTTGGTTCAATGTTAGGCCAGCATCATAGACGTTGGCCTAACATTAAAAGAGCGTTGGGTGAGTGTCTCGTTGGAGTAGTATCCAGTCTTGTAATCAGGTTACTTCATCAACCACACTGTACTGTATGCTGAAGGCTTACACGCAGAAAAACATATTGAAATATAGGAGATACCATAAAATTCCTATTTCATAGAAGCTATAGAAAGCATGGGACCCTGCATCTCAATTAACCACTATAACACTGTCAAGCACGTGTTGCAGACCAAGGACAAGTAGGGGATCTACTCCACCAGAAATTAGCCGGCATGCTCGCTGGCTGCATCCATACACGTAGTTTGTTCCGAATTGTCACTTTCGGAGGTCTAACAGAGGGTCATTAGTGTAATTCGCGTCCCGTGCCCGCACAAATATGGCCGTCCCGGTGTCCCTGAACTGTATGCCAATCAATCAGTGTCCATGCCTGTGCCGTCACGCAAAGACAGACAGCAGTAACTGATTACTTGGAAAGTAAGCAGTTACTACTGTTTGTCCCAGCATGCCAGCGTGGTGATCAGCCCAACATTGCTTTAACATCGATTCAATGTGTCATACTCGCTGAAGTGTGCCCTACGGCGACCTAACGGGTCCCTATAATAATTATTATTGATTTAAATTATAAAGTGACACTAAGACAATAACTCGATGGTAACACGGGAGGTCCCCCCCCCCATGTTACCAGATTGCAATAGTCAAGGGTTAATGATGCATTCAACTCTAAATCTTCACTCCTGCCAGCGGTGTATGTATAGATTATGGTCAAATTGACACGCAACAACTTCCATATAGCACTTCTCTAGGTCGCAGTCTGCGACCTCGCAAAGCTTAGCTTTGCTGTGGGGAAGTTGAAATACACTGATTATTTAGCGAACTCTGATTACATCCTCCTACAGTAAGGCTATGCTTTCACTCGTGTTACCAATGTCTGTACTTCAGACACTGATCTTCATCCCCAGACTAGCTAGTACTCACCACCAGGTGTCCCAGATTTCACAGCCACTACTTGCATTGGTTTGTACTGTCGCATCAAAAAGGATAATACAAACTCACTACTTTTAATATGATGGTCTCAAGGAGTGCAAAATAACCCCATTCATGTTATTCACACTGCGGCATCTGAAAATTAGATAAGCATATCTAGGCTGAATATGTATCATATATAGTAAAAATTGTGCTTATAGTTCATGCAATAAAATAATGATACCCTCTGGTTAATCTCAGGCTTGTATGGCGCGCACTACGTGAACAGATTCCCCTGTTTTTTTACAAATGTCATGCGCTGATGTACCAGACAACAGAGATCCCTAGTGTTGATTAATAGCAAATGCCACGAAAAATATCAGTGCGTATATACCTGTAGTCACTGATAAATCAGTGTAGGCTAGGCTATGCGACCTGCAGAAGATTAAGTTTGCTGCAGGGAAGATATTCATCCAACATTTCTTCCACAGTGCGCAATCAATTGCAGATTAGAAGTGTTTACGTACATGTATTGAGCAGCTAATTTCCACTCGATTATAATGGGATCAGTATAAGTATATTAGTCTGATGTTGACGCAACCACATGGGTTAGCGAGTAGCAGAGCATAGCAAAAGCTGTGTTTTTGTATGCTGATAGCCAGTGCAGAGCTCAACACCTGGCTTTTACATCTTACGTTAAGGCATTATTCCATTGAGATGTAATTTTGTCATTTAAAATAAAAAAAATGTCACATTAATATTCATTGTGCAATAGATAGTTTTCGTACCGTATAATTCAGGCACAACTTTACGATTGACAATTATTACAGATTCTGTATCTCATGTTATTACTGATCAGCATAAGTTACTCTGACAAATCTTACACCAACAAAATATTTTATTGTGATTTTATTTTAATGATGTATAGAACAGTTATATTCAAGAAATTCTTTGAGCTACTGTGAGTGAGTGAGTGAATTACCATTGCTTTCTCTTCTATGTAGTATGTAGTATGTAGTAGTATGTTATTAACAACGCCCAATTCACTTTGTGTCGTTTTCAATGGTTGGTCGTTTAGTGGACTGTATGTTAGGCAGCATACTGTCCACTACAAACGATACATTTTGAGCAATGTATTTGCATCACAAAAATAACAAACAGCCATCTCGATCTGCATTCTATGACATTACATTCAAGCTGATTTATCCCTGCAAACCTCAGATAGATTCAGGAACAAACCAATTTCGCTGCATACTATAATTATGTTTATTCGGTTTGGACATATGTGTATTACTCCACCAGTCATTAAAATGAGTGATTAGAGTTGACACATCTATGCCTGCATGAGGTAGTTAAGCCAGACAACAGTTGTTTTTAAAACGTTATATTAGCAGTTTGAGTAATATCAACCTTTAAAGTGCTAATAAAACAAAAATAGAATTAAATGTGCAAGATTGACATATATTTTGATTTAAATTGTACAATTACATGTAATTTTTGGTAGCGACACATTACTTTAGGTGGGTAAAATTTAAATTATATATTGTAGCGTAGGTTAAAATTACCCACATTGAAAAAGTATGTTTTATTTGTGCTACTTGATATATTAAAACAGTCTAAACTTTATTTTATTTTCTTAAACATTTTTAAACTCTGTTTTTTGTATGGAATATTTCTATTTCTCTATAAAAGTGGATTACGGTTGTGTAAATAGGGCGTTTCTGTGATGAACGTCACAGGTTTCATCACATTATAGTTGCACAAATATTCTTTTATATGGTAACATAACAAGTACCAGCTCACATGTACGACCATTTTCAATAATAATTGGATACACAAAAAATATTTTTCCCACGATAATCCAATAAAGAATATTTCTAACAATGTAAGGTTTATTTTAGCGTTTCACATATGGAACAGTATAAAATTTATTATTATGTATATTAGGTGAAAATAGGCATAGTTATATGTTTAAATTTTGACTACTGTAATGTACTTTTATTTCACGTGTAATTCATTTTCGCGCATTTTGCACTAGGACCGTGAGTGCAAATTTATCTTTCCGCGATTTCTTGTTCAGAACAATAGTATCTTTGGGACTAGGGTTTAAAGGGTGTGACTGCTTTTTTCTGTGTCAGAATATGTTTTAAAGCAAAAGTAACTTTCCTAATCATTATATGATCATAGCCAATAAATTTTGTAAATATGTCACCGACATTGGACCTAGCCTCACCAAAAACATAAAAATGCCCAAAAACAATAACGTTAAAGACTTTTAAACTGGCACGCGTAACTGTATATTTTAATTTAAGAAAATTGACGACTTTTTATTACTTAGAAAACTTAATGAACTACCAAATAAATCTAGTAAAGGTTTTGACGATATTTCTATGAGATTAATAAAGGCGATTACAACAGAAATAATACCAGCTCTCATATGTATTTTAATTCTTCTTTAAATACTGGTATATTTCCCGGTAACCTAAATATAGCTGAATTAATACCTATTCATAAGAAAGGGTCCTTGAACAATATATCAAACTACCGTTCAATCTCACTCCTTCCCTCAATATCTAAAATTTTGGAAAAACTAGTTTTCAAACAATTGAGTACATATTTAAATAAAAATAAACTTTTATTTGACAGTGAGTATGGTTTTAGGGCTGGTCATTCTACTGAGCTAGTATCGATTGAACTAATTGATATAATCACTCAAGACCTTGAAAGAGGCAAAAATCGATAACCATTTTCTTAGATCTCGCAAAGGCATTTGACACTCTTGATTACGTTATTTTACTTCAGATATTAAATTATTATGGTATACAGTCAGTAGATTTTAAACTTTTTAAAGACTTTTCACAAAATAGATCCCAATATGTTTCTTATGATAAAACTAATTCTGATATGTATTATATATCTACTGGTGTACCTCAAGGGTGTATAATATTATGGTCTAGTCAATCTAAAACCAACCTAAAAGAACAGCACCAATTATTTTGTTGTTTTTTTAGTCATATTTTATTATTCAACTAAATTAATCATTCATTCATTCATTCATTCATTCATTCATTCATTCATTCATTCATTCATTCATTAATTCATTCATTCATTCATTCATTCATTCATTCATTCATTCATTCATTCATTCATTCATTCATTCATTCATTCATTCATTCATTCATTCATTCATTCATTCATTCATTCATTCATTCATTCATTCATTCATTCATTCATTCATTCATTCATTCATTCATGCATTCCTTCATTCATTCATTCATTCATTCATTCATTCATTCATTCATTCATTCATTCATTCATTCATTCATTCATTCATTCATTCATTCATTCATTCATTCATCAATTCATTCGAACATTCATGTAATAATTAATTCATTCATTTATTCATTTATTTATGCATTCATTCATGCAATTATTTATTCAATTATTCATTCATTCATTCATTTATTCATTCATTTATTCATAGTGTAAAATTTACCAAGGGTTAAAGTTACCCGTGGCAATAGCTTGTGGTAAGACCCGGGCTAAAAGGCTTACCCCGCTAGCGGGTTAAACCACAACTGGAGTGTTTATGCTGTGGCACTTTTTGCATTGTCCCGGGCTGTGCTCGCGATGAGCTAGTTACCACACCCCACTTACCACGGCAAGTGCCCCGAGGTGTTCAACTTTGAACTGGCAGTACTGTATGTCATGCAACAGAAAATGCTCATGAGCCTTTCTTTGTTTTTATTTAGCGAACATATACAGCCTGTTTGTATCTGAAGGTCGGACTGTTTTGATGATCAAGTGGCAACAAGAGGTTTGACAGATATTCTGGTTGATTAAAAATAAAGCCGTGGAAAACAAATGGGCCTATTTGAAACGTGATGCGGAATTTAACTAGACGTCAAATCAATGGCTTTAAATATAACACTTCATTTAAAACTAGACATGAATGTCTGGACATGAATTGTGCTTTTCAAGTAACAATAATATTTGGGCTAGGTTTTATGAATTTTTGTGGTGGCCATTATGAATTTTGTTGGGTTATTTTTATTATGACAGATTAATTGGAATCTCGTGTATGAGTTTTTTGGCAGCCATGCTGAACTGTAATTTTAGACTTCGGACTTCAAGCTTCAAATTTCAGAAGTCCTCACTGAGCTTTTGCAGTTTTAAATAGATATCTAATTGTTTGTCAAATGGAATCGCATTCAGGGTGCACAGTACACACATTGACTTGTCTCTCTGTTGATGTAATGTTGTTTCACTATCCACGACGCTACCCCAGCATTAAAACAACATAGATTCAACGTTTTGTGTTTGAAAATAATTGCAACTGTTATTTTAATTGTAGCATTTGAAAGGTTTTAACCATCCATACCAAATACACAATATTGGTTCAATACTGGGCCACTGCCTGCGACGCTGGCCCGGAATTGAAACATTGGATAAATGTATTTTTATTATCAAATCTAGAGACTAATGGGTGGAGTAGGTTCTGGACATAGGGGCACCCTGTTCACCCTCCTGTCAATGAATGGAGAATCACCCGACATGTCCACTATTGAACCAACATTGGACTCAATTATATGCCTACTGCCGTGCAAACCAAAAGGCAGTATCTGCTCACTTTACAAGTAAGTAGATACTGCCTTTTGCATTTGAAGATCAACATAGTGCGGTATATGCTCACTTTACAAGTAAGCAGAAACTGCCTTTTGCCATTCAAGAGTAAAGTGATCCAGTAAATCCTGGATTAATCCGGAAGAACACCATGGATGTCTTAGAAAAATCATAGCACCCCTCCTGACTACTCTGGGAATATTGTGTCAAAATTTCAAATTAGTTAGATAAAAACTCAAGGAGAAATAGCGTCTTACAAAACGTGCCAAGAATAATAAGTTTAAAGTTCCGTTGAAAACTCAATATATTTGGGCATTGAAAATGTGTGACAAAAATAGACTATAGTATCGTACGTGTAGCCAGGTTATTCACAGCAACGTAAACACTCTGCAGACGTCAAAGCCACTTTGACAGACCACTCAAAATTGCTAAGAATACTCTGAGATTAGTGCCTATAATATGACGGTATTATCGTGATTATCTGTTTGATGAAGAAATGTTCTGTATATTCTCACAATAAAAATTTGCACAGGGATTACAGTACACCTATAACCAGGATAACCGCGCCGTGGAGATGTGACTGTGGCTTGATGGGCCGAACTAACCCAGCCCCTCCACACATTTCTAAGTGCCTATACACACACTCCATAAAGCAAGGAAAACCGTAGTGAGACTTTAAACCCACAGCACCGTTCTCAGTGCCTGGGTCTATAGCCTTTGTCTGTAATGTAGGCCTACCAAGTTGACAAAGAAGTGACTCTGAATATGTCCAATTATCACGTAGTAAATTGACAAAAAAAACTTACTAAATACTTATTTACATTCCACGCGTAACACGTTTTTTGAAGGTATACTTATAAAGTACAAACAAAGCAAAACAAAGTCAGATAAGTAAAGAAAAACGTCCAAATACAGCTTACAAAATAGCTTTGGTATAATAACCAGTTGGTTAAGCACTCAAGCAGAAGTTGTGCTACTTAGTCATGCCTACTACTCGAGTCCAAAAGAAGACTTGTTCCATGTCCATAAAACCACTTATGTTCTCTATGGCTATCCATAAGTTAACTATATGTTCAAAAATTGCTGTTTCGTACTACACGGTGCACTTTGGACGCTGGCTCTTTTGGCCCTATTTTTGGTCCCAGTGAAAGTTATTATATAAGATTGTATTATTATATTTTATATCCATGCAGTCCGCTAATTTTAACGTTCTTAATATATTTAATTTGTGTCTCTTTTTTTACGTTGATACATGGACTATATTCGTATTTGCCTGCTTCTCCCTCCGCATTAATGTTAATATTTTATGATTGGCCGTCTTTTTATCTCTCCGTCTTCCCCGTGACGTATGCGATTTTTCGGAAACATTATTTTACTTTATTGAAGGGTGGCCTGCATGAAACCGGCTTGTCATAAGCCTTTCGCAGGTCTCCTTTGCATTTATTAATGTATACATGTATATGTATATTTCAAGCATAAATAAATAAACTGAATTGAATTGAATTGTTTCTCGATATGCAGTCCTATTTGTGAAGATTGTTACAAACTCACGATTTTCACTATTACGGTTTGTCTATGGCGAATTTAATAAACCTATTTACGCTGAAGTTGGAACTGATCTACGTGAGAACATAAAAAGAAAACTCAAAATTCTTATTAGAATAACAATAACAACGTATTTACAATATCAAACTCGAACCGTCTCACTGTTTGAGTATTTCACAAATTGTGAATTTATCCGAAAGGTGTTAATAATCCAAAGAAAAGTCTAATCCACAGGTTAAAACTTCAGTAACATCAGTCTCTTACAGTGTCTAACATTTAGCAATGTTTATAACTGTAGACTATTATCCCTTTAACCGCCGGTGCCGCATATATTCGGGTTTTCATTATTTATTAGCACATTAAGTACCACCTTTTAAACATGTTGAAAGAAAATGCGACATCAATCAAATTTGAATAATTTTCACTCACTTGAAGGTGTGGATCGCGTCAGCGAAACACAACTTCAAGTGGGTGAAAATTCAGATTGAATAATTTGGCGGTTAAAGGGTTAAGGTCTCATAATACAGTCTATGATCTCTCAGCAGGTCTTGTCTCAGCAGAACTTTAGCTAAACTAATCTTAGCAAAAACTAGCTCTGTCAAATTATAATATTACCACTTTTTATATGATCGATTTCTCTACAGTGTTCTAGTGGTTTCCATTCTATCGAAATTTAGAATATTATACAAGGTGACACTAAGCGTCTGTAAAATCATAGGACGATTTAGCACATTCTAGAATCAATGGTCTTCCATAATCAGAATCACATAGGGCATAAAATATTTTTTATGAACAGCAACAATGTATTGTTATTTATTCATGCCTGTCATGTTCTTTGAAAGCATGCAAACGGTGTATAGTTTAGTTTTAAAAATGTATTTTTGATTTGTATTTAATATTTGCCATGCTTTGTTGCAGATTTTATTACCACCAGTCGAAGTGCGATATCATCGAGGATGTGATCTTGAAGTAGACAGACACTCAAAAGATCGAGCTAAATATTGCCTTCGACTTCAATACCCTGAAGAATAAACAGGAGCTGTGAAGATGAACGACACACCAGTAAATCTCAACGGATCAGAGCTTGGTGAATTTGGTGTGTTTGACCAGCTGATGGGAGTGTGGATCCCTGGCATCGTTAGTGTGTTGGGGATCCTTGGTAACATCTTGGCCCTCGCTGTACTCAGCAGGGATCGTGTCACTTGTCCCACATTCGTCACGCTGAAGGCCCTGGCCAGCACGGACTTGATACTGCTAATAGGTGCCATGCTTCAGCAGGTAATACCACTGCTCTGCCTAACGTCAGACAACACCAGCGCCTTCTGCAGGCATCAGGGGTACCCCCGAGTGCTCAGCTGGCCGGTGATCTGCATGGCACAGATGAACTCCATCTGGTTGACCGTGCTCATCTCCACTGAGCGTTTCATAGCCATCTGTTTCCCGCTGAGAGCCGTGCGCAGCTGCACCGTCTCGAAAGTGCGCCGCGTCATTATGATCATCACCACCATCTCCGTGCTCTACAACATACCCAAGTTCTTCGAGTTCCGGACTGTGACCAGGGTGATTCAGCCTGTGAACATGACGTACACCGTGATGGACGGTACAGCGCTGAGACAGAACACGGCGTACCGCTACGGGTACAATACGGTACTCTACTGCCTGGTCATCTACGCGATACCACTGTTCATCCTCACCATATTCAACCTGCGTATAGTGCAAGAGATCAAGAAGGCTCGCAGAAACTGGGAGGCGCTGAACAGATCTCGTCAGCGAGAGATGAATGCCACCACGCTGCCACTTGTCATTGTTATTGTGTTCTTTATCTGCGGCACACAGGCCTTCATTGCCTTTGTTCTGGACGCTATCTTCGTGATTCATACCACGTCCGTACAGATCTACACAGCAGTTGTCAATTTACTTGTCGTCACTAACTCTGCCATTAACTTTATCTTGCTGTACGCCTTTGGCAGCAGGTTTCGTAAGCTTCTGGTTGAAATGATCTGCTGCAGAAGAAAAGAGAAAATCGCTTATCATAACAGCATCACCATGACTGAAAGCTTTCGCTGAGTATCACAGGCTTATGCTTCACGAGTCATGCTTGGGGATTAAGTATAGTTCAAATTATTATGAAAATTGTGGTAGCTCATATTGTCAGTGATTATTAATGATGTTATGTAAAGCCAAACTACACTATATGATTACTTGTAGCGTAAGCAGATACTGTTATTTTGGCTTTGCACGACAGAAGAGTTGTTTCAAGATGGGCAGCAAACATCACTGGATCAAAAGGAAATAATAAGACAACAGCTGCACAATTGGAATTAGTTTAATAAAATGTCACATTAGATCCCACATAATGATTAACTACATGTCGTTTAGGATCATTTTTGTAGGCTAAATTGAGCCGATGTGTACATTATGCGGGCTCAAATGGACCAGCAAACCTCCAGTGTCATAATCAATATAATTGCCTTTGTCCAGGTTTCGACCCTAGGTTTGCATGTGCCTGTAAATCATGGAGGCAACTGAGACAAATTATGTAGTGGGGTGGAGTTTAACAAACCAATGAAAACGTGTTGAGATTTGAGAATGCTCGTTTTTTTAAAAAAACTGTGAATGGATCTGTACTGGTTTTACAATGGATCACCAAAATTGACGCCATTGTCAAAATAATGTGATACTGTTTACGTCTGTGCCTATGCTGGTAGCATTGATAACATAATGATATAAATTATGGCTTTGAATGTGTTGTAATTAAGGCAGTACACCAAATACTTCACTCGTGGATACGTTCGATTCAAATATTATGCTATGATCGGGTTTCACTATAGCAAAGGGCGCGATAGAACAAAGTACTTGTAAGCAGTTAACTGATAAAAATAGGCAAAGTCTTACACCCCAAAGGCAAACAACGGTAACTGCTTACTTAGAAAGTAAGCTGTTTATTGCAGTTTGATTTTGCATGGCAGTGCATTTTCCACGAATTGTTCATTTACCACAAGTCTGGTCATTAGAAGACTAATAACAATTAAATTGTGTAGATTTTGTAACATTATACATATATTTAAAGTAGATATCACAAGTGCATGTATATTGTTGCTGGATGAAACTTTTTCATTATGTTCAGATGTCTTGAGTGGAGAAATGTTACTCTGCATTCCTTTCCAAGTCGATAAAGCACATCCATAATTTTACTTAATGGGAGTTACCAGTCACCTAGATTATCAGAGAGAAAATTACGCGCATATTACAAAGAATCCTAGCTTTAATCTTATCTTAACTTTCTATCATTTCCATATAAAACGTTAGGATTGATCTCAACTTCTCTAATGGAAATGAGAGAAAGTTAAGATAGAATCAAAGGCAGTAGGAGTCTTTGTAATATGCGCCCCAGCCTTCACAGATAAAACGGGTAGTTAAATGATATTTGCTGACTTTTATTTATTTGTTCAACTGTATCCAACATTACAAGCTATTCGGCGACTTTTGCTCATATTGTTTTAGCAAAAAAAAATTACGTCGCCTGATCCTTCTTTATCGTACATCGTTAATGGTGCTAGTGATTCATCATTAGTAGGTGGGCGTTATAAGGTGATATTTGAAAACATCTGTGTGCATAACAATGAAAGGATTTTGTAAGTCAAAATATGTTATGAAATTTTCGTCAGGTGAATGAAAGTGACGAAATAAAGGATTTTAGCCAGTAAATATGTCTTAAATGCCGAAAAATTTATTTCGCGGAAAAAATGTTGACAGCAACTCTGAATGATGTGAAACAATTTGTGCCAAAGCCTGGTATTCTACCCTCTAATATTAATAATAACTGAATAACGGCGGTGATGTCATCATGTGACATGCTGAACCACTCTCCGGTTGGTCGGGGGTAGAATCCACGACTTGGACCACAATTTGTATAGCAAGAAGAAAATAGCCTGCCGCCTACTATATTAAAAAAAACATCACCGTCATCAGTCGGTAAAATGCGGACAATTTACGGGCAAAACACATTCCCATAAGTATCCCTGATGGATTAATAAATATATATTTATTATACATATTAATCCTTTCAGTTCGGGGACAGTCCTCAGACGTCAAATGCTGACGTCTAAAGACGGTCACCGCACTGAAAGAATTAAATATGTATAAAGGCCTAGACCCACCACAAGAACTAACTAAGACATTTATGATGACTTCAAATTGAAAATAACCCTTTGTTCTTTTGGTTTGTATAACAATATGTCAGCACCTTAATGGTTAATATGTAGGCGGTACCATATTATTAGTTGTTTGTATGTTGCGTGTGTGCATAGTTTAATGGTTTGTCTGGGCATCTTGTTTGATTTGCCCTCTGGCTTAGCCAACTCTTAATCAGTTAATATGTGCAGTGACTCTCTAACCTTCTTCTTTTTCTTCGCAGATTGACATGTGCAATAGTTAGAGCGTATTTTTTTATCAATGTGGCTGCCTGCCGTGCAGTTTTAAAAGCCGCTTGGTGCAGGATTTTCAGATAAATATCATATTTCTCTCTTCTCAATATTCGGATATTTGTTCGATGTTTTGTCCTGGGAAAGGCACGTTATGCTCATTTGCTTCACTTGACTCAGGTGCAAATGAGTACCTGATAGGACAAATATGACTATGTGTACGTTAAGTTCAATGCGCTGAAATGGCTGCATGTCTGTATGCTCTCCGTGGAATTGAAGTTGCATACAAGAGAACAGATACGGTAACCAGGGGGTAAAATATAAAGTCGGCTGATAAGTCTCAAGCTATGATATCACTATCAAACCTTATCATTTTACCCTTTCTGCTCAGTTGTCCCCAGACACAGCATTGGAAATTCGGGCCTTGGTGGTTTGGAGCCGAGCACGCTACCTCTCGGCCACGAAGGCTCCCCACAATGTTGATTTTTTACGAGTGAGCGGGGAAGATTTTTTTTACTCTTGGAAACTTGATTGCCAGAGTGGGGGGACGACTTCAACCCACAATCTCCGACTCTCCAATGAGGCACTTTAACCACTGCACCAGGGCCCCCGCCCCCGTTTTTGTTTGAACACACATTCCACAAAGAGGTTGAACACGTCCATGTCACGTAAGGGGTCACGTTCAGTGATATAATGTTTATCTGCACATCTTGTTTGACAAAACTATGTATGTATGTTCATATTTATATATATATATATAAATAATTATATGCACGCATGATAATCTACCGACGTTGTGAAAACAAGTATTAATCTGTGAAATAAACTTATTGAATTGTTTGGCTTGTATTTTTGCTTGATAATTTATTTGTATTGTAGGTATTCTTTTCAAGCCCTGTTATTCTGTCTTATTGTAGCCAATGTTCCAATTAAACGTACAGGAAATTATAAATGCACACAACTCTTTTAGTTAATCATATTGTTTGTATTTTTTTTATTGTTAATTAGACGGCCACCCACAGTTATTGCGCATGCAGTAAATCTTTTAGTATTAGGAGAGACCGGGGCTATCTGGCACACTTTTCGCATTTGGCCCTCTCTATAGGACAATAATAGGATTAGTGATTCAAAACACTCCTCAATTTGTGAATGCCATAAGGGCCTTTGATAAATTACAACTAATAACTATGCAGAGTTTCAACATAGTAAAAATACTTTCATGTAGACTGGGGTCGACATTTTGAAGATTCGTTGCTCATCGACATACATCAACACGTGTGCATTTACTGAAACAAATCAGACAGAATCCCCACACCTAATATTAGAACATCCCGCCTTGACTCAGAAACAAGCTCCGTCCACCATTTTCGAATCCGTGAAATCGATTCCAGTGAGCTTAATCGATGAAGCACTATCGCCATAACAATTTCCTTTAAAATGGCATGGAGAATTACTTTGTGTGGCGTAGTTCTTGGGGATTTATTTGGCCTTTAATCACTTTAGGTAAATTATAATTCATTAAAATTAAAATTAAATCAGTCACATGACTCTTGTCGGTTGTCAATACTATGGTTTAGTTTATATTCAAGTGGGATGCTCTAAATGAAGATGTACAATCGACTACCGCCTCATCACTTTCCCATCCCTGCTGACGATCACAGGTCCGTATCTCACTTTGGGTCTGATTCTTCCCCACTGATCACGAATGGTAACCATTACAGCGCGGGTATCGACGGGGATATCAGATTTTGACGTATAAAGTCGATCCCCACACTGTAAGAGGTAAAATATTTATAAAGACCGTAGGCTTATAACATAGGTATACAAATCAAGCGGGAAAAGCTTACTAATACACTTATGAGGATTTCAAATAAAAAAAATTCATGGTTTCTACACAACTATTTCAGCGCTTTAAGGGTTAATGCGTCGCGGGAACGATAAACCTATCAGTCTCGGAAAGTGTGAGGCTCAGCCAGGAATCCTCACCGACGTAAACTGCCGCTCAAAGCCAAAAAACAATATCTGGTTATTTTATAATTAAGCAGAAACGGCCTCTTGGCTTGCATAGTATATTCGGACCAATACATTTTTGCCAACTGTCCTCTTTTTACATGATTATCCGAACTTCAAAACCCGTTTCGATTTACAGATGGTGGTTGCTCAGCTTTTGCCCAGCTTATGCGAAAAATGTACGACCTGCTTTTTGCTCGACTGGCGCCTGTCTCTTTTTTTCTTGCATGCACTCCTCAACGTAATGACACATGTTACTTGTGACCATGGGCGGGGGCCCTAGGGTAGTGGTTAGCACCGCTGCCTTTCACGCCAGAGTCCGGGGTTCGGTTCCCGGTCTCGGCGGTTTGAAAGAAACAAAATTGTTTCTTCCCCATCCACGTGTGAAAGTTAGTATCGTGGGGAGCCTCCGTGACCGAGAGGTAGCGTGCTCGGCCTCAGACCGCCAGGGCTCGAATTTCGAATCCTGTGTCTGGAGGACAGTGTCATCTCAATCATCTCACCATCCTCAGGAGATTCTCCTGGCCCAGTTTAGCCTATATGTGCACAAAGGTGGCCTAAAGCCCGATTCATTTCATTTCATTACTTGTGACCATCTGATTAAGACAACCGATTTTCCTTCGCGGCGCACAATTAAACAACTACTGTGACCTTGTAGAAACACGCTATGCTGTTGTACGAAGGCAATTAAAGATAAACGCTTACTTTTTAATAATAATCAAAACAACTCGAATAACTTTCAGATCCAGAACGATTTATTTGATATTTTTTCATTTTCTCAAATATACATAAAACACTTTTTTTTCATTTTTAGAAATTGTTTCTATATCAGACAATCACTTAATTATGTTGTTCCAAGCATATACACAAGTAAAAATTCAAACACCAATACAGAAAAATGTCCTTTAGAAAATAGATCCAGACTCACTTTTATGATACCTCGATAAAGTCCCATGGTACACAAGTGAGAATATGGACAATGTCGCTGACTCATGACACTTATAGAAAAAACTATTTCTCAACATTGTGAATGAACATGTACCATTGAAAAAAATTACAACTGAAAAAAAAACATGAAACGTAAAAATCAGATTTCTTTCAGAAGGCAATAAATAACGGCAATTTAAAATGAGATTAAAAGACTAGGTGGAATCATATTATGACACTATTCCCAAATTCTAAATCGAGCGGGATACCCGGTATTGAAGTAGAAGGACAGCTTATCAGCACTTCTTAACATTCTGAAATAACAAATACTCGTGCGATGATATTCAGGCGAACCTTTTGAAAGTTCCAGCCCTGGCTATTTCATCGAGTTTATGTTTTATTCTAAATATTTCTTTAACAAGTGGACAGGTACCCAGCGATTGAAAAAAATATATATCCACAATAAAAAAATATAACACCAGACCTACCATGGGCAATATATATATATATATATATATATATATATATATATATATATATATATATATATATATATATATATATAGATCAGAATTTTAAGCAGCAAATCACTACCACCTGTAAAAAAAACCAGCAAATAAATATCTTGGAGCCACGAAAAAATCTAGGCCTACTCATTAATTCCTCCAGAAACACGCCAATTGATGTTTACACGCTAGTTCTTACCCACTTAGATTATTGCTGTACCATTTGGCGGTCAACCAATCACACGAACATAACAAAATGGCAAATAATTCAAAATCGCGGTGTTCGCATAGATTAAACTGCCACCCCAGAACACACATTTCTGACATGCTCTCTGAACTAAAACGGCTAAGTTTGAAACAAAAAAAGATATTTTTTTTACAGTGGTCATGGTTTTCAAAATAAAAAAATCAGCAACCCCAAATTACATATCTGACTGGTTTGACTACCCGACTCACCAATACCCTACTCGGTCATCAACATCTGGTGACTTTCATGTGAGTAAGGAACACCCGCAATCAATAAACAATCCGGGAGCTGACCAACATCAAATCTTTCAGCTAGCAGATATTTCATCTCCAACAACACTGACATTAATTTTATTAAATATGGTTGTTGCTGACGATGAAATAAAAATGTGCTTGATGGAATTTACTGTAAATTGATTTATTTCGTCTCACCGCGCGCCGTCAACTTTCTGCCTGCCTACATTTTTAAATGCATGTTTTTAGATTCAATCCATGAAAAACAGCGATGTGCTTTGTAATAGTTGATTGTTTTATTGCAATAAAAAATGTATATTGTCTAGCACGTCTTGACAACTACACTAGCCAAATAAACAATCACTTGCGGTTGAGATGATGCGATATTTTTGCGAAGAACAAGCTCTTATATAATTATCAAAGATAAATTGCTTGAAATAATTTTAAATAGAGGAAGGATTTATTTCATTTTCTTCGAAACAAAATACCTTCAAATTTCCGCTCTATTCTCTCAGTTTTTTCTCAGTCGAATAAAAAGTCAATATTAATATACTATTGATACTGTCACTTATAAACCAAGCCTGACATTAGACTGTGTGTCCGAGATGATTTTTGTCATAAGCTTTGCAGCGTGAACAGCTGTGGTACTGACACAAGACGCAGGCACTGTGTCAAGTTAATGTTGGTCCACCGCTGCGCCTCGGGCCCAACATTAATCCGACACAGACCGAGAGTGTGGTGTTAGCAGTGTGGCCTTTACCTTGAATTTAGCCGCGCGTTGTTGTCCATCGAGTCTAATATCGCACATTACGGCTTATGCGGACGCTCTCTGGCGTTAGTGATCTATGGAGTGTCCGCTAATTCTTGACATCCGCCGTTTGTCAGGCTAATTCCTTAGCGCATCCCGGGGTACAAGCTAAAAAGGTGGCATGCGCATTGTCAACAAAAGCTTGCTCTAAGATCACGATGTTGAAGGGAATTTCGCACAGTTATGTCAATATTGCACTCATACTTTTAACCTGCACACCATTATTGTGAAGCTGGTGCGAAGCTTCAGAATCTGACATTTAGTTAAATATTATAATAGTTAGGACCGGCATTTGGCCGGTATCCTATTAAGTTTATTTTGCCTGAGTTTGTGTTTTATTTACAAGAAAGAAGGGTGCTGTGTGTGGGAAACGGTTCACATTTCTGTACACCAGTACTTATGAGCATGTGCAATATAACGTTCCAGGTCCTTAGGTTAATTACTTTTGTCTTAAACAAGTGTTCAGAAAAAAAATATTCACGATTATATTTGTGGTTAAGAGCTTAAAGGGTTTTGATTAGAATAAGGTTGACCCAGCGTTGCAGACGGTGGCCCAGCATTATATCAGAACTGGGCAAATGTATAGTGTTATCTGGTGTTTCTGGCTCCGGGATGGGAAGGGTCACCAGCATAATGCAGCTCAGTCAGAAAACACGGTACAATCACCCAATGTTGTTTCATTGACGAACCAGCGTCGAAGACTGTGGGTCAATATTGAAACAACATTGGGTGAATGTCACGTCTTTGCTCCAATTATACAGAAGACCCAATGATGGTTTAGTGTTGGGCCAGCGTCGTAGACCGGCATTGAACCAGCAATGGGCTGCGACGCTGACCTTACATTGAACAGGAATTTAGTGGGTAGGCCTACATGCTCTGTATACGAGGTACATCGTAGGCAAGTATTGAATGAATGTTGGCCAGCACCTGCGATGGTTGTGGAATGAATACACGTTGAAGATATATTTGAACTTGTCTCCTTGGTTCTTTTCTTAATTATATCCGGGACATTTAGGATTCTGGCCCATGAGGAAGACCAATACACAAACTAAAGTCGGGCCTCGGAGTTCCGGAATTCCTTCTCTAGTTTATTGATAATATAATGTCCAGCATTTTCATTCGGGTGACAGGTTTGAACAACATTTATCACATAATGTATTTATTCTGCGCAAAAGCAAACATCACTCATTGAATTCTTGATTTTTTATAAGTAAACGGTTACTGCTGCTTGCTCTTGCGTTGCAGGTCTGTTGAACCAGTAGAAAACGTGGTGGAATTATCATGATATCTCACATATCCAGATTGACAAACAATAATATGGGTCGTCTTGTAGTGTATAATAGAAATATACCATCGACATTTACAGGCTATTACGAGATCTGTTCTTAACCTTTTGTATTCGGATTAGGTATCCAAAATGGCTGCCAGTGCAATTGCCAGGCGCACAAAAGTGCGCATGAGAATTTGTATGGCAGGCATTTTGAATAATTAATTAGGTCATGTTACATGACCACGCCATCATTGGCTGGCATGTGAAGTCCAAAAGTTTTGAAGATCTCCATACATTACAGTTGTCCAAAAAGTACGTGCAAAGTCCCCCTTGGACTATTCTAAAAAAAAACACCCCAAATGGTTCCTAGAAACAGAAACTAATTCAGGTTGGAGAAGGTTTAAACTAATCTATTGATTCTTATCACAGAGTGGGTGACGCAATAATACAGCTTTCAATCATGCATGCTTGCGCAAACTGCGTCCTGACAGCAAATCAAGATAATGTCAGTGCCTCTTGTTTTAGACTGGTAGTCACTTGTTCATTCTGGCTTATGCCTTGGTCACAATTCACAAAAGGGGCCTCCCCGGGCAGTTCTCGGGCTGTTTTTGGTCGTTTTTTGGCCGTACCGCACGGTACCCGGAGGGACCCCGAACGGGTGCCGTCCATTTTTTTCACCCCGGCGAGAAATATACCACGGCTCAAGCCCGTGAACTACCCGGTAGGGGCTCGGCGGGGCCCCTGTCGGAATCCGCGAGGGACACGCGGACAATTTTTGAAGGAAAGCACGCACGATACCCGCTCAGGCCCCCTACGGGACTCGAAGGGGGCCCGAGCGGGTGCCTGTGGGGTCCTGAATTGGCTTGTAGGGAACCCGGGCGATGTTCCGCCGGTGCCTTCACGATGACCGAGCGGGTCCCGGTCGGGACCTTTGTAAAATCTCCAGGGGAATGCACAGCTACTGAGAGACGAATTTATCAATGTTCAATCAATCATTCCATCAATAAATTAATGAAACAATTTAAGCTACTTCTCATTTTACAAACTGTTTTTGTTACTTGAATCAACCTGCATCGCAAAATTTATACAAATAGCCCAGTCTTTAAATTGTCATAATGTGGATAGGCCTATTAACAACAGTTTATCCAATAGATAAGTCAAGTAAAAGAAAACATTACACAACTTCTTTTTAGACCGCCTCTTAATTTTAATTTAAAAAAGGTGGTTGATAAGTTGAAATTTTTTTATGCATCCTCTTCAAATTTTTTATGCATGTTAATAATAAACAGCCCTCGGACAAGCTCAATAGTGGCCGAAAAAAAATTTAAAATGGCCGATGTAGTGCGATTTTTCGCATTTTACGTCAATAATCTGACCTGTGGGCGCGATAACTTAACATTTTTTACAGTATCTTTCCCAAATTTGTAATGCATTTTACTAGTGACTGGTTTTGGGACAAGTTCATAATGGCTAAAAAAAAATGGCCGATTTATTGCGAGTTTTCGCATTTTACGTCAATAATTTGACCTTGTGAATTTGAACTTCAAGTTCAATAATGGCGGCGGGCTATTGTTGAGTGTGCTCTTGTTTATTAATAAATTATTTAAAACATTTTTCCAAAATACTTTTCTCAATTGAAGCACCAACACGTTGGACCAGCCATGGATCCATCCTGATTAAAAGTTTGAAGTATTCGTGGTGTTAGACCTGCAAAAGGGTATTGTATTGCCTGTAACGGGCTTTTAGAGCCAACCAGGGTCGAACCCACCACATTCGTTTTGCGGGATTTAATTTTTCTATGTTTCCTGCTCTAGGAGCAATGCCACAAGGTCAACGTTGTAACGGTCTTGAGCTGTTGTAAGCCTAATATAAGCCCGAGGACAGCTAAATGAATAATGTCAGAAGTATGAATATTGCTTTGCGTCGCTTTCTGCACAATAATGGCAATATCGCGACAGAAAAAAGCCCAAAGTCGGGACAATGCTCTACTCTTATCGCACGGCTTCAAGGGCTTTTTATAGTGCACAACACCAATGACAGCAATACACACTCCAGGCATTTGAACAGTTTGGAGCCCTGTATATGCACAAACTCGATAACAAACATCCCACCCGACCGGGATGCGAACCCAGTTCCTCTGTGTTTCGAGCCACGACTTGACCGAATGAGCCATCTGGGCCGGCCAATTATATTGCCAGCAGCTTGCATCACTGTATTCTCAGCAGCCTGCATCTCCGCGAGATTATTAGGGACATGCCCCTACAGGCTATATACCCTTGCCGTGACCCCTGAGAGGCCCTGCAGGAACCCTGTCGATGCCCTGCCGGTGCCCGCCCGATATCCCTTACACCTTACGTCCCCCGGCCGGATCCCGTGAGGGATACCTGCGAGCACCGGCCGGGCCCCGGTAAGGTTTTCAGAGAAATGAGGACAAGTCTCTTCCGATAGTCGGGCGGGCGCCCGCCGGGACCCGCCAGGGCTCCGGCAGAGTATCTGTAAAACACGATTTGGTCATGACCACAGTGCCCGGGGCCCGCCAGGGACTTTGATCTCGGCCGTGTTCACAGCCCGGACGGGGCCCGGGCTAATTGTGACCTAAGCATTAGTTCGCTTACACTATTTTGTTCATGGACACAACGGATTGTACTTTGTCCAGAATACCTCTGGGCACATTTTAAGACTGGCTGTAATCGTGTAGGTGTGTGTGACGTGTGTGTGACGTTTTAAAGCAAAAAACTAGAAAAAAAAACATAAAAATGAAAAAAATCATTAACAAATCATTTATCATGGAAAACAAATTCTGATCAATAAAATGTAGCACAGAGATGTGATAGTATAACCTAAAGAAGAAAATGAATGGAAAATATATATTTTGTGATCATAAATTAGCAAAATGTATTAAATTACATAAAAACGCGAGTATTTTTAGATGTACAATTACAAAAATAGCCCATAAATTTGCAATTTACCATTTTGCAATTTCATGTTCAGATAGAAAGATGCACAGATTACCCAAGAACATATTGCAACTAACAATATTTTTATTTGATTAACTAGGGCTTTTCTATTACCGAAATAGTGACGCCCTTAATTTCGTAATTCCCAGAATATTATACTATTCATCTCTAAAAGCTAAATAATCAAGGAAAACATTTTTAATACGTGATAAAATATGCGATAGTATGCCGCAGGGGTAAAAATAATAAAAATAATAATAACAAATGTGATCATAAAGGGATAAAAATGTGTAAAAGTTACATAAAAATGTAATTTGTTTAAATGGACAATTTAAAAAATAGCCCATAAAATTAAAATTCAACATTTTGCATTTTATTCTTTACATACAAATATTCACAAATTACCCTAGAACATATTTCAAGTTGCCATATTTTTATTTGACTACCCAGGGCTTTCATATTGCCGCTTAATTTCGTAATTCCCAGAATATTATACTATTTATCTCTGAAATACTGCGCAAATATGTGATACTATGCCGTAGGGCAACACATAATAAAAATAATATTAACAAATGTGATCAAAAAGTGATAACATATATAAAAGTTACATAAAAACGTGATTTGTTTTAAATGGACAATTCGAAAAATAAACCATGAATTTGTAATTTACCATTTTTAGATAAAAATATTTACAAATTACCATGGAACACATTTTAAGTGGCCATATTTTTATTTGTATATATAGCGCTTTCCTATTGCCGAAATAGTGACGCCACCCCCCCCCCCTTATTTCGCGACTCCCAGAATATTATACTATTTATTATACTAATTAATCAAGAAAACAATTCTGTTCAACTAAATACTGCACAGATTTATGATGCTATGCTGTAGAGAGAACGAGTAATAAAAATAATAATGATAAATGCGATCATAAAGTAATACAATGTATAAGAGTTACATTTCTGAAAGCGTGATTAAAATTTTTTTAACAATTTAAAAAAATAGCTCACAAATCTGACACTTAATAATTTGCAATAAAGTATTTGGATACAAAGATCTACAAATTACCCAGAAACATGTTTCAAGTAGCAATATTTTTATTTGACTAGAAACAATCATGGAAACTAATTTTGACAGATAAAATAATGCGCAGCTTCGCATAGTATGCCTTACATATCGTCGCCTCTGAGCTAAATAATCCTATCTGCCACTCTAACGAGTGTCAGATAGGATCCTTTAGCTCCGAGGCGACGATATAACAAATAATGAACTATACACATTACATGGATCACGATCACAAAGTGATAAAATGCATTAAAAAATGTGTTTTTTTGTTGATCGACAATAAATTCATAATAGATTAAATTTACCCTTTTCTAAATTGTTTTCTGAATTGCATATATAATCTCATAATGCGTCAAATTTTATAATATTTCCTGAAAAAGTCACACCATATAATTAATGAGATCGGTGCAGCTGTATCGCACCTTGGAGAATAGATCATAAAGACTAAAACAATCGTTAGTAGGCCTACAATGACGAGATTTGTGAATGATACATTAGGTTATATAATATTAGGTACTAGTTATTATTTTTATCACACTGATGAAAACATTAATATAGTAAACTAATCAATGTTAATGCACTGAATACTGCACACGACAAGGACAAAACGACGCCTCCCCTCCTACGTTGGTGAAGTTTTGTAATAATTCCAGTTGACGTTGCAATCATGTAAACCGTAACGCGCTTGTCTGGCTGGGAACTTCTTTGGCCTCGCACCAAAAAATATAATTTCATTTTTTTCGTTCTTCTAGCTAATAAACGGGTATTTTAATAAGGCGGTAACATTTCTTGTGGAAGATAACAATATTTGGACAATTAAGAGTAGACCCCTAATGTTTACGGAAAGTCATTTTGAAAAGGGGGTACAGCATCCCCTGAACCGGTTCAACCCACCTGAATCAGCCACTATCGTTGATGACAAGATATATGGCTAAAAATATACTTTGTTTGTGCCTCATTTAATTATTTTAATTGATTCACATTGAATATTTCAACCATTTATAACGTTCTATTGTCACATAACTTGATATTTGAATCAATGATTGGGAAAATATGTACGTTTGCAACACAAATGAAATTTTGTTTTATCATATCGAAATATTATGCTAACTATTGCATATTTGTATGCAATATTCTAAAGAGTATATTACATATGTGTATTGTAGAATCATATCAGGTTAAGGCCGGATCATGTGTACTTCGTACTGAACAAATTTTTTATACACTTCAACAAAATTGGTGGTAAACAGTACACCCATACAGCTAACATAAAGATACTAAAGAGAAGACAATGTGTATTTAGCATTAGCTGTCATTTTATCATGACATTATGTTGATACAGTAGCCTAATAATAAGCTCAGAAAAAAACATAATAATAGGCATGAATTTTATGAAAATGGAGAAAAGTAGAAGTAAAATCTTTATTTTTTGGCTATGTTAATCACATTCGCAGCAGTTCTTAGTAGCTAATAGCGAATAATATAACATACTAGCATACCTGTACCAAGGCTAAAACGCGGAACACAAACGTTGTGTGTATGTAACGTTTATGTCTATGTTTATACAATAAAAAATAAATGCATAATGGCTATATGTTTTTTATAACATTTAGTTGGTTATTGAAAACATTTTTTTAAATCCCCTGTCACATTGCCAATAAGGTTTTAATTTCTATTTTTTGCTTGAGAATAAACTTCTCACATGTCGATAGTTTATTCATAAGAACCTAGTTAAAGAGTGAATGTTTTTGTTCTACTGACTTTTTAGTGTTTTTCTTATCTTTAAAGCGTCATTTTAGTGATTGTGTTTTGTCATGATTTTGTTACGTCTCTAGAATCGTTGCTCTAATTTGTACTAGCTCTTGAGAAATATAATTATCGTCCTATTTTTTTAAGGAACAGTATTATTTTGTGCTGATTTCGAAATTTTTGTGATGGTGTCACTAGCTTGGCCATATAGAAGCTTCAAGGAGCAAAATAATTAATTTGCTTTTTCAAACATGTTGTACCCGTTACTTTGTAAATAATGAAAAAAAATAAAATAATGTATTATGAGATTTTTATACATCTTGTCACTTTATAAACATCAAATGTTTTTTTGCATTATTTTTTGCACACAGTAAAATAGTGTATGAAGTCCAATATTACAGGGGGTGGTGTCAATATTTCTGCAATAAACCCCCCCCCCCCCCAGGAGTCAAATACTCAATTTGCTGCTATTAACAGTTTCGTGGATAATTTGTTAATGCTTTTAGCTCAAAACTACTTTGAAAAATAATAAATTTTAACTGTATGAGATTTTTTAGCATTATTTATCTTAAAAAAAAGGAGATTTTTATGGGTTTTTTTTACATGTTGTAACTTTATAATCACAAAATGGTACTTTGTTTCATTCGTTTTCCTCTCTGTGGCGTCGTATCACATCTCTGCGCAATATTTGTATGGTCAAAATTGTTTTCCATGCTTTATTCATTTATCACAGATGAATAGTATAGTATTATGCAAATTGCGAAAAAAAGGGGGTGGCGTCATTATTTCGGAAATAGGCCCTACATGTAGTCAAATAAAATTATTGCTATTTGAAATATGTTTTGAGATTTTTTATTGATATCCAAAAACTATTTAGCAAAATAGTAAATGTCAAATTTGGGGATTATTTTTCCAATTGTCCATATATAATAAATCGCCTTTTAATGTATTTTTGTATACATTTTACATAATCACCAAATGTAAATGTTCTCATTCTTTTTTCTTCTCTAGGGTGTTAAATAACATCTCTGCGCAATAGTGTAATGAGCAAGATTGTTTCCCATGATTAATTAGTTTATTAGACATAGTATAATAATCTAGTATAATCTAATATAGTATGATATTATGTGAATTACGAGATCAAGAGGGGTGACGTCATTATTTCGGCAATAGGCAAGCCCATGTAGCTAAAAAAATACTGTTGCGTGAAAAATGTTCCCAGGTAATTTGTAGATATTTTTAGCAAAAAACTACTTTGCAAAATAATAAATGTCAACTTCATGGGCTATTTTTCCAATTGTCCATCTTAACAAAATGTGTTTTTTATGTTATTTTAATACTTTTTGACACTTTACAATCACCAAATGTCAGTTTGTCTGTTCTTTTTCTTTTTCGAGGGCTTAGTATCACATCGCTGCGCTTCATTTTATTGATCAGATTTTTCATTTTCATTTTTTTCATTTTTTGGCCTTAAAACGTCACATTTTAGCACGCACCTACAACATTACAAACGGTCTTAATAATTATGTGCCCAGAAATATCCTGGACAAAGTACAGTCGGTTGAGTCCATGAACAAAATGGTGTAAGCAAAATTTAACAATATAGCAAGTGGCCACCAGACTATTTGCCGGGACAGTTTGACTCGCCGTGGCGTACGTGATTTAAATCTCATACATTTTATTTTAGAAACAAGTGTTCTATATATATACATGTTCTGTACATGAAAACTAAAAAACAACGGCTGATATTGAATATAAATCTATAATGTCACTATGATATCAGAAACAAGATTAACCCTCAAAGTGTCAATAACGTCTATTGCCGTTTTAAACCATTTTATGTGTCCTTTAGACAAGTAAATTTGAAATACAAATGAGATTTGAACTGCTAGATTGGCATATGTTCTGATTCGAACTGTAAAGATATGTAAGCAATTTTCATCAATTTGAATAATGGGTCGCAGTAGCGACACACAAGTTCAAGTGAGTAAAAAATTAAATTATGTAGCTTAACACTTTAAATGTTAATCTTATTTTCATGATTCTCATACACTTTTTGCTCATTATATTTTTATCTTTTTCCATCGAACTATAATATCCGTGTTTTTACAGCAGAGCTTCTGTTTCAATCAGAGCCGTGACAATAAAAATATATACGAAAGGTTGTCATTATAAATACATTACATGGTCAACTACACTGCTCTGCAAAGCCGAAAGGTGGACACTGCATTTTGTCTTTGCACGACATTACCATCTTCATCTATTAATGTGTCTGCTACCGACAGATTCCTTGATATCACGTATTATGTGCTATGGGTACACGATTCTCCTTCTCCCTGGCCAGCTCAGACAAACCAGACAAGATGACCTGAGTGTGACCTTCCACACTCAGTCAGTAAGCCGCTGACGTCATAATGAATGTTCATGTTGCTCACACCCCTCCTGTACGTACAGCTTAGCGCACACCTGTTGTCAAGGTCAGACCTGATGCAGCAAGATGAACAGAACAGGTCAATCTAGGTGAGACTTGCTTTTATGAAAATACACATCAGCATGAAAAGCAATATGTTATTTTAATTTTTTGTTGGGACGCTATATTTTAATGTCGGTGTGTGTGTATCCCGTGTATAGAATACATCAACAGTCTGAGAATGTAATTCGTTAACGATGTTAATGGAGTGCATGGTAATATAATCCAAAAAATACGATCAGATTAAACACAGGTGGCGCTATTCAAATGAAATGTGATAGGCTATAAAATGAATATATGAAAGCGATAACACACAGGCAAATTTTCCATTCTTCAGAAGAGTTAGTTGAAGTCACAACCCAACCACGCAAATTGAACCTGAAAAATGTCTGTTAGTTAACATCAACAAAATGTTTCTTAAAGTCAAACAGTGTCAATATTGATAATGATATAATATGCTTATTTCAACATATTATTTTGTTAAAAGTATAATAAACACAGACGTTTATGGATGTATGGTATATTTAAAGTTTTGGATAAAGTGATATCGCTTTCATATCTTCATTGTATTCTAAGTTAAAGTTTATGCGAGTGAGGCCACCTGTAGATTAACCATGGTAACTTGCTATTTCCCTCAGTGCCGTACAAACTACTAGTACTGTAGATGAATAGCTCCATATAGTACGTAGAGCTAGTAAGAGTCTTGCAGCCATTCCGGCGCATTAAACTTATCGTACACATTGTCTCTGAAAAACCTGCACCAAGCGAGGTTCAAAACCGCACGGCAGGCAGCGAAATTTGCAAAGCTCCACGTCTCTCCCTAATTTCTTTGAAAATTTCAGGGATCATGTAATTCAAATCTCCGTATATGTCATTGTCTCACATTGAGGAAATAATTTACTTGACGACCAAAGCCCTAATGTAAACACAGACAGTCTACTGCGGTTGACATCAGTGCTCTTAGGGTTATACGCTCCGGGTGTCTCGTTTTAGAGTCACACGACATAGCTTAGCTAACGTGGAGTCATACTGACATGAAAACATTATTTTCTAAAGGAGTTGATTTTATTTATTAGTATTTAACAAGAGATGATGAGAGGTTAGGAAGTGAAATTTTTATCATTTGGTCAAATTGTCAGGTCATGTGGGACTAGTCGTATAGGCTGGGAGCCAGTGACAGCGAAAAAGTAACAGTATTGCACCCCCCTGCCAACAGAAGACACCTTAGTTATTATGAAACAGTGACATCTTGGGATCATTATAAGGGTGTGTATCTGTATTTACACGTACAAGAACGTTATAGCATGTTGAAGGAGGTACCCCCAAACATGTCTATTACCTTAGCATCTAAACTAAATCGTTTTCAGAGAAATGGAAAGAGGCAAAAGTGACACTGATCTTTAAAAAGGGAAAGACAGATGACTGTTCTAACTACAGACCCATTTCAGTTTTGCTGATTCTCTCAAAAATCTTAGAAAAACACGCGTATATATGTTTATATGACCTTCTCCAGGACAATAAGCTACTGCTTGATACACAGTTTGGGTTTCGAAAAAATCATTCTTGTCAGACTGCACTAATTACTCTCACTGAGGAAATATAAAATGCTATCCAAACTGGTAATTTATTTGGTTTATTACAGTCAGATCTAAATAAAGCATTTGGTCTCGCTAACAACACATTACTATTAGAGAAATTGAAACTTTACCATTGTAATGCTGATACAATCTGTTGGTTTCAGTCCTATCTTAAAAACCGATCACAACGAGTATCTGTTAAGACACATTATCACAACCACAGACAATCAACTCCAGGGTACCACAAGGATAGATTTTAGTTCGCCTTTTGTTTTTAAATTTATATCAATGATAAGCCACTACTCATTAAACGAATCAACACAATGCTGTATGCAGATGACGCCACCATATCAGCGTCGGGTAAACGTATTGTAGACAACGAAAATACACTCTCCGATTCTGGGACCTCCTTGTCAACAACAAAAATACTTGTAATTCACTTTGATAATGTTATGAGCTGGGATGACCATATCAAAGCAATTCGTAAATTATTTGTAAACAGTTATATTTTGCCACATATTGATTATTGTTGTGCTGTATGGGGAAATTGTTCAATAACATTAGTAACTTCTCTAGAAAAAAACTTTTAAAAATCTGCCAGATTAATCCTTGATGAAGTACTTGATAGGCAAAATACAAACTAAAGTCATGTACTATACACAAATCTACGCTGGATGTCAATACCAGAGAGAATTAGCTATCATCGAGCTGTGCAAGCGTACAAATGTTTAAACGGTATGTGTAATCAAGGTATTAATGCAATGTTTCAATTAAATAGGCAAGTACACGAATATAAGACAAGGGCTGTTAGTAACCGTAACATTCATGTGTCACACAACCACAGTAAAAGTTTTATGAATCTTGATACACACATATGGAATAAAATACTACCTGATATTCGAAACTATAAAAGTCTAACTAATTTCAAACAGTTATATGTACAACAACATTTTTTCTAGAACATAATCGTAATGGTAATCACTAAGCATTAGATCTGGTTCGAATCTTAGACGGCGGCTTTCGCTGATACGTTCGAACCAGATTGGCCTATTCCACGTTGTGATATCCATGGGACATACTTGGCAAATTTGTAATGGTAATCATGGTAATGGTAAACAATAAATTCCGTGTGGAACGTCATATATATCTGGTTCGAATCTTGGACGGCGGCTTTCGCTGATACGTTCGAACCAGAGTGACCTCCTCCATGGCTCGCACGCCATCATTCTTCACTATTTTATTTTGTGTTGTTCGCTCAATCATAATCGTGATATGAATCCTATAATAAAAATACAATTTATATTTTAATGTACTATTCGTAGTACTTTTAAGAACATACCAAATGGTTTTAACAATATTTCAAATATATACTTAAATACACAAATTAGAATTCCACGCTTTCCAGAGTATCTTTTTCTCTACTATGAAACATTGTATAATAAGTTATGTACTTATTTTATCTCTGATTTTGGTGCGGGAATATTATTTACACAATATGGAAATAATTTATTTTTCTATCGTTACAAGTATCTCTAGTTAATATGTACTATGTATAACAATAACTGGATAATTAATATAAATTAAATAATATAAAAAAATAATGCATTTATGATGTACACATGTTTGTATTATATTTTGTATTATAGTCTGTATTATATTTTACCATTAATTTTGTACATGTACTATTGCATGTGTATGAATATGGCCCATTGCAAATTAGTACAACAGACTAAATGGCCCACCCTCTATAAATAAAGTTTATAATTATAATTATAATTATAATTATAATTATAATTATAATTATAATTATAATTATAATTATAATTATAATTATAATTATTTATTATTTATTAATTATAATTATAATTATAATTATAATTATAATTATGATTATGATTATGAATATAATTATAATTATAATTATAATTATAATTATAATTGTTATTGTTATTGTTATTGTTATTGTTATTGTTATTATTATTATTATTATTATTATTATTATTATTATTATTATTATTATTATTATTATTATTATTATTATTATTATTATTATTATTATTATTATTATTATTATTATTATTATTATTATTATTATTATTATTATTATTATTATTATTATTATTATTATTATTATTATTATTATTATTATTATTATTATTATTATTATTATTATTATTATTATTATTATTATTATTATTATTATTATTATTATTATTATTATTATTATTATTATTATTATTATTATAATTATTATTATTATTATTATTATTATTATTATTATTATTATTATTATTATTATTATTATTATTATTATTATTATTATTATTAATCAGGGGTAAGGTTATGTAAGCGTCTATCTTTACTGTTCCAGCGCAATAATCTACACATGTGATATGCCATATAAAAATATAAATAAATTTCCGTTCTAATAATATATAGCACGATACAGTTGAGTAGATATTCGTCTCTCCACATAATGTTCGAACAAATTTTTTTACAAAATAATTAAAATCAACAACAAACCAACCTAGTCGTTATATCCGTATGTGGCCTATATTCTATGTATGCTTAAAACATTATTTTATTTTATACTATTGGGATTTCATAAACACCGCGTGGAGATGTAAAGTTGGAGGAAAGGAAGATAAGAAAAGAATAAAGAAAGTACTCACATTTGAAGTCTTTGCGCTCTGCAGTTGCCAAAATTTCCTTGTTCAGCGAAGTTTAGTATAACTTTTTAACAAAGGGAGAGTTAGGGGTTGAATAGGCAAAGGTAACGGGTTATAGGTAAAATATGAAAATTGGTAAGAGGAGTGCTGATAGTGGAGGCAAACGGGGAAGTGACAGATTTAGTGACAAAGAGTGTATGTCTTGAGTGTGTACGTGCGAAAGGCTGCGGGTTGTGGAAGTTGTACACAACCACAGGGTGCAATCAAACGAAACATTTTAAGCTATATGTAAATAGTTAAGATATCATTAAATATTAGTTTGATAATCATACTTGTCACCTGCAAATAATGAAGTATTCAATTTAAAATTTAAAATAACACAACACTAGAAAAGGATGTTGTTGTTGATGCTGGTCCACCATCTACGACGTTTGCCCAGCATTACCACAACATTGGGCCAAAGTATTGTGTCTCTTGGGTAAACTCTGGATCAGGCATTTTCCGAATAGCAGCACTGAGCTGAATGTTAAACTGTTGGTGTGGAAATAAATTCACAAACAGGAAAAACATACAGAAACCGTTAATGACACGTTGACCCCCTGAGGCTGATCCCCTGCTGATTTGATAATATACTGTAGATCTGGTAATTTTTGCGTGTTTAAATTTTCGCGAATTTCTGACTTTGGGACTTTTCACGAAGTTTGGAATTCGCGAAATTTCATTTTTCTTCAGTTTAGCTATTATAATAATAATTTTCGCGGGATTCTTGAATTCACGAAATTGTCCTTCTTTGTCCGACCATGACATTCTAAGCCGGGAAAGGAGAGTTATTGTTCACCAAGTGTGAACCAATTATCATAGTATGCCTATTGGTTCTATAATCAGTAATGTGTGACCTTGCTGTTGATCTTGAGGGATCCTCTTTTTTGTCGGATGTGTTTGAGGTCAGTTAAAGCCCTTGCGGTTCTCCATTCTCAGCTGTGAAAAGGCATGTTATACCCAAGCATTTGAACAATTTTAAACATTTTTCTCTTACAGTTCTCCACTTCTACACTCGGAAGGCTTGCTCGTTCACCCGGGATGCAGTTTGGTACAGTAGGTATATTTATATGTCTATATATGTCTACAGGTTACTTCGTAATGTTACTCTTCCGTTGGTTGATAATAAGGTGAGCAGTTATGATCTGATTGAACCTAAAGCTATCTATCATGATAAGCTCATTGTATGATCGGGGCTCCCATTTATGTCTGTGAGTCTGTCCCATTGCTTAGGCCATGACGGCAAAGTTCTAGGGATATCTGGGCAAAATGAACAGAAATCAAGAATGGAAAATACACCTGTGTTTTTTAATGTCTGTTTTATAATACATAAGCACTTTTTTGATAAGTTGTTCGGCGTTTCAATTGATTGATAAATTGCATGAAAATAGCAAAAATGAGCGACCAGAAAGAAAGAGGGACAATGCTATCCACTTCCTTCAACACATAGCGGGCGGGGGCCCTAGGGTAGTGGTTAGCACCGCTGCCTTTCACGCCAGAGTTCGGGGTTCGGTTCCCGGTCTCGGCGGTTTGAAAGAAACAAAAATGTTTCTTCCCCATCCACGTGTGAAAGTATTGTGGAGAGCCTCCGTGACCGAGAGGTAGCGTGCTCGGCCTCAGACCGCCAGGGCTCGAGTGTCAATTCCTGTGTCTGGAGGACAGTGTCATCTCAATCATCTCACCATCCTCAGGAGGTTCTCCTGGCCCAGTTTAGCCTATATGTGCACAAAGGTGGCCTAAAGCCCGATTCATTTCATTCCAACACATTGCAGAATACATGAACCAGTATATGATTCATCCCACTCTCGATGACAAGCTTGGTATGATTGGCAAATCATCAAGGCAAGTCATCGTCACTCACTCCATTAACGAGCAACCACCGTGGAAATCAATAATTGTTGGAAGCACAACCAGAGGTGGCGAGGTCACTTGAAGGAGTAAATGCGAGACTTTGATTAAGCACATTTGGGCCAATGCTATGCACCCTGGCCCAGCACTGTGCTTGAGACAATGCTGTCCAGTCAGACAGGAGTTTTGATGACCTTGTGTGGTGAATGGTGATCCCCAGCAAGCTCGAGGCATTGAAGCAATATTTGTTTAAAGCTGGGCCATCGGCTTTGACGCTGGTGCAGTTGTAAACAAACACTGGGTCAATGTACCGAGCTTGCCAGGGAGGTTAACTCGGCTGAAAATAGCGTTGAATACACGGAGGCGTCTATCATAATTGCCACTCTGGGAAGCCGAGCTCTCTCAACCGCGAGTTTACTCTTTTTTACCTTTTTGAACGCTTAAACTGAGGGTGCGTGATATACGACCAATAAAAAGTATATGTAAACATCTGTTTAACGTATGATTAATTTGGGCCTGAATTTACACAGCTTCGTTCTGTTCGCTCACATGGATGGATATGATGTCTGGCAATGGCTTATCAATCCTTCAAATCATTGTTTTTTTTTGTATTCGTATTAAGCTGACATTCTCTTCGCAAGGGACGTAAAATAACGCTGCGTTTAAAACATGTTAATAAAGCTTGTCCCGCTATGCAGGGTATTTCATAATAATAATCATGGTTTCTTTGATACTGAAAATGAGTTCAACCCGTTACAAGTACGCAAGGGGTCGGCCTGTAAGCCTGTTGGCATGCAGATTTATCGGATTGCTGTCACACCACATAAGTATCACCTTATGATTATGCGTGTGGAGGCATCAATCCTTATTTTGATTAGGATTTGATTGGGGGATATCTTTTTCTAGGACAATATCAGAGGTGTCCGATGGATATATAATGTGATTCAAACCGCAAAAAATATCAGCTAGTGCACATTTTGTTTATCACATTTTGTTATCTCATATCAAGATCTGTTAAATACTAAATATATGGTGATACAGTGGGCTTCAAATAAAAGCTGTAATCCCTTCGAGGGTAATTATGGCCCAGACATAGGTGAGCGCTCTGATTGGAGAAGTCAGCCATAGTATAGCGCATCATTTTATGACTCTTGGGAGAATATAATAGATATTACCTTGGATGCGAGATGACACAGCTTTAGCTATGGTATATTGTATTTAATTGATAATAATTTATTACCTACATTTTTTGTCGCAATGCCGGAATTTCGGCCATGTAAAATATCTTGGGAAATACACAATGTACCCAGTGAACAAAATACATTAACCTGATGTTGGTGACATTTTGGCCCACTGTCTACAACGCTGTCCCAACATTCAACCGCCATTAGGCCAGCATATCGTGTTTACTGGGTATGTATTTCTTGTGATATTGGTTAGCCTCTACTCTTTGTGATTATGGACAATAATCGTTGTATTTGTTGTGCTTCATGTGGACATTTAATGAGTAACTATTTTGTCAACTTGCTTGTATTATCTCGTGATTTAAGTGTAGTTAGCGTGTTGGACAACCCTAATTATTTATGCTTAATGACTTGTGGTTCGTTTTACTGAAGTGTTGTTCGTTTGTTTTGTTTATGTACTGTTGGTGGTGGTGGGGATAGGGAAGGATTTTGGGTCGTCCTTTAAGTACCAGCAATTATTTGTTTTTTTTTATAAAATTATAAAAATATTTTTTAATAATCTAGATAATTGGTAATCAAACGTCACAAAACTCATGGTGTTTTTTTATACTATGGAACTGTTTTATGTGCTGTACTAAAATATGTCTCAACTTTGCCATTTTACTTCTATCCTAGCCATCAAAATGTTATATGTATACCAAACAATTGAGAGACACATATACCGACTATTGAGAGACACATATACCGATTTAGCTGCTAGTGTATGATGTTGTTCCGGTCATTATTGAATTAACAGCATACCGTGCTTTATTGCAAGTTGACAGTTATAAATAAGCTAAAGATGCTTATCATATGTATCTTGCCTGATTATTTTAACCATTTAACCACCAGTTCTTATTTTATATTTGTTGTCCTTTTTTACTAGGTCATAAATAGCAGCTTTTGAACTTTTTAGAAAAACGTCAGTCAACAAGATTTCAAAATCATTGAATTTCATTTTGTTAAATCTGAGTTATTTTCACCCACTTGAAGTTGTGAATCGCGTGAGCAAGACATAGCTTCAAGTGAGTGAACATTTAAATTAAAATATTTTCGCGGTTAAAGAGTTAAAGCCCATGCAGCTATCTTATTTAGTGTGATCCTGAATTAAGAGGCATATGGACTTGACAAATGACCAAATAAACTTTGCGGTGTCAATTGCAGAATTATTGGAAACTCTGCAGCAAAGTCTCCTCATAAGTTTCTGATTTCGTGATGGTTTGCTCTAGAAGAAGAGGATACCTTCAGCCTTGGGAAATTGCAAGGGAATGCGCGCTTTATGAGCATGTACATTAGTGAGGGCTCTACTGACTGTGCAGTGAACGGAAAGGGTTCATTCTTACTGCGCACGTAGTGCTGTGCGGTCGTTCTCTATGCGCAAGCAGGCGGAAGTAAGGACGACAACGCGTCCCCTAGCTCACGTTCTCCGTGACATTTTCATCGACTGAGCGCACAATAAAATTTCTGTCTGCTTGCCATTTTTCACGGTCACACGAAGTCCGACATGACTTCCTGTGTCTACAAGAGTCGTCTTCAGAAGGGACAAACAGGAGTAACTGCTTGCTTGAAAAGTGATCAGTTACTGTTGATTGTCTTTCACGGTGTCATTTATGTAAAAAATGCTCAAATATTGGCTAAATGATGCATCATCATAACAATAAGCATGGTAAGTAAGTTTTTGACAGGAATCCTGTGCCAAATTGCTTGGGTTCATGTGTATTTTAGTTCCAATGCATGAATGAATGAATGAATGAATGAATGAATGAATGAATGAATGAATGAATGAATGAATGAATGAATGAATAAATATATAAATAAATAAATGAATGAATGATTGAATAAATAAATGAATAAATGAATGAATGAATGGATGAATGAATGAATGAATGAATGAATGAATGAATGAATGAATGAATGAATGAATGAATAAGTGAATGAATACATGATCAATGAAGGAATAAATAAATAAAATAATGAATGAATGTATGAATGAATGAACAAACGAACGAACGAATGAATGAATGAATGAATGAATGAACGAACGAACGAACGAACGAACGAACGAACGAACGAACGAACGAACGAACGAACGAACGAACGAACGAACGAACGAACGAACGAACGAACGAACGAACGAACGAACGAACGAACGAACGAACGAACGAACGAATGAATGAATGAATGAATGAATGAATGAATTATTTATTTAATTATTTATGAGATAATCTTTTTTCCATTAACCCTTTAAGCACGGGGACCGACTCTAGGGGTCAGAATCTGACGTCTATAGACGTCAAATTCTGTCGAGACCCGTACTGAAAAAGTAAAATATCTATAACGGCTGTACACCCATAAATTACGCATTCAAATGAGACGGAAAGAACTAACTTTTATATCATGACATTTACATTGTATATGATTTTAATTTAAAAGAAAGTTGAACATTATATAGTTTATATAAAAATAACTCACACTTTAATGGTTAACATTTAATATCTCAATGTGGAGCTCTAATGTCCACCGCTGTATTCGGATTTGATTGATTGTCTTGCGCAGGCATTACCAGTGATATGAGATACTTGGAATATGCGAAATGTTCTTCAATAAAACTAGTGACATTGGACTATCATGGTCAATCTCTGGGTATTAGCCATTTGTTAGGAAAGACTGATTATCTCATCGAGGGGTGGAGTTGCTCGTTATGCCGCCGATTCTTGTAGGGCAAAACGCCCATGCATTTTAGAAACCTTTGGGTGTATATTAAGACTGAAACACACATTGTAGCTGCTTGTGTTTGTTATTTTTCACAGATGGAAAGGGAAAGATGTTTTTAAAGCAGTGGATACCTTCATAATCACATCTAAAGATTTACACTACCTAAGGCCACTATGTTTTTTTATCTGTTTTAGATGAGAGCGCCCAATGGTCGCAATGGATGTCATTTTCCGAGAAAACCCCATTTCATTTCGGGAAATAAAAGAAACATTGCTCTAACTATGTTTTTATTTTGTTTGTTTTTTTCATAGCCCTCATTACCTTTTTCAAAAATTGCTTTTTTTTATTTTATTTATTTCGTTGCTTTCATTAAATTGGTACAAAGTTTATTTTTGGGTCGCCCTCATTACCTTTTCTAGATTTAGCCTGCTCATTAACCTACTGCTGCGTCACTTAGTGATCAGATAATTTATAACACCATCAGTGAGACAGTAATAATGATGACTGGTCGAAGAAAACAGTATACTGTGTCTCTAGCATTGCAATACATCCTACTGCATACTTACTGTATCTTACTGTCGGACCTTAGTGATCTTTCAGATATTTATGATTGATGATCGTGTAGGCCTACACCTTCGTCAGACAGATCAGACTTCACCATGTTCAGAAAATTATTATCATGTTTTTGAAGGAGATGAAGAAGCGTTGAACATAATGTCAGTTATAATGACAAAATTAGGAACCCTGATCATGTAACATTACTGACATCAGAGGTAGAGGCCAATCTCGAGGTCAAAGTCGTGGTCGTAATCAATGCTGGTCACTGTCTTGTGACCTGAACCCCTCAAATGATACACATATTGACAATTTTTATTCTCAAAGCAATTATTTGAATACAGAATAAACGTTGTTTTCATATAAGTTGGGCCTACGGTTTTTCTTATCATTTTAGATTTAGATATTGTTGGCAACATTAATCATTATCATCTTAATCAATATTCCATTTTGTTTCAAAAAAATCAAAAATATAAAAAATAAATCTGTAGACTAAATGTATATCAAGTTTACATATGAAAATGTATGGAAACAAATATACACATTAGCATTATTAATTGACACAAAGTTAAGCCTACACTGGGTTAAATTTTGTCCAGTTTGTATTTTTATCCTGTCGTCGAGGGTTAAACAAGTGATTCACTGTGGAAGGGGTATGCTTTGACAGTCTGTAAGCTGTAATTTTCCGAGGTAGCATCGTTTACATTAGTATGTGTAAAATAATTTCCACAGAAATATTTTCAGCGTGAAAGCTATGAGAATTATAATGCGATACCCCTTTGTTTTCAGTTGCTCTTTTCAAAATTACACACGTAGACTACCAACTGATAATAGTTGGGTATCACATCATAAAATAAATAGCTCTCACGATTTAAAACGTCCTGTATAAACTGTTTCTACACATACAAATGTAAATTATAATACCTTGGAAAATTGCTTAGATTACACACTATAGCTTGTGATGTCTATGGCGCTGTGCTTTGTGGGGTCCGAGACATCGACCCAATGTTGGGCCAGCGTCGTAGACGGTGGACCAACATTGAGTCGATGTCTCATGTTTGTCCCGCGTATTATAAACAGTGGACCGACACTGGCGCAGCAATGATCTCCCATACACACAGAATGAACATCTCATATTTGATGTGAAAGGTGTCTAATAATGTATTCTACAATCAGCATGTAGCCAGCCAGCCACCTAGACCAGCTGTTGGGATAAAACAGGCCCAACGCCTGTGACGGTGACCCAGCAATATACTTGGTGTTAATTATTGCTGGCAAATAGTGGTGATGTGTTCCAGCCGTGGAGAAACGTCACAACGAGACAACAATGTTTTAGATAGATTGACCCCCCAAAATAGACATGCATTTTGATGACCATGTTCTGTTTCCAATTTCCATATCATTATCCCCAGTTTGCACATTTATTAGCTGCATTTGCGGCATGTTTTTTTCCATAGGGTATTTTTATGTTATTAAAACTGGTGAACCGATGTTTAAGCTCGGTGCATATGGTTAACCTCAAGATTTAACAAGCACGCGAAGACTTTGAGCCAATGTTGGGGACAGCGTCACAGACGGTGGGCCACAATAATAATTATTAGGGGAATGATTTAATGTGATCGTCAACACACTTTTTTGCATATGATTGTTTGGTCCATCCTATGCAAAAACAAAAAACAGTATATCTTTTATACATGGCCAGACATCATCGTACAACTGTTTATTTTATGATCTGATGATTGCCACCACATACGCTTCGTGTTTGATGATGCTCGTTGCGCCCGTCAGAAATTTGATTTGCCTTGACTATGTTTTAACTGTGTTCGTTATTCTACCGTATTAGCTCATGTGTATCATTGGTGGCGTTGTCCGGGGATGTTCGCTTCTCAGTCCCGCTTTGACAGCATCTTCCCTACACCAAGGCTTGACTTCCAGAGGCCACAGGGTCTACGCCCTGGAGAAGCCAAACATTGCCGTTACACTATCGCACGCCGCCTTGTACGATAGCTCATCAATGATCTCCGATATCAGGTTTGAATCCCTTCCGGATGCCGGTCATCATAATTTCCTATCACAATTACAATGCTCTAAACTGTTTAACACAATATACAGTAAAAAATTGCGAAGAAAATTTAGGTAAATTTTCAGACTTAGTGCTGGCATAGGTTCAATTTAAGGATGTATAATCGTGTGACTTATGTTGGCATATAATTACATATAGTTACGTACAATTATTGGGACAAAGGGAAAAAATCCACTAAATTTGCAAGGGCAATACACGTATGCGTATTCAACGGCATTAACCCAGAACATTAACCCTACTTTTAGCCAAGCCTTGGAAAAGTTACGATGATACAGCAGCAGCAGTAGTTACTGTTGTTTGCCTTTGCAATGTACCTTAAAATAAGTGAATACAGCAGTGATCCCACACCACACCCGGAAATTATCACAGGCTAAAAATGTACCCAGCTATGTCATGTTGACAGTGAAAAGCTCTCTGCGATGAAAAAAGCTGACCCCATAGGATAAATGGACAGAGGCCGGGGCGTGACATTTGGCATTGAAAAATCCTCGATAGCCATCCCTGGAGGAGAGAAAAGAGCTGTCATCCATTGAATGGCGAATCACCCCGCGAAGTCAAAGGATAAATCTGAGGCACAGCTAGATGCAGATAAAAGAGACACTCTCTTAATATCTGTCTACATTTTTTTCATCAGGGCCATGTCCGTTAAATCAAATAGAATTGTGCTTGTGAGAAGTTGATGATTGAGTGATTGAGTGTATTATAAAATCCAACTGTAAGCCGTATTGTTTTTACATTAACGATAGCGATCTTTAGCGATACGTTCGACCCAAATAATGTATTATGTTCCACTTTAAGTAGCAGCCGATCGATGGAAGAAGATTCTGTCCATTGATAGAATCATTTTAAATTTGGTGTTGTAATAATATAATAATACTGTAATAATATAATAATAATATTATATTATTTTAATTTGAGTTTTCAATTATGATAATAGCATTCTACACCCAAGGAATGCTAATTCGTTTTGGGAGTACAATACAAAACTGGAGCTCCCATTACATGCAAACAATGTATTTTAGTTGTAATATGACATTATTATTGTATACTTGGTATTCAACGGCACACAGGCCTACATGGAACTCATAAACACAGTCTTAGCATGCTTATGTTGTTGTAAATGGGGGGGGGGGGGCTGGAGTAGTATCTGAACGCTTTCTTGTTTTTTCGCGGGTTCGTCTTTCTTTCTGGCATACAGTTGTCAAATAAACAAAATGTTCCTCCTCTTTCATTCATAAATATACAGAATGTGTGACATCTAAGATGCCGTTACAGAAAATTGTATAAAGGAAAATGATACCAACACAGCCATCGCAGATATTGCCCCGCCTGGGTATCATTCGACTTAAATCATGTGGTTTCGGCTGATATATTGGTCAGTCATTTGTAGGTGCATTAGGCTACGCAGACGATATAGTTTTGTTGACACCGACGCGTTATTCATTGTCAAGACTTTTAAATGAGTGTGAGTTGTTATCCGGACAGTTTTTTTTAACTTTCAATGTTAATAAAAGTAACTATATTGTGTTTCCACATGTTGGTGATTACGTTAGCACAAATGTAAAATTTATGAATAATCAGATAGCCTCTATAGATGGTAGAATTCAGTTGGATAATTTTAGAGGGCCTAATATTTTTTACGAAACGTGTAGAGGCCAGTATTGCTGATTTTAATAGAAAAACTGATGTACTTTTATCTTTCTTTTTTAATGTTAGCACCAATTTTTTACATAAAATATTAATATCAATAGGTATGTCATTATATGGCTGTCAGTTATGGGATGTATCCCACATATACACCAACATTATTTTGTGAATTGGCGTGAAGCCATTCGTAGAATGTTTAAATTGCATTATCGTACTGATTTATGTTTATTGCACCTTAAAATTAATGATTTGCCTGTGGATGGTCAGTACATTTTTATTACGTATCATTAAGTTTTTCAACTGTATGTATAAAAAAATAATAATTTGATGTCTTTCTGTGGCCGACTGGCAGCAAACGGTGGTGGTTCGCCTTTGCCTAACAGTTTGAATTTTGTATGGTACATGTATAGGATTGGTAAGTCAGACCTGCCTCACCATTCACCACTGAACTGAAGCAGCTGGTATTTTCTCATCACCAGGCCAAGGACAGTTTAGCCAATAAACAGAAGGCGATATTTATTAACGATATTCTAATTCATATGCACTCGCACAGTTTTTTCAATAGCACACAGTTTAAAGACATATTAAGTTTTGTTTGCTGTGATAATATTTAAATCTATTGATTTGTTTGTATAAGCTAATGTACCAAGAGTACGATCAATAAACTATCATTATTACTATTTTTATTATTTTCTGCACCAGCCTAGATCAAACAAGAAGGTGAGTGGCGGTGTTGGTGTTCTGGTATCTGACAAATTTATAACAAAAGTTCAAAAAATGTCAAGCTACAGTATAATACATTCAAAGCACTATCCACTAAAATTTCCTGTTCATCATTTTCAGACCTTTTTATCTGTCTTTAGAGATTTCAAGAATATATGCAAACATTTTTTAATGAATTTGACGATTTGCTAGGAAACATTGTCACAACACATTTAGATATATATATTTTAGGTGATTTAAATGTACATCTTGCTGTAGCTGATTCTAACACCCAACGTTTTAACTACATTTTGCAGTGTTTTAATTGGAAACAACATGTCCACGGACATTGGCTTGACCTTCTCATCACCAAATCATCCTGCGATCATGTTAAATCATTGTTTCCAGCTGACGGTATCTCAGATCACTTTGCCGTACTTTTAGAAATTAACCTTTCAGCACCCGTCCTAGAAAAACTTTCAGGAAAACGACAAAAATTAGCATGACTTTTTTCAGAACTGATATCTTAGACTCTTCACTTATAAAAAAACTCCAAGAATGAACGCCAAGATGTGTGTGACTAGTACACGTCAGTTTTAAACTCAGTTCTAGTTAAACATGCCCCTCTTCAAACTAAAAAAGTTGTTGAGATGGCTCCAGCGCCATTGATGACGTCAAAACTTCTAGACAGTAGCATATCATCTCGTAGGCTGGAAAGGCGTTGGCGGAGATCACGCCCTGGTTATGACAGATCAAAATACCGCAACTATCGAAATTTATGCAAATCTCAATATTTTTCAGATCTCATAGGCGAAAATATTGAAAACCCTTGCCACCTTTGGGACACCATTAACAAAATTTTACATAGAGCTCCAGCTGCAGCACTGCCAGAATCAAATAATGTAAACTCCCTTTGTGAGCATTTTCCAGAATATCTTTGTGACAAAATCAGAACAATCCGGGCCAATTTTAAAAATCAGGTGCTCAGAAGCCTAACATAAAAAAACTTTTCAATTTAGAACCAGCATCAGAAGACGAGGTCAGGAAGATGGTTATGAAGTCTGCATCAAAATCATGTGACCTTGGTCCGATTCCAACTAACATCCTTAAAGCTTCGCTAGCTTTTTAATTACACCCATACCAACTATAAATAATTTATCTCTAGAATCTGGAACATTCCAGCTGTCTTTTAAAGAGGCTCATGGCACACCTTTACTAAAGAAATTAAACCTTCCTTCTAATAACCTCACAAATTATAGACCAGTCTCCAATCTAAGTTTCATTTCGAGAATCATTGAAAAAGCTGCTGCGAACGGTTTACAAGCTCACATAAACTCCAACAAATTTAACACAATCCCGTGCAGTCTGCCTCCCGAAAATTCCATCTCAGTTCGATCCTTTTGACAAGGGCCATGTCACAGCTTTGACTTTACTTGATTTGTCCCCGGTGCTTGATACTATCGACAACAACACTCCAACGAATAAACTAGCTGAATGGTATGGTGTCTCCCTTTGTGGCAGGCAGCAACAAATTAAAATTGACAAATCTTTTTCAGACTCTGGTTTGCTTGAGCATGGAGTGCCGCGGGGTTCTGTACTTTCCCTCTGCTTTTCAGTTTGTGCACCGCTTCTCTAAGCACCATTATTTCAAGTTATGGATTGAGTCATCATTTATACGCGGACGATACACAAATTTACGACTCCTAACAGGTGACACAGGTACTGAGTCACTAAAAATGCTTCGGAGCTGCATTACCGGGGTATCTGCTTGGATGGCTCAATCCAAACTAAAACTCAATCTTAGCAAGGCTGAGTTTCTTATCATTGGCTCTAAATCGTAGAGGGAGAAGTTTATTAACCTTTTTACCTCTGGCTCCTGTTTTTATCACATAAGATATTTTAAACGTATCAGAAAAAATCTACCTCCAGCTTTAGCAAAGCAAATTGCAGTGGCACTGGTGACAAGCAAACTTGACTACTGTAACTCCTTATTACACGAAATTCCAGCTAAAGATCTACAGAAATTGCAGCTTGTTCAGAACTGTTTCGCAAGGGTTGTGACAAAGGCTCCACGTTTTAGTCGCTCTATTCCTCAATTAAAATTATTACATTGGCTTCTAATCAAATTTAGAATACAATTTAAAATATGTACTTTTGTATTTCGTTGTCTCAATGAAGGTCAGTCATTTTATTTATCTAGCCTTCTATTTTCTGCAGACTCCATAAAACATCTACCATCAAGCAACACAAATAAGCTCAAAGGACCACGTAACGAACTAAGCTCGGTGCTCGTGCCTTTTCTGTTTTTCATTCTCTGGAATTCACTGCCTGCACACTTTCGTGTAGCTAAAAATCTTTCCTCTTTCAGAAAACTGCTAAATATAAATTTCTGCGATCTGGCTTTTTTGCCCTAGATCCTCTGCGTCGCAGCTCTCTGATGACGACCATGTTTAATTCCCTCGAATATTCTTGGAATTTGATAAGGATGTATTGCGTCTCTAAGCTCGGCCCTCCGAAGAGTTAGGCGCTATGGAAGTTTTAATTTTCATATCATTTTAGTAATGTTGTAGTATATATTATCAGAGAGAGAGGTAGCATGCTCGGTCTCTGACTGCCGATCCTTAAATGTAGAATCTGTTTGTCGAAAACAAATATTGTCTCTGGAGGGCAGTGTCATCTGACTAACAGTTGAATGAGATGTGTCCGCATGATCTTTGATTACTCATAGTGATTACCACCGCATAGACATATCTTAATTTCCCGTGATCTGGCTCGTCTCACCATCTTCAAATGATTATCCTGGTATCAGCTTGCATGTGCAGAAAAGTTCATTCATTCATTCATTCATTCATTCATTCATTCATTCATTCATTCATTCATTCATTCATTCATTTATTCATTCATTCATTCATTCATTCATTCATTCTTTCATTCATTCATTCATTTATTCATTCATTCATTCATTCATTCATTCACTCATTTATTCATTTATTCGTTCATTTATTCATTTATTTATTTATTCATTCATTCATTCATTCATTCATGCATTCATTCATTCATTCATTCATTCATTCATTCATTCATTCATTCATTCATTCATTATTTTATTTTTATTTATTTATTATTTCATTGATCATGTATTCATTCATTTATTCATTCATTCATTCATTCATTCATTCATTCATTCATTCATTCATTCATTCATTCATTCATTCATTCATTCATTCATTCATTCATTCATTCATCCATTCATTTATTCAATCATTCATTTATTTATTTATGTATTCCTTCATTGATCATGTACTCATTCATTTATTCATTCATTCATTCATTCATTTATTCATCAATTCATCTATTCATTTATTCAATCATTCATTTAATCATTCATTCATTCATTCATTCATTCATTCATTCATTCATTCATTCATTCATTCATTCATTCATTCATTCATTCATTTATTCATTCATTCATTCATTCATTTATTCATTCATTCATTCATTCATTCATTAATTCATTTATTTATTTATTTATTTATTCATTTATTTATTCATTCATTCATTCATTCATTCATTCATTCATTCATTCATTCATTCATTCATTCATTCATTCATTCATTCATTCATTCATTCATTCATTCAATCATTTATTCATTCATTTATACATTACTTTATTCATTCAGTTATTTATTCATCCATCTATTTATTTATTTGTTTGGTATACATACGGTCAAAACTCATGAGACCATCATATCATGATCTCCCACTTGAGGACAATAATAGCATTAAACATTGCTCATTTTTTAAGTCGGCCACGGTATCCATTTCTTCTGTGACAATATCCAGCAATATTAGTAACTGCAGGATTATAAAGGATTATATATGATAAAGGATTATAATGGTTAAAATGTTAACTTAGTACGTTAACACAGTACTGTCAACATGTTGGCCCAGTATTTCAGATAGTATTCCAATATTACAACTACATGTCAGTTTATAAACTACTGGCATTATTTCACTTCTTTTTTTAATTTAAAGAATTCACTATCTTGAATCATTTCAGATACGGAGTAGTAATTTCATTTATTCTGTGTGGTGTAAAATATGGCGTTCACGAATGATATCGATGTTTGTTTAACTAAAGGGCTCCATGTAAATCGCGATTACGTTTGTGAGTACATAATGTATTGTTTTCGCACAATTTATGCATTTGCGTGATTGCTTTTGAAACAATCCCAATAATAAGCTACATCACTTGCGATTTGCTTCTATTTCTGATTGATGCGATCTATATTTTCCAGTTTATATGTATGTTGGCTCACAATTATTTATGGTGTCTAACACACCTATTTCCATCAGCATACCTAAAGCTGGGATATCACCGAACGGTAATCTATTGTCGAAGTTAGCTATTTTTTAGCAACAAAATTGTCGATAACTGTTCCTTGATTATAGGATATTTGGTGTTGATGACTAATGAGGGAGGTCATACAGGGCTGGCGACTATTGGCGACATTGGCAAATGCCAAATTTGTGAAATTCCGCAAACAGACAACAAAAGGCAACTACATGTCTGGGGAGTTGGGATCAAATGGTTCCTTCTTTGCAATTGCTACTCTTTGTCTTTTCTTTCAAAACGGTGGACCAACATAAAAACACTATTGAGTGAAGGCCTCTTGATTGGGTTGTGAGTCTCGTCACGTTCACACTTTCCCTGGTCGTACCAGATGTCATAGTCTCCACGGCGCAATTCGGCATCACAAATTTGCTGCACTAACATGTCAGATACAAACAGCAGTAACGGCTTACTTTTCGTGCTAGCAGTTACTTCTGTTTGCATTTGCGCGGAAGAAATGTCTGGAGGGATTGATGTCACGATCTGATACATTCAAGACCTGGTACATCCCAAGAGGCACAAAGGATGGCGTAGGAGTGCCTCAGATCGTGTTAGCAGATTGTGCATGCAGTAGCTTTGAGAGGAAAAGATACCATAATATCCATACTGAAAAGAAGTCTTTTTGCTACGACTGTGTGAGGAATCTGCAACTTTATAATCATATCACGTCGTCCCATAACCGCACGTATTTATCGACTGACTGACTGACTGACTGACTGACTGACTGACTGACTGACTGACTCACTCACTCACTCACTCACTCACTCACTCACTCACTCACTCACTCACTCACTCACTCACTCACTCACTCACTCACCCACCCATCTAAGTTGGGTAACATTCAGTTTTCCGCCGTAGTCACCACGGTCACATAACTGTCAATGTGTCAGACAAAGAGGTGTTATTTTTCATCACTAAGATCTTGTTTTTCTGCTTTGCTCTGACAGGAGGCTGTCACAGTGTGAAACCAAAAACCATCAGTATGATTGGCCACTGACCCCGTCCGATGGCGCTCCTGTCCACGCTTATTGCATATTATTTCACCTAAGGCCGGCATTCTCAAAGCGATTGTGATTGGTCGAGATGACCGTCTCGACCAATCACAAACCTACAGTTCGGGTCCATCGCTTTGAGGATACCGGTCTCAACGTGCAAAGCATTCATTCATTCATTCATTCATTCATTCATACATACATACATTACTTTATTCATTCAGTTATTTATTCATCCATCTATTCATTCATTTATTTGGCCCGCTACTTTCTGTCGGCTGATCCTCTGGTATACAGACGTTCAAATCATGAGACCATCATATCTTGATGTCCCACTTGAGGACAATAGTAGTATTAAACATTGCTCATTTTTCAAGTCGGCCACGGTATCTATTTCTTCTGTGACAATATCCAGCAATATTACATATTACTTAACAATATATGTTAACTTAGTACGTTAACACAGTACTGTCAACATGTTGGCCCAGTATTTCAGATAGTATTCCAATATTACAACTACATGTCAGCTAGTTTATAAACTACTGGCAATATTTTACTTTTTTTTTTAATTTAAAGAATTCACTATTTTGAATCATTTCAGATACGGAGTAGTCATTTCATTTAATCTGTGTGGTGTAAAATATGGCGTTCACTAATGATATTGATGTGTGTTGAACTAAACGGCTCCATGTAAATCGCGATTACGTTTGTGAGTACATAATGTATTGTTTTCGCACAATTTATGCATTTGCGTGATTGATTTTGAAACTATCCCAATAATAAGCTACAGCACTTGCGTTTTGCTTTTATTTCTGATTGATGCGATCTATATTTCCCAATTTATATGTATGTTGGCTCACAATTATCTATGGTATCTAACACACCTATTTCCATCAGCATACCTAAAGCTGGGATATCATCAAACGGTAATCTATTGTCAAAGTTAGCTATTTTTAGCGACAAAATTGTCGATATCTGTTCCCTGATTATAGGATATTTGGTGTTGATGACTAATGAGGGAGGTCATATATGGCTGGCGACTATTGGCGACATTGGCAAATGCCAAATTTGTGAAATTCCGCAAACAGACAACAAAAGGCAACTACATGTCTGGGGAGTTGGGATCAAATGCTTCCTTCTTTGCAATTGCTACTCTTTGTCTTTTTTCCAAACGGTGGACCAACATAAAAACACTATTGAGTGAAGGCCTCTTGATTGGGTTGTGAGTTTCGTCACGTTCACACTTTCCCTGGTCGTACCAGATGTCATCGTCTCCACGGCGCAATTCGGCATCACAAATTTGCTGCACTAACATGTCAGATACAAACAGCAGTAACGGCTTACTTTTCGTGCTAGCAGTTACTTCTGTTTGCATTTGCGCGGAAGAAATGTCTGGAGGAATTGATGTCACGATCTGATACATTCAAGACCTGGTACATCCCAAGAGGCACAAAGGATGGCGTAGAAGTGCCTCAGATCGTGTTAGCAGATTGTGCATGCAGTAGCTTTGGGAGGAAAAGATACTTAGCAAATATCCATACTGAAAATAAATCTTTTGGCTACGACTGTGTGAGGAATCTGCAACTTTATAATCCTATAACGTCGTCCCCTAACCGCACGTATTTCTCGCCATCAATTGCTACATATATTATAGCAGGTTGGCAAGTTTGATGTGATGCCTATTATACTTTACATGAGACAGAACCATCAAATTCATTCATACTGCATGGATTAAGTCTCGACTTTGAGCTTATTCCTGTCTCGATGTTTTTCCGTAGATGTGGAAAGTAAAGAGAAGACTGACTGACTGACTGACTGACTGACTGACTGACTGACTGACTGTCTGACTGTCTGACTGACTGACTGACTGACTGACTGACTGACTGACTGACTGACTCGACTGACTCGACTGACTCGACTGACTCGACTCACTCACTCACTCACTCACTCACTCACTCACTCACTCACTCACTCACTCACTCACTCACTCACTCACTCACTCACTCACTCACTCACTCACTCACTCACTCACTCACTCACTCACTCACTCACTCACTCACTCACTCACTCACTCACTCACTCACTCACTCACTCACTCACTCACTCACTCACTCACTCACTCACTCACTCACTCACTCACTCACTCACTCACTCACTCACTCACTCACTCACTCACTCACTCACTCACTCACTCACTCACTCACTCACTCACTCACTCACTCACTCACTCACTCACTCACTCACTCACTCACTCACTCACTCACTCACTCACTCACTCACTCACTCACTCACTCACTCACCGGCCCATTCTAAGTTGGGTAACATTCAGTTTTCCGCCGTAGTCACCACGGTCACATAACTGTCAATGTGTCAGACAAAAAGGTGTTATTTTTCATCACTAAGATCTTGTTTTTCTTCTTTGCTCTGACAGGAGGCTGTCACAGTGTGAAACCATAAGCCATCAGTATGATTGGCCACTGACCCCGTCCGATGGCGCTCCTGTCCACGCTGATTGCATATTATTTCCCCTAGGGCTGGCATTCTCAAAGCGATTGTGATTGGTCGAGATGGCCGTCTCGACCAATCACAAACCTACAGTTCGGGTCCATCGCTTTGAGGATACCGGTCTCAACGTGCAAAGCAAGCGCCAGTCAGTGGTTGCTTGAAAATTAAATAGTCACCGTTGTTCTTTCCAGAGTTGAGAAGAACTTAAAACACAGTGTGGCACTATTTTCCAAGGTGGTGCAATCAGAAATACCGGTTGATTAATGATTCAATTATTGTTTCATTTCAAAGATGGGATGCATGGGGTGTGGAAGTCTGCCTTTCTAAGGAGTGCTGTGATTGATTGATTTGTTTATAGCTGGGCGGTAATATGAAAACATACATTTTTTAGTGCGTAACCCGATGAAGCGCACAGAAACGAAGTGTCATGATTGTCAAGCTTCTCTTTCTGACACAGCTGTGCTTTACCTGTAGGCCATGGGCTACAAGCACCCAACATGAACCCCCCCCCCCCCAACAACAGCGCACCCACACCAACTTGTTTAAACCTTGATATTTCCAAAACATGAATTGAGCTGTTGACAGCACAAAAATGGGGACGCCCTTTATTCTATTTTGACCCCTTATATGGCTAAAATTTGGTGGTAGGGTTACGCAAACGTCTGTCTTTGCTGTTCTAGGTAATTAAATTTCCGTTCTAATGATGTATAGCATGATGCAGTGGATTAAAGGGTTATCTCTAAAAATACGTTGTAACATGTTTTTTATCTTATAATAATTAACAACAAATCGAACACGAAACAAGCTAGTTAACATGGTCAATGGAAACGACCCAATAAAACATGATTATTGGCCATATCTATATTTCACTTATGTTTTCTGAATCCAGATGTGTATATGCTTAAAACTGAGTGTTATTTAGATTGTACATGGCATATATATTTTTAGATGCCGGATTATTGCAGCATTTTTTTTGAAAATGTGTGTTTAGCATGCGTTGAAATATGAAACATTGAAATTTGCTCGACATTTGAGTGCAAATTATTTTCCCCGCTTGTTTTTACATAATTTGGGTGTGCTGAATTCGAATATTTAGGTTAACATTCTATATTCGACGACATTTAATTTTGAAATAGCAAGACACAACATGGCCGCCAAATGTAAGAAAGCCCCCGTATTTTCTATGTGCTTTCGCGCATCAAAGCACAATTTATTGTTTATCGTTTCTGCAAGGTTTTTAGTATATATTTTTTTTCTAGTGTCTTTGGAAATAAATAACTTTTATATGACCTTCAAATACAAGATGTCCATCGTTTTTTATACTTACTGTTACTATTAGTATACCTCTAAAATGTTGACGACGATATGTTTTATTTGTGTTAAATAGTGAACTAGAAATAAACGTTGCTGACGAATACATTTGAATAGAAAATACAACATGGCCGCGAAAATTCACCTTAATATGAACAAGAAACAAAATGACCATCAAAATTCAATTTTTTTCTTATTTTTTGCTCAAAATTGCTCAAATTGTTTATTTTGTATGACTTGAGTGCAGAATAGAACATTTATGATGGTTATTATTCATCGTCTGACCTATAGTTTATCGTAAAATCCAAGATGGACGCCATTTTACATATTTACTATTAAAATAATAGATAGATAGCTAGATGGATGGATGGATGGATGGATGGATGGATGGATGGATGGATGGATGGATGGATGGATGGATGAATGGATGGATGGATGGATGGATGGATGGATGAATGGATGGATGGATTTGTCATAAAAAATGATAGAATATATGTACATGTATATACAAGATGGTTAATTTGCTAAAATCACACAACAATTTACATGGTATCACATACAAAGTTAAAATCATGTTAAAAGGCATTTCCATAGTACACAATAAGTGAGATAGAGATGGAATCCCGGTCCCAAGCACATTCAGGCAGAAAGCATACACGTATAGAGCTATGGATAAGGGGGTTTTATTGTTGAAACAAAGCATTCCACCAAAGTCATACAAGAAAGATCTTCACAGTCCGATCTTCATTGTGTACATGAAACTAACATATACATGTATGCTTTTTTAAGAATGCAAAGAAGACCCGCACAAGGCTTATGACAAGCCACTTGAATGCAGGCCACATTAAAGTAACATTATCTGCACCTAAACAATTTGTTTATTGGAGAAATGTTGTGTTACATTCAGACTGTACTATAGTTTATGCTATTCTTGTTGTTCGTCTTTATGTAATTTATTACTGTAAATATTACTTACTTGTACCGCGGCTGAATTGATGTTTTTTTGATAAGTTAGGAGGAATTTAAACGCGATAGAAAACAAAACTTGTATATACATTATTCTGATACACAAAACAACATTATATCAAAAATGGTTTCCTCTCACCAAAATTAGCTGAAAAAGTGGTCTCACTTGTCATAGTGGATAATGGGTTACAACCTGCCCACTGCATTTTGCAGCACTGAGGTTGCACTTTTGATTGCCTTAAAGCCGCCATCTTGAATTTAGCAACTCTATCATCTCTAATATTATTTTCTGATGGCGTAGACTTACCTGAAAGCCCTATGATGGACACCAACATCATGAATCTGCTTCACTTCTGTCGCAAAATGATATCAATTTATTGTTTTATCTTATACAACTGTCGGTCATGTTTAAGTTTACTGGTCATACCACTAAGACATACCTGAAAACCCTAGTGTAGACAATATTTCTTTTCATTTGAACAGAATGTGGGAACGTGGACATCTTGGAAATTGGCGGATTTTTTTCTCTTTATAAATAGATATGAATTATCTCTTTGGATACAACTTTTCTAACGGATCTATGGAACATCGATGCCAAGGGTCATACTTGCCCTAAAAGTGAGGCTTTGCCCATTTTTGGGCTCTTAGCATGTCTACTGTAGTTAAAATTACATTAAAAAAATGGTTCTCACTTGTTTTTATTACAGACAATTTTTGGCTCATTTGACCTTGAAATTGACGTTTTGACCTTGAAGATGACATGGAATCATGAAAATAATACCAGAAATGAATGTTCTAGTCAAAAGTACACGAAAAAGAGGTATTACACTTGTTCCCCGGTAAATTAGTTAGAAATATCATATTTAACCTTGAAAATCATATTTTCGCTTATTTGACTTTAGCATTTACGTTTTGACCTTGATCATCAAAATAGTAGGCCCTACCACAACTTAATTTTTCAGTCAAAAACATAGCAAAAAGAGGTATTACACTTGCTGCTTTTTGCATTTGTTAAAAATAACGTTTTACAGTTTTGACCTTAGAATTGACCTTTTGACCTTGAAGATGACCTTGAATCATCAAAGCATTATTAGAAATAAATTATGTGGTCAATATCACACCAAAAAGGTTATTATATTTGTTCCTAATTATGTTTGTTAAAAATAACATTTTCAACAATTTAACCATAAAATTGACCTTTTGACCTTGAAGATAAGCTTGAATCATTAAAATTAGACCTAAAATGATTTTTTTCAGTCAAAATTAAATGAAATAGAGGTATTACACTTGTTTGTAGCTCTATTTAAAAAAATATATATTTTTGACCTTGAAATTTAACATTGGATTATGTCATTTTTCTCAAACGCTCAAGGATATTCTCTTGATATCCAGCGAATATGCTTCATAGAACACCGGATGAGCTATAATCCATCAAAACAAATTTTAACAGCCGATGCAGGGTTAGGCCAAACAGCAGCTTTGGTTGCCTGACTAATAGGTCCTAAGTGTTATTTAATAGATCATATAAATACTAGCAGCAGTGATTGTATACTTGAAAGTAAGCGGTTACTTCAGTTTTCCAGGAAGGTTAATTATTCAGCGAGAAGAAGTGGCAATATGTATGCTTTCTCCATGCCTAGAGTGATCTTTGTGTTTTTAAACCAAATTTACCATGCACTTGGACAAGCCACAGACTTATTCCTATTTATATATATAAATACTGCTAACTCGGAAGCGTACTCATTTACTACTAAACATTGTTCAAATTTTCTTAAGTTATGTAAGTTTCGCATATACATGTTTTGTAAATTATCATGGTAGATAAATTAATCAAACCAAATGGTGGGAAAACATATAAAAATGCCAGCCTTTATCATGGGGCTTCATGATTTACCAGCGTGAAAAAAAACTTTTCGGGCTGGACGACTGTTAATTATTGTCCTCTGGTGGACCATCAGGATCTGATGGCCCCCATGAGGTATAGACGTTGTACCAAAGCGTGAGGCGGCTGAATATAGCGGAGCGAACAAATGGAAGAATAATGAATGAAAGATTGAACTAATGAATGAATGAATGAATGAATGAATGAGTGAATAAAAGAATGAATGAATGAATGAATGAATGAATGAATGAATGAATGAATGAATGAATGAATGAATGAATGAATGAATAAATGAATGAATGAATGAATGAGTGAATGAATGAATGAATGAATGAATAAATGAATGAATGAATGAATGAATGAATGAATGAATGAATGAATGAATGAATGAATGAATGAATAAATAAATAAATGAATGAATTAATGAATAAATGAATAAATGAATGAATGAATGAATCAATGAATGAATGAATGAATGAATGAATGAATGAATGAATGAATGAATGAATGAATGAATGAATGAATGAATGAATGAATGAAAGAACGAATGAATGAATGAATGAATAAATGAATTAATTAATTATTAAATGGATGAATGAATGAATGAATGAAAGAATGAATGAATGAATGCATAAATGAATGAATGAATGCATAAATGAACGAATGAATAAATGAATGAATAAATGAATGAATGAATGAATGAATGAATGAATGAATGAATGAATGAATGAATGAAAGAATGACTGACTAACTGACTGACTGACTGACTGAATGAGTGAATGAATGAATGAATGAATGAATGAATGAAGGAAAGATGGAAGGAAGGAAGGAAGGAAGGAGGAAGGAAAGAAGGAAGGAAGGAAGGAAGGAAGGAGGGAAGGGGGAATGAATGAATGAATGAACGAACGAACAAACGAACAAATGAATGAAGAAATAAATGAATGAATGAATGAATTAATGAATGAATGAATGAATGAATGAATGAATGAATGAATGAATGAATGAATGAATGAATGAATGAATGAATGAATAAATAAATGAATCAATGAATGAATGAATAAATGAATGGATGAATAAATGAATGAATGAATAAATGCAAGAATGAAGGAAGAAAGGAAGGAAGGAAGGAATAAATGTATGAATGAACGAATGAACGAACGAACGAACAAATAAATGAATGAGTGAATGAATAAATGAATGAATGAATGAATGAATGAATGAATGAATGAATGAATGAATAAATAAATTAATTAATAATAAATAAATGAATGAATGAATGAATGAATGAATGAATGAATGAATGAATGAATGAATGAATGAATGAATAAATAAATTAATTAATAATAAATAAATGAATGAATGAATGAATGAATGAATGAATGAATGAATGAATGAATGAATAAAATGAATGAATGAATGAATGAATTTATTAATCAATTAATGGGTGGGTGGGTTTTGTATCAGCGCACTTTGTGCACGTTTATGCTAAGCGGGGCCAGGTCAGCCTCCTGAGAATGGTGACATGATACAGCCGGACTAAAGCTCGGTTTCAACACCAAAATCCCTTGGTCGCGCGGAAGGAGCAGACGCCGCGTGACGAGCCAAGTAAACTCATCACGTTGTCTTAACATTGGGCCAGCGTCGTGTCAATGTTAAAACGCCATGACTCAACTTTATTAATAGTAGTCGCGGGACCGCCCTTCGCGTTGAGAGTCTCCTCCAAGTCCACACCTCGTTTGCCTTTGAAGTTGCGTCGTGTCAGGGGATGTCGTGCTTAAGGCCAGGTTGGGTATATTTTGGTTGTACAATCGAGACCCAATGAGACAAAAGAGGGCGCATGGCAAACATCGATTAAATTAAAGAAACAGCGTTTTAAACCATAGATAAAATGATACAAGAAAGAGTTAAACATATGAAAATCACGTATGTATACACTGGTGTACATAAATAATGGATAGCAGATATATATACTAAATCAAAAAAAGACGACTGAGCTGAAAAGGATTTCAAAAGTGAGAAGATACTGCCGTTTGGCTTTGCACAGCAGTGCAGACTCAAATAAGCGATCTATATGCATGCATGCCCAGCAGACACAATACATTGAATCAATGATGGCTTAAAGTTGGTCCAACGTCGTATGGGTGGCGCTCGTTTTTACGAACCCCACGTCGTCGTGTGGTAATTCATAGAAGTCATTACTTTAGCGGACAGTGTTATGAGTTCTCCAAGGTACAAAGACACCGCAGCTGTGACTATAAATAACGCAATAATACAATTATCACATTATAGTACTGTTTAATTGCGATGTTAATTGCTTTATCCTTTCCAAATGCATTATATGTTACTCAGTTTACTCACACTGTCAATAAATTTATACATCAGCGAAAAATATATCAACAACTAGTGAATTTATTAGATCATAATTATATAAATAAAAAGATGAAAAATGTAATTATTTCTGCAGAAATCCATTCTTGAATTAATAAAACAAATAATACGTCTCTGTGAAAATATACAAGCTCCTGTCTGTGAATGTAGCCCAACATGCTAAAATAAACCCGACAAAAAAACTAACGAAGAAATAAAAGCTTTATTTAGCATGTTTTCCTCAGTTGTTATTGCAACAGGGGGTGTCTGTACTCCGAGTCAAAGTGCGTTACTAATTCATTTGGATATAATTCCCAGCAAACACAAAACATTTGTATAGCATTTATACAATGTTGGAATAAAATCGAAGACGTTGCGCCGACGTTGTATAAATGCTATACAAATGTTTTGTGTTTTCTGAGTTATTGCCATTATTTTGCGAGGAATCGATATTTGACACATATTATATGCCACGCATAAGCTCTCGCCACTCATCAGACGAGTGACAGTTCTAAAAATAGTTAATTGCTAATTTTTATGACTCACACAGCAGTAACAAAATGGCCAACCAGCTTGACAATCATTTGGTCTATTATTCCATATTATTTTACATTGGTACTATTAGATTGATCTACGTACATAGCTGGCTCCCCGGATGATGTACAATGCTGCAAATCTGTCATGAAAAGGCCAACAGTTACTGTAGACATAGACAAACATCAGTAAATCTTGTTTGCCTTCGAACATACAAATAATATGTAATACATGAAATATATACCACACACATATACATATAGTGGAAGTACGTGTTCTGCTAGTTTATTGAAATGACAGCTGAAAATTAGCTAGTTGATATTTTAAAAGTGCATCTGATCTTTACCTTGTAGTTATTTGAGGCTGTAGATAAAACTTGAACATGGATTGGATCAAAATGACAAATTCATTTGATAATCGTGCTAATATAGTAAGTAAGTAAGTAAGTAAGTATTTATTTATTATAGTGACATGCATATACAAACACAATATAAACATAAATATCATGGTCATTTACAATATAATATGCCGGGCCAATTTGGCCTACAATGTCACTTTATACACGGATATAGCAAATAAAACATATACAGTGTGCCGAGGAGGCAAACATTGCAGATATAAACATGTCTTTCTCTTTGACCACGCCTTACACAAAAAATTCAATGTTTCTCTCCAATATTTGGTGTTCAAAAAAGAATTTTTTTGTTCTAAATTGAAATTAATGAAATCGGCGTTATTACGCATAATATTGTTTATATAGTCAACTCTTATATCGGAAAAGACATTACATTTTAACAAGAAATGATATTCGGCTTCAACTTCGCCAGATGAGCAAACTGAACAGACACGCTCTTTCAGTTTCAGAGAGCGTGTCTGTCCAGTTGTCTCATCTCTAACTCTCTGTCTACGGCCTGTTTCTACTCTTAAAGGTAAAATTCCACAACAAAATTGCGCAAAAATACTTCTATGAGGCTCAGGTAGTAAAGTGGAAACGTAATTTGGTATAGCAAAATTTTCTTTAAGGGTGATATATTTTCTCAATTTAGGTTTATTAGAAAGGTCTCGCTTTCACTCTTCCTTCATTAATAAAAAAGTTCTATGTTTTACATTTAAAATATCACACGCGACAAAGTTTTCAAATACATTTTCGGGCAACCTTTGATGTTGAATAATTGAATTTACGTTGCACGACCAATTGCGCTTACCTGACACCGAAAAAAATGCGTCGGACTGAAAAATATGTTTTGTTAATCTATGATTGTCCATATTTACTGAATCTAATAACATGTATATAATGACGATATTTAGTTTTTAGCCAGCCCATTTCACCATATAACGGGGGTGGTGGGGTAAGATTATGTACACTTAAGTAATATTGCATGGCTCGCTCTGTTATTTTATCACCCATATTTATATTAGAATTCCACCAAATTTCACAGTCATAATCTTGAACAGGTACTCCAAAAGAATCAAACAGATGACGATTATGTATTATATCCCACATCAGAGTATTGTTTACACGTGGACACAATTCCACCAAAAGCTCTAGAAGCAGCATCAGAGCGTGCTTTAATACAGTCTCTAAAATTTAAATTTTCGTCAAATTTTACACCAAAGTAGTTATAATTCTTCACTATCTCAAGGTCCAGATCCCCATATGCAAATTTAAACAAAGTAACAGGCTTCCTTGAATTCCTAAAATGTACAATTTTGGTTTTATTAGAATTTACAAACATTTTCCATTTATTACACCATTTATGAACATGTTCTATTAAGCGTTGCAAATCTTCTTCGTTTTCTGCAAAAAGTACAATATCATCTACATAAAACAAAGTACATACACTTTTTCCATGTATATCAATTATATGCAAATGTTGAGATTTTTAAGTTCTACTGCGAGTTCATTTATAAATAAAGAAAATAGACTTGGTGACAAAGTATCCCTTTGTCTGACACCTGATGATATTTCAAACCATTCAGTATTACAGTTATTAATTTTTACACATGATACATTGTTTCGGTATAATGTTTTAATTGCTCTATACAATTTTCCATAAACACCATATTGTAGCAATCTTAGAAATAGTAAATCTCTATCCACTCAATCAAATGCTTTACTCATATCAATAAAACAAGAAAAAGGGGGTTTATTATTTAAGTCTGTTTTTTATTATACTAAATAAGGATAAAATATAATCGAGGCATGAACGATCCTTTCTAAAACCATTTTGTTCATCTACCAATATGTCACATATATTACAGTCTGTTATTTATAACTCTGGAATATAATTTAGAAACACATGACAACAAGCTAATATCTCTGTAATTGAGAGGGGTGAAAGGGTCTTTCATGCTACTTTTAGGTATAGGAGTAATACAGCACTTTCCCCAGATCGTGTGGACCAATCCAGCATAAAAAATAGTGTGAAATAGTCGATAAAGCGGTACTAAAAACTCTGATTTTATTAAAAAATTCATTTGGTATATTATAACAACCTGTAGCTTTTTTCTTTTTTTAATTGTTCCGCTGCTTTCCCTATTTCATCAAAAGATAACTCACAATTTAAAAAGGTATTGTATTTATAACCTGGTAGATTTTGTTGTGCTTCTAAATCATTTTTCAAGTTTAACAGTGCTATGTAATCAGGATCATTTTCATTGCGATTAATATAGATCCATTATAAAGCGAACTAAAATCCAATCTCCATCTATTCATAATTTCTGTATGGTCAGTAATGACAGATCCATCATAATCTTTAATCACTGTAGGTAAATTTCTGTTCTTTGTTTTTAATGATTGCCAAAATATTTGTGGATTATTTTCCTCCAAGCTTTCAATTTCTACACTTCGGTCTCTATTATAATGACGCTCATAAAATCTGAATTTTTTGTCAAAGAGTTTCCGACATTCAATGAAAATATTTTTCTTATTTCGCTTAATCTCTTTACTACTTTTACATTTAAGAAATTCATTTTCATCTTGTTTTAGAATTTTCCACAAGGTTGTTAATTCATCATTCCAATACGGCTTACTTGATTTTAATAATTTCTCAATTTTTTTAGTACGAGCTTTTATATTTAGAAAATATAGCATCTCAGTTTCTCGTTTGACAACAATAATATCAGTTGCATTCCCATGTGACTTTTAGAAATGATTTTAGTATATTGTACAGTAGGGCCTATCTTTACTATTCTTATTATCAACCTGAAATGATAATAATTGTACTAATCTAGCATCTCAGTTTCCCTTTGGATTAAAATTAGTCGTAATTTCATGTGACCTATGGAACTGATATGCGTGTCGTACAATCTCTTGACTAATTTTAGTATAAATCAACCTGAAATGAACAGTTTATTTATCGGTGTATTATAACTACATTGTATTTTTTGGTGTGGTACACCATCTAGAAATGATCACCGTGACACAATGACGATATTTGTTCTCGGATATGAAAGGGTGTATATTCCACTTTGCCAAGACGATTTCATAAATTCGGAACTGTATAAGATGTGTACAACGTCGGTAAAACGTCTTCGACGCTGATCCAACATTGTACAAATGCTGTACGCATGCTTTGTGTTTACTGGTATACCACATCCGTGCACCTTGCCCAATCAGGTCAGACCTTGACAAGAGGTGTGTGGGAAGCCTGTACGAAAAGGAGGGGTGCGAGCAACATGAATATTCATTATGACGTCACCGGTTTACCGACAGTAGTGTGGAGGTCACACTCAGGTCAGATCGTCTGGGCTGCTTGAATTGGCCGGGGAGGAGGGGGTTTCTGAACTCATAGCACATATACGTGATATCAAGTATATATAATAACAGATTCTTGGTGATATCCAGGAGTCTGCTGGATGGATGAAGATGCATCCGTGATGACGATGACGAAATAGCTCAGGATGCAGAAGTTTAATTACCTGCGTTCCATAGAATAGAATGTGTGGGCTATCACTGCCCAATTCCCGTTATTAAAGACCACATGAAGTCCTTTCAGTTTAGCTTTGTATTCAAAGTATCTGTTATAATGAACTGTCCTGCACTAATCATCAGACACAACAATGCGCCCCACCAACATGAACAGATACAAGTGCATTAACCCTCTAACCGCCGGTGCCGCATATATTGGGTTTTTCACTCAATTATTACTACATTCAGTACCGCCTTTTGACAGGTTCGATACCATGTCAATAAATACTATCGCATAGAAATCTTTACCCGGATGTAGATCTTCAAACGGTAAACAGAGTTTCTAATAGTGATTACGCTGGTGTGTATAATTAGATGGCACGTATAAGGTGTTTGACTTTCAGCAGCTAATTGTACGGCCTGAATATCAAGCGTTTAATAAGTTCGCTTACATGTAACTGACAAAGTTACAAGAGAACTAAAGGGTCTAATTAACCTTGATGCAACTCTATTTATATCTAGGGCTTAATGAGTTTGCTGCGTGACCTCTGTGATTACTGTACACATCTGCTGTGCGAAGCTAAAGGCAGTATCTGCTCACTTTATAAGTGAGCAAATACTGTATTTTGGCTCTGTAGATTATACATGGTATTACAAGCTGAATTGTGTGCATAGGGAGATAGCAGTGATTGTTCATTTGTAAAATAACCAGTTTTTTGCCTTTTGCCTTTTCAGGACGAAAATGTAAACCACAGGTATTATTAAGTTTGGACGTAGTCGTCCAGACTTATTGGTTTTCTAAAACAGCTTTATTCATCTTATTATCTTTCTCTGACCTCTATCTTGCAGTCAGTTAACAAGTAATCGACTTCAAACCTTGGCAAAATGCTCCTTATGTATACATGTACCGGGTAAAAAATTGCCGATCTTGACAGTGGATCTGGATCTAATCAGGATTTTATAAATCAACTATGTGGACCAATGTCATTGTAATGATTTACATGTCAGTTGAAGGCCTATTCTTTAACATAATAGAACGTCGCGATTCACAATGGGCCTTTGTATTCGGGGAGTTGGTCCTTTATGCTGGTCTAGTGTCCTGAACCTCTCAGCCACTTGAGCCTTTGGAAACCGTTTACATTTTAATAAATAAAATACATAATCCAATAATGTTTCGATGTCGTCGGGCCAGCGTCGCAGACAGTGGCCCAGCATTGAATTAACATTGGTTGTTTGAGATGACTAGTAGAAATCTCTTAAATGCTACATTTCACTATTTAAAAAAGTTATATGAATAAATGAATGCAGTCTAAGGCCACATATAGGCTAAACTGGGCCAGGGGGAACTCCTGAGGATGGTCGCAAAAGTTGCAAATATCAAAAATGTCGGAAATGTTCACAATTGGTCACAATTAATTGCAAAAAATCGCAAATGATCGCAAATGATCGCAAGCAGTCGCAAGTAGTCGCAAAAAGGTCGCAAGTGGTGGCAAACAGTCTCAAATAATCACAAACGGTATCTAATGGTCGCAAACGGTCACAATTGGTCACAAATGGTCGCGAATGATCGCAAATGATCGCAAACTGCTACAAATGGCCGCAAATCATCACAAATCGTCGCAAACAGTTCTAAACGGTTGCAAATGGTCGCAAACGATTGCAAACTTTCACAAACGGTTGCAAACGATTGCAAACAATTGCAAACGATCTCAAACGATCACCAATGGACGCAAACGGTTGTGAAGCGTCGCTAACAGTCACAAACGATCACAAACTCTTATACATGGTGTATACATATTAGCAAAGATGCTATTTTCAAGAAACGATTGCAAACGATCCCAAGCGATCACAAATGGGTGCACACGGTCGCTAACGGTTGTGAAGCATCCCTAACAGTCGCAAACGGTTGCAAATGTTCGCAAACAATCGCAAAAGGTCGCAAACTGTTCCAAATGATCGTAAGAGATTCCAAACGATCCCAAACGATCCCAAGTGATCACAAACGCTCGCAAACGCTCGCAAATGCTCGGAAATGGTCACAAACTGTCGCAAACTGTCGCAAACGGTCGAAAATGTCCACAAACGTTCGCCAACGGTCACGAACGGTCGCAAACCTTTTGTAAACGATCTCAACGGTTGAAAAAGATTGCAAACAGTCGCAAATGGTCGCAATCCGTCAGTACATTAAATCTTCGTCGAATGGGACGCACAATCATATATCTCCAACGATTCAACTACTCTGCTCTGGGTTCGGCGTTTGTAGCTCTGTAAATGTGAATGTAATATCCACAAGCAAATATAGTAACAGTACAATAATGTAAGATTATTACAACACTATGGTCATTTTGGTTGTTCAGCAGCAGTTTATATAATTAAATAAACACTAGAAGATATATAGTCCGTAATAACAGACTCTGTGTGCGATATGGCAATGAGTATGTAAAGTAAAGCCCCAAAAATCCGGTACGCAGACAATCGATTGTGCGATCAATAATTAATGCGTCCTTGTTTGATCAATTATTTATTTTATAATGACTGATTTACATCTCATTAAAATGATGCCTTGACGTGGGGATTTATCTCCGAGTGATAATAGGTTTTATGACATTTGAATAGCAATACCCTGAGATTTGTTCTTGAAATTGTTGATCTCAGCGTAAAATCATTACCAGCATCCAAAACAACAGATTTTGCTATGCTGCCCATCTCTGACACAAAACATTTATTTGCATCTAACTCGGACTACTAAATGATGACATTAAACTGTATCAAATACAATTTCAGCTATGAAAGGTCAAATCAATATTAGACCAGGTTGTCGCCTTGACGACAGAAATGCGCTGAACGTTGCGATTGCTGCATGTATTATGCATGTGCACTCCATAATTTTAATTTCATTTAAAAATATTTGAACATATATTTTTATTAATACTTGCAGACGTTTGCCAAATTTACCTGGTTTTGGAGCAGAAGACAAATGTCTGCATATATAATAATTCACTTGCAATGGTGCTCTACCTGTCAAACGCTAAATTAAATAATTGGAAATTTTATATCAGTATTTTTTACCCACTTGAAGTGGGGCGCGGTAGCGAGACACAACTTCAAGTGGGTAAAAAATACTGATATTTGTTTAATTTGAGGCCAATTATTTGCAAATATTGACGCTTAAACACGCATTTCGTTCCCTATAACTTCGATTTAAACGGCGTATCAAACGGATTGAAAGGAACTACAGTCGCGCTTAGCTTATTAACCCTCACAGCCCGGGTTAATGGACGTCAGAATCTGCACCGTAAGAGTAAAAAAATATTTTTTAATGGCCGTAGACCAATAACATAGGTATTCAAGTGAATCGGAAAGGGCTAACTAAAAAATTATGTTGACTTCAAATTGAAAATAACCATTTGGTCACCATGATTTATAAAAAAAAGTAGTTCAACGTTTTAAGGGTTGAAGGTCAACCTGTCAACTTTATCTTATGTAGTTACCGTGTATATTTAAATAGACAGTGTTTTTTTCAGCTTAGCTGTTAAGTATATTTTTATGAGATTTCATAGAATTAACCATCACTTATACATATCGTCGCCTCGGAGCTAAAGGATCCTATCTGACACTCGTCAGAGTGGCAGATAGGATCCTTTAGCTCCGTGGCGACGATATGTAGACAAATAAGTCGGTAATGAATTTTATTTATGTGAATGAAACATATGCCTGCCTGTTTGTCGGTCAAACAAGCGATGTTTCGCAAGCCTTTTAACACAAAAACATCACTTTCCATTTTTGTATAGCTCAATATTTTTATCGGCGATTTTTTATTATGTTGTGTATTGCAAAGCACCTGAATAGCATGATATAGTCAGTCAGCCAGTATATCCAGAAAAAACACTCAGGTATACACCAAAAATCCCCCCCCCCCCCCCCCCGCCCAAGCATGTCCCTAACAGCTGGTATCATCAGAAATGATCTAGTGTATACATATAAGCCGTTTTCATTAGACTGACTGACTAATCTTGATTCCTCGTTCTGTCGCTCAGGGATATTCATTGAAACTTAAACGTATCGGGTTCATTATTGTATAAAATAAAAAAAATCATTTGAAAATGTACGTTTGGTGGAATACAGAGACCCTAGCTCATCATTTCAGATGATGATAGTTTTCATGATCACAATATCTTGTGTTGTCTGACAGCTATGTCTTAAACAAATATTCAGGTAAAATATAGGTAATATATGATATATTCTTGAACTATAGGATGTCCAATTAAATGTCAATATCTGTAGCAAAACTATGACACCACCCCCCCCCCCCCCCCCTCCCCCGCCTCAATTACCCACCATAACAAGGTCAAGGACGTGCAGCTGACCAAGGACAAGTGGGGTATCTACATCGCCAGAAATTCGCGGCCACGCTCGCTGGCGACATCCTTGCACATAGTTTGTTCCGCGTTGTCACTTTCTGGGGGTCATACAGGGGGTCATTAGTGTAATTTGCGTCCGTGTATCCCGGGCCTGCACAAATATGTCCGTCCCGGTGTCCCTGAACTGTATGCCACTCAATCAGTGTCTATGCGCGTGTCGCCACCCTAGACAAACTGCGGTAAATCTGTACTTTTAAAGTGATTAATTACCTCTGTTTGTATTGACATGCCAGCGTGGTGCCCAGCCCAACGTTGTCTCAACGTCGATTCAAATAATGTGTGATACTCGCTGACGTGTGGCCTTGGCGGTGATTGGTCTACACGTGTGCATTCTTCTTAATTAGGACACCTAACCCCTATATTACCATTGGTTTAATTTATGAGGGGATATGCAACAAATCAATTGTAACACAGGTAACACACTTCATGTTACGGGATAGTCAAGGGGTAATGCTGCATTCAAAGTCTTCACTCGTCTCACCAGTATCTGTAGATAATTAACATGAAGTTTATACACACCGATAATGCAGTAAACTCTAAATACATCCTCCTTACAGCAAGGCTAGACTTCGCGATATCGCAGACTTATTTAATTAAAACGAGTGTAAGCTTTGTCTGAGTTTGACACAACCATATGGGTTAGCCTCAGACCCAGTGAACACAAAACATTTTTCTAACATTTATACAACGTCGGCCCAACGTCTTCGACGTTGGTCCAACATTGTATAAATGTTATGCATATGTTTTGTGTTTACTGGGGAGATAGAGAGCATATATATAGCTAAAGCTGTGTTTTATCTTGTTGATAGCCAGTGTAGAGATCAACATAAGCTTAATCTGAGTTTGACACAACAACATGGGTGAGCCGCAATAATAGAGAGCATATACAATGTATATAGCTAAAGCTGTGTTTCACCTTGTTGATAGCCAGTGTAGAGATCAACATAAGCTTAGTCTGAGTTTGACACAACCACATGGGTTAGTCGCAGAGATAGTGAGCATATATATAGCTAAAGCTGTGTTTTACCTTGTTGATAGCCAGTGTAGAGATCAACATAAGCTTAATCTGAGTTTGAGACAACAACATGGGTGAGCCGCAGAGATAGTGAGCATATATATAGCTAAAGCTGTGTTTTACCTTGTTGATAGCCAGTGTAGAGATCAACATAAGCTTAGTCTGAGTTTGACACAACCACATGGGTTAGCCGCAGAGATAGAGAGCATATATATAGCTAAAGCTGTGTTTTACCTTGTTGATAGCCAGTGTAGAGATCAACATAAGCTTAGTCTGAGTTTGACACAACCACATGGGTTAGCCGCAGAGATAGAGAGCATATATATAGCTAAAGCTGTGTTTTACCTTGTTGATAGCCAGTGTAGAGATCAACATAAGCTTAGTCTGAGTTTGACACAACAACATGGGTTAGCCACAGAGATAGAGAGCATATATATAGCTAAAGCTGTGTTTTACCTTGTTGATAGCCAGTGTAGAGATCAACATAAGCTTAGTCTGAGTTTGACACAACAACATGGGTTAGCCACAGAGATAGAGAGCATATATATAGCTAAAGCTGTGTTTTACCTTGTTGATAGCCAGTGTAGAGATCAACATAAGCTTAGTCTGAGTTTGACACAGCAACATGGGTTAGCCGCAGAGATAGAGAGCATATATATAGCTAAAGCTGTGTTTTACCTTGTTGATAGCCAGTGTAGAGATCAACATAAGCTTAGTCTGAGTTTGACACAACAACATGGGTTAGCCACAGAGATAGAGAGCATATATATAGCTAAAGCTGTGTTTTACCTTGTTGATAGCCAGTGTAGAGATCAACATAAGCTTAGTCTGAGTTTGACACAACAACATGGGTTAGCCGCAGGGATAGAGAGCATATATATAGCTAAAGCTGTGTTTTACCTTGTTGATAGCCAGTGTAGAGATCAACATAAGCTTAGTCTGAGTTTGACACAACAACATGGGTTAGCCGCAGAGATAGAGAGCATATATATAGCTAAAGCTGTGTTTTACCTTGTTGATAGCCAGTGTAGAGATCAACATAAGCTTAGTCTGAGTTTGACACAACTACATGTGTTAGCCGCAGAGATAGAGAGCATATATATAGCTAAAGCTGTGTTTTACCTTGTTGATAGCCAGTGTAGAGATCAACATAAGCTTAGTCTGAGTTTGACACAACAACATGGGTTAGCCGCAGAGATAGAGAGCATATATATAGCTAAAGCTGTGTTTTACCTTGTTGATAGCCAGTGTAGAGATCAACATAAGCTTAGTCTGAGTTTGACACAACTACATGTGTTAGCCGCAGAGATAGAGAGCATATATATAGCTAAAGCTGTGTTTTACCTTGTTGATAGCCAGTGTAGAGATCAACATAAGCTTAGTCTGAGTTTGACACAACAACATGGGTTAGCCACAGAGATAGAGAGCATATATATAGCTAAAGCTGTGTTTTACCTTGTTGATAGCCAGTGTAGAGATCAACATAAGCTTAGTCTGAGTTTGACACAACAACATGGGTTAGCCACAGAGATAGAGAGCATATATATAGCTAAAGCTGTGTTTTACCTTGTTGATAGCCAGTGTAGAGATCAACATAAGCTTAGTCTGAGTTTGACACAACAACATGGGTTAGCCGCAGAGATAGAGAGCATATATATAGCTAAAGCTGTGTTTTACCTTGTTGATAGCCAGTGTAGAGATCAACATAAGCTTAGTCTGAGTTTGACACAACAACATGGGTTAGCCACAGAGATAGAGAGCATATATATAGCTAAAGCTGTGTTTTACCTTGTTGATAGCCAGTGTAGAGATCAACATAAGCTTAGTCTGAGTTTGACACAACAACATGGGTTAGCCGCAGAGATAGAGAGCATATATATAGCTAAAGCTGTGTTTTACCTTGTTGATAGCCAGTGTAGAGATCAACATAAGCTTAGTCTGAGTTTGACACAACAACATGGGTTAGCCGCAGAGATAGAGAGCATATATATAGCTAAAGCTGTGTTTTACCTTGTTGATAGCCAGTGTAGAGATCAACATAAGCTTAGTCTGAGTTTGACACAACTACATGTGTTAGCCGCAGAGATAGAGAGCATATATATAGCTAAAGCTGTGTTTTACCTTGTTGATAGCCAGTGTAGAGATCAACATAAGCTTAGTCTGAGTTTGACACAACAACATGGGTTAGCCGCAGAGATAGAGAGCATATATATAGCTAAAGCTGTGTTTTACCTTGTTGATAGCCAGTGTAGAGATCAACATAAGCTTAGTCTGAGTTTGACACAACTACATGTGTTAGCCGCAGAGATAGAGAGCATATATATAGCTAAAGCTGTGTTTTACCTTGTTGATAGCCAGTGTAGAGATCAACATAAGCTTAGTCTGAGCTTGACACAACAACATGGGTTATCCACAGAGATAGAGAGCATATATATAGCTAAAGCTGTGTTTTACCTTGTTGATAGCCAGTGTAGAGATCAACATAAGCTTAGTCTGAGCTTGACACAACTACATGTGTTAGCCGCAGAGATAGAGAGCATATATATAGCTAAAGCTGGGTTTTACCTAGCGCTGATCGGTAAGCGGAGCGAGTCGCCTGGACCACGGCTAGGTTTTACCTTGTTGATAGCCAGTGTAGAGATCAACATCTTTATGAGAAGTTTCAGGGTACCCCTTTTTCATATGATGAATACATCTAAAGACTGACGTTTATATTCCCACGTTAAAGAATTATTTTAATGAGAATTAAAAATGTCATTATAAAAAAAATTGATCAAACAATAACGCATTATTTCATTGTGTAATCGATAGTCCGCGCACCGGATTTTTTTGGCCACAACTTTACGAATCACAATAATTACAGACTCTGTAACGCACAAAGAGTCTGTTATTACAAAATTGTAACGATGTATGGAACAGTTGTAATTGAGAAATTATTTATTTGATTTTTTTTACACACAAAAAATACGTTTTGTTGTGGCGAGGAAGCGTTGTGGTCACATCGAGTTTACCCTCTAAACACCCATCTGCCCTACATCAAGGCTATAGGCTCCTCTGAAGTAGAAGACTCAATCTTCTACTTGTACCTCGGAGGAACATATAGATCTATCCCTGCTTTAAGGAATGTGTTAACACCCAACTTTTTTAATTCTCATTTATTAAATAATATATTATATAGTAGCATTAGAGTATTAGTATATAAGTGTTAAATCTCATATGAAAATCTTAATCACGGTATGTTACACCATTTTTATACAACGTATTTTATTAAGAATATACCGTGCTGTGCATTTAATTAATGCGACAAGACATATTCTTAATGCATTGTAGTGTGGTACATTAAAGGGACTGGCTCAGGCAAAAATCATCGAAAATCGGTGATTTTATTTTGGTTTATTAATATGACCATATGTTGTAAACATGTTCATAGACTAGAACTGCAAAAGTTTTTTTAATTTTTGTGCTGCGCATTTACCAGTTAGGCTAGATATAGAGAAGACATTCCCGTATGTCTTATTTTTGACATGGCTGTCCAAAATAAGAAATCAGGAATTTCGTTTAATGTCTGCAATTTTGTTTTCTTTTAATGTGAAATTCAACTTCAGTAGATACATAATTATGGTCAGATGGACAATAATACTGACCATTTCTATTGAAACTTATAAAATAATGTATGAAACAAGTATGTTCAGAATGGGAAAAGATATAGTTTTTTTCGCGTTTTGCGTTTAGCAAAATGTTCCTAAATGAGGGATCATATTGAGTTACGCCATTTTTGCTTGATGCTGACGTAGTAGCCCCCCCCCCCCCTACGTGTTCCTCAGATATCTTGAAAATAATAATTACAAAACATTATATTTTCTTTGACCTTGACGCCATTAAGGTCTAGCATTGTGACAATTGCCAAGACAAACAGCTACTGCTGTTGGCCTTCGCATGACAGCATCATGTTATTGATAGTATGTGTATCTCTCGTAGGGATGGCTGTAACCAGAAGTGATTTGCAGGCAGTTAAGTGGAGATAGATATGAGAGATGAAAACTACTGAATTCCCTTCACACGGTCGTATATCATGGAAATCCGCAATCCCTAATCGTGATTATACAGAGATTATACCGGAATCATAGAAATGACGCGTCTCCCTGGTGTCATTGGCCACATTAAACTCATCCGTATAGGATCAGACTGCACATCCATACAGTTTTTCCTGCATCCCAGTTGAATGCAGAAAACATTTCATCTCACTGCCGCAAAATGCATGTCAATGTATCACATGAGGGTTAGTTAGCCCTTTCGTTGCGGGGATCGACTTTATAGTCAGAATCTAACATCTAGGGTATGCTAGATACCCGGCACTGATGGATGCCGGCACCGGAAAAGTAAACTATTTATAATTGTCGTATAAATGCATATCACATTATATCGTAGGCCTATTCAAAGCAGGTATTACTATTAGTGGAAAACTTATATATTCATTTTTGATTTTGTATGCAAGCCCCGACGTGAAAATGTATCAAATTATTATTGTCATATTTCAGAGATAGTGTGTGAAAACTGTAACAAATCATGTAGGCTTTACATAATTCTGACTTGTAGTGTTTGTTCGTTTTTGCTGCTGCAAATCGAAAGCAATGCAAGTGGCACTAGGAAAATAAATATACAGCGACATTGTGAGCTGCACTGTTATCTGGCTATTTTGGCGTGTGTTTGCGTGAGACCCTATATTCACACCTGTGATCATGTCCGGACCTACGTCACCATAATGTCAAAGATCCCGCCATCACCACCAACCATTTGGATCAGAAGACGTGTCATCATGTATCGATCCCTCTGTAGGCAAAGCTACAGACAAAAGCAATCTTCCCATTTTGGTTTGATGTTGGTCCGTCGTCCGCAACGCTGGACCAATATGAAAACAGCATAAGTTTAATGTATCGTATTTTTCTGGGAACGTCTGCAGATTATTATAGACATACGGCGCATAATTATCTGACGTGACGAGCACGTCAATTTTTATCAATATTGCATTCCTCGCTAGTTTACAAGAGCAGAGTGTTTTTTGCGGGTATGGGTGTATTATTAAGATCTTTAAAACTTTGGTATCGTTGCAAAAATTTTGTTAAGAAGATTTACGGGCATTTTTATGATGCAATAAGTGCACGATTCTTTCTTCGTTCTAATAATTTTAAATCAAGCTTTTACGCTAGAGGTCATCTTATCACAATTTTTTTTCTTTCTCTGATAATTTGCTCCCACAATATTTCCCAAATTCGATATAAAATACCAAACTGATTAATAAACACATATATGTACTTATTTAACTTTTTATTGTAATGTCTATAATTATAGGGTCTATAAATATCAAAATGACAAGAATAGTAAATAATTATGGCGATTTATCAAAACTAGTCATTTTGTCTGCAAGGCTGGGCTTCAAAATACTAAAATCTGAATATAACTGACAATTGCAGACTTGCAGTGTTATCAATTTAACTGGTCTATTCTGCATGCCGGGATGCGTTCAATGTATCGCATAAGACCCGACTTTGGGGGCGATATAAGGGAAAAACTTATGAGTGGGTATGCTGGTTGACGAGAAAATTAAAGCCATACGAGTTTTCTCAGAGAACGTCAGTTACAGTTTTCGTAAAAAATTGAGATCTTGGTATTACCGTTGGAATAGAGATAGAAAGTAAGGTTATGAAACGGGGCAATGGCGGGAATAAATAACTGCCGTATTACATTGTCATCAGAAGTCCATAGATTATTCAAGAAGAGGGGGCTGTGCCGCCGTATGGTAAAACACATTTATAGAAACATTGACAGATTTTCTTTCTAGTTAGTTATATCATCAATTCTAAGCCTCTTAGATAGAACATAAAATATGGTAAGCTAGTGACAAGAAAAGTGCTGTAGTCACTCGCATGCTAAGTCACACCGTCATGTCACTCGCATGCTCAAACCACATGATGCCACTCGCATACTGAATTACACAGTGTCACTCGCATGCTTAGTCACAGTCATGTGCCGATGACGACTAGTATTAAACGCTTTATTATCACTTATTAATAATATCCTACATTTTCCCCTTGATCGTCAAGATAAAAAAACACTTTTGTACAAGTCGATTTTTTAATACCAATTAAAGAATCATTCAGCTTCAAAACGCCCATGCCTGGGACGGTCAAGTGTAGGCCAACAGTAGCCTATTGAGTACAGATTGACGGCATTAATATAGCCACTGAACTGATTACAAGATACTACTCAAACGAGACATTGATCCAATGCTGTTTTAATGTTAGGCCAACGTCTGCGACGCTGGCCCAACATTGAACCAACATTAGATAAATGTACAATGTTTGAGAGAAAGTCCTCCTGCCCAGCAAACGCAAGACATTTGTATGACATTTATGCAATGTCGGCCCAACGTCTTCGACGTTGGTCCAACATTGCATAAAGTCATACAAATGTTTTGTGTTTACTGGGTGACAATACAAACTTGGGGGTCAAGCAGTTTCCAAATCCCCGCAGTAATACAGTCAGTTTGTTTGCAAGTAGGCGACCAAGTAGGGGCAAAAGACAAGGGCTTTGAATTATTACCTCATAGATGTCACTCAAGTATATATGAACTTGCTGTGATTTGAGAACTTGCTCTTAATGAGGCTTTGGGTATGAAACGCATATTTAGTATTATTATGGAATAGGGCCTTGGCTTACCCACGGACACTATTGCCTTCTGGGGGACCCTTGTCCCGCGAATTTTGACAGTTGACTACACCTTTAACCTGGGGATCGTTTCAGTGTCTACACAAAATGTGAGTGAAAATTTTAATGCAGCAGAACGAAGCCCGAAGTGGGGAATATACCTCATTCTTATCGAATGACTAATTAATTAAAGCATGTGTCAGTGTAGCGAAACGTAATTCTGACCATTAGGTAAGTGAAATTTAAAGTTGAGTACCAAACTAGCAAATTATGCTAATTATAATCTGCTGTATATGTATATATATAATATACTGCCGTGCAAAGTTTACAAGTAAGCAGATATTGTCCCCTGGCTTTGTATAGAAATTGGCCTATATATGTTGATATACATGTATGTATATGAGTTTATATCACTAGCATGTCATTATAGCCGCATGCATGCGGGCGCATGGGAGTGCCATGCATGCGCTGGCATGTAAGCGCATGCCAGCCACCTCAATAAACATAGGATTACTTAATGATGTGGGACTAACAAAAGTCGTCATTGAGTCATTGTTATGACATCAGTAGTTGACATTGTTATAAACTATAATAATGACTTCCCTGAAGCGACCAGATCGAATCCATGACGATGTGCCCGTTGTAAAAGGAAGTGTATAAAGTTAACGTCATTGTTCATGCGATTATCGAATTCAAAGGTATTAGGGCCTACATGTGTCATCTGCATTCACATGCGAATTTGAGCATATAAAGCTATGATTCCTTACATGCGGTATGCGGCATGCGTTAAGCGTTATGCGTTATGCGGCAAAAATCGCTACAACACATTACAGTAGGTATGATTTCTTACATACGGTATCGGTGTGCGGTATGCGGCATGCTGTATGCGGCATGCGGTATGCGGCAAATCGAATCCCTCCATGTAGCGATCGATGCGGCATCCGAATGCAGAATCGGACGGGGAAATCCGCGAATGACGTCAATTAACTATGCCATTCCAGAAAATCCCCTTCACTTTGTTTATAAATGCTGTGGCCCAAGTAGGCCTACTGTAAAAAATCAGGTCTGAACATGAGGGCTCAGAACTGATAGAGTATTTAAAGTTGGTTGGTTGGTTGGCTGGTTGGTTGGTTTTGTAGTCAGGGTGAGAGTTAGGGTCCATGGTTAGGGTCGGGTAAGGGTCCCAGTACCTGGTTCCCCATAAAACTCGGTATCGACCTGTCAACCGTACTCTCATCATGGGCGGGGGCCCTAGGGTAGGGGTTAGCACCGCTGTCTTTCACGGTAGAGTTCGGGGTTCGTTTCCTGGTCGCGATGGTTTGAAAGAAACAAAAATGTGTCTTCCCTATCCATCCCCTTCGCCAAAAACAAAAGTATTATGGGGAGCTTCCGTGACCGAGAGGTAGCGTGCTTGGCCTCAGACCGCCAGGGTTTGAATTTCGAATCCTGTGCCTGGAGGGGAGTGTCATCTCACTCATCTAACCATCCGCAGGACGCTCTCCTGGCCCAATTTTGCCTGTATGTGCACAAAAGTGGCTTAAAGCCCGATTCATTTCATTCACTCTCATCATACCTTAAAGGGTCTGACTTTCGTCACCCCTTCAACGGCATGCCTTTCCATGTTTCCAACCTAGTGCACTGACCGAGGAGAAGTATAGCCTGAGTTAGTTGGTGGCTAGTTAGTTGATTGGTTGGTTGGTTGGTTGGTTGGTTGGTTGGTTGGTCGTTTTTGGTTAGTGTTAGTTAGTTAGTTATGGGCTAACTAACCAGCGGGGCGGGAACTAGGGTCTTCAGGTTGGATGTAAACCCGTGGCTCCCTAGCACTGTCCAGAAGGTACCACTGAGGGTTATACTCATTCGTGAAGCATCCTGCCACCCACATCATAATCCTTAAGGCCGAATGCGACTAATCGTGCCTACTGAGTGTACCGAGCACAAACCACTCTGCTGAATCAACCAGGTTAAGCAACCAACTTAGGCCTCATCTTAATGTTTTTTGTTTTTTTTTTGGGGGGGGGGGGTGACCGTCCTGGGTTCGAACCCTTGACGTGCCCTTATTTTTTATGTCATATATGACTTTATATATAACTCTTGAGTCTAGAGTCCCCCAATAACCTTTGAGACTCACTTCCGACAAGGTGGACTCGAACCATTAAGGCTCACTTCAGAATTCATTAATGCGTTGAAGGACATATTTAAATGCCATATCACTACTCTGACTTTATCAGCCGAGTTTTCCAGATAGAATCAAATTTTGTGGTGTCTGAAAAATGTCCCAAGCCAAGGTGGACTTGAACCACCGACCTTCCCCCTATGTACGGGCGTGCTCTACCATTGAGCTATCGGCGAGGGACGAGGACCTCCTTGGCCTGACTCACAGGACACTTCTCAGACACCATTACAATTAGGCTATTGGAAACTCCCATCTGCAACGTGGTTCATTCTCAGTAGACTCAGCAGGTAAACCTCAGATTTTCAAGGTATTTAAGGTTAGTTGGTTGGTTGGTTGGTTGGTTGGTTGGTTGGTTGGCTGGTTGGTTGGTTGGTTGGTTGGTTGGTTGGTTGGTTTGTTGATTGATTGGTTGGTTGGTTGGCTGGATAGTCGGTTGGTTGGTTGGTTGGCCGGTTGACTGGCTGGTTGGTTGATTATTTGGTTATTCTGAGGAAGAAAACGAACGAAAAACTCGCCGCATGCCGCATTAAAGGAATCACACATGCCGCATACCACACCTCATACCGCATAACGCATGACGCATAACGCATGCCGCATACCGCATGTAAGGAATCCTAGCTTAAGCTTATCAGCATGCTCACTTTTAAAATTCGCATGCTAGTGTCACGTACAGGTTTTCTTAAGAAGCGCAAGCTCTATATGCACTCGCATGCGCTTTTAAGCTTGAGCGTTTACCAGTTTCGCATGCGAATGCGCATAATTTTAAAAATAACTGAGTGACATGCGCACATACGAGCGGGAGCTTTCTTTGGCATGCCAATTTTCGCATTGCGCGCTTTGAATTTGCGCACTTTTAAAAATAAGCGAGTGACATGCGCACATACGAGCGGGAGCTTTCTTTCGCATGCCAATTTTAGCATTGCGTGCTTTGAATTTGCGCATTCTAGTGGGAAAAAGGCTGAATGCGCGCATGCAAAGTAACGTAGTCAGAATCATCAATGTGCTTTTCGTCGCTAACTCTGCCATTAACTTTATCCTGTTGTACGCCTTTGGCAGCAGGTTTCGTAAGCTTCTGGTGGAAATGATCTGTTGCAGAAGGGAAGATCAAATCTCTTACAAAAACAACATACCATGACTGAGAGCGTTCGCTAAATATTACAGGATTATTGTTTCATGTGTGAAGCTGTGAAATTATGCGTAAAATTTAAATAATTGTGAAAATTGTGGTAGCTCATACCATCAGTGATTATGGTAGATCGCTTGATAGGGGGCTAGTGAGATATTTCTGTTTATGACGGCGTATGCTTCGGTTATCAACCCTACTCTAGGGTTGATAACATCGCCAAAGATATCAGCAGACCGCAGCTCCGCCTTCGGCTGCTGGCATCTGCGTCTGGCCAATAAAAAAGCCTATCGCCCTCAAAAATCATGTTATTGTTATATTGGTAATGCTGTATCAGAACAGTGATTCACGGTATTCAAGACACACACTGCTTCGGAAAACATATTATAGAGACGATCAATCGTGGTAGTGTATACATTTTAATAAAATTTCTGAGATGATTCTTACAGACCTTATTGTATGATATTATGTCATAATATACAAATAACTGATGTACCAGACAATAAACATGCTAAATCAGATAAGTTATAGCTAGCGTCCCGTATTCGTAAAAAAACATACAGTAATAAATCTGGTCACATTTAAGCCTTCACACGCTAAATTAAATCATTTAATTGATTTAAGGTGAAAATTTCTCGTTTATTTGAGACCAAACACTTGCAAATATTGATGTTTAAACAGGCATTTCCTTACCAACTGGACGCATTTATGCACAACTGAGCTACATCCCAAAAAATCAAAACTGAGTTAAGTGTGCTAAGCGATAGACATTATGCAAAGCCTTTATTTAAAATTTCCAAATTTTCCGCAGCACGCCACCTGGTGGGGCTGAAAAAAACCAGCACATGTATAGGATCTTTAAATTGATTTATGCAACCCATTGGACCAACCCACATATTTATTTTTTTCATCAGCCTCATAGTCTCCGTGATATCAGCTAAACTATAAGTTAAATAAATTTCAGAACTAGATTAACAGAATATGTATATAATCTGAAATGTGCTTATTATTGTCTTTTTCTACACATTCGTTTAATTTACATATAAATGTCGTCCTCGACGTTTGTCTAACATTGTAAAAATGTTATACTAATGTTTTGTGTCTGATGGGTGGTTCACTTTTGCATAAATCAAAATCATAAAATTGATTTATGCACAACTGGATCAACCCACATTCTGTGGTTCTCCTATCAGCCTCGCAGTCCCAGGATTTTTATTATAGAAACTTCAGAATACATCTACTGAAGATGTGCTTATCATTGTAGTTTTCCACATATATGTAAATTTGCTGAATTTACAATAAATGGGGTTGGTCCAGTTCTGAATAGATCAAAATGGTCATTTATTTTTTAGTGGGGATGCTTGTCTTCATAATAAATTTCCGTGGGATTTTGATCGTGAAAATAGGCCACCTATACGAAAATGTTTATAATAGACCACAGAGAAAAAACAAGTTTGATGGAGTTCGCAAATGGGCTTCTAAACCCTCTTATCAGGCAAAATCAAAAATGGCCGCCTTATCTCTGACGGAGAGTTTTTAAATATCCACCTAAAATCAAACAAACATGCAAGCAAGCAAATAAATAAATAAAGACAAATAAACAAACTAACAAACAAAATATATAAACAAATGTTGGATTATAAACAAGGTATGTTGCCTATTTTATTAACCTTTCAGCGCGGGGACCGTCTAATTCATACGTCAGATTCTGACGTATAAAGATGGTCCCAGCACTGAAGGAATTAAACTATTCATAATGGCCGTAGAGGCGTAGACCAATAACATAGGTATATCAAATGAAGCGTAGATAGCTAACTAGGATATTTCAAATGATGATTTCAAATTAAAAACCACACCATTGGTCTCCATGGTTTATACATCGTTGTAAAACTTAAAGATTAGAATAATTGGTGTAGCCTTCTCTCCTCTAGTATGATATACTGTATATCTCGTAATTTTCGCGTGTTTAAATTTTCGCGAATTTCTGATTTAGGGACTTTCACGAACTTTAGAATTTGCTAATTTTTATTTTTCTTCAGTATTATGTTATAGTATTATAATAATAATTATCGCCAAATTCTTCAATTTGCGAATTTATCCTCCTCGCGAAAATTAAAACCTTGTGAATATTACCAGATCTACAGTATGTAATGTCAGTCCGGTAGCTTGTTTAATGTTGCTGCGGTGCACACCTCCTCTTTTGATCTGCGTGGCCCGGTTTAGCCTATATGTGCACAAAGGTGGCCTAAAACCCCATTCATTTCTTTTTCATTTTGATCCGTGTCCCTTATGTAGGAGTGGATTAACAGCCATATTGATTTATACTATATATATGATGTGATTTTAATATTTTATTCCAGTTAACCAGTGGGATAATGACTATGATTTGCGTGCCCAGCGATCATTATGATACACTAATGTGACAGACGCTAGTCATTTATTGCCCTGTCCTGCTGGTACAAGTACTATCACTAATCATTGAAGTACATGTAGCACAATGGTGTTTATTAATGACATCGATATTCTCTTTCTGTTGCGCGCATGTGTTTCAATAACACTAAACAGACGCCAATCACGTAGTCCTTATCACAACGATAACACAATGACAAGGTAGATTTACAGCATGCAACATGAATGTACATGTAGAAGTAATTCAGTGAAATTTTTGAAATGTTCTGTTGTAAAACTGAACAAGTAGACATACAGTGATCCGGAAGACATTGTTTAGAGTTAAATGAATTATGTGGGGACTACACCAGTCTTGACGAACTGTCACACAATATAGTAAAGTGAAGAAAAAAGATAGATCAAAACATTGGTATACTTATAACATCCATAATATACGCAAGTTATTGCAACGGAACGAAAAGATGTGGCGAAATTCACGCCTAGTAATTCATCGACAAATTTGTAAAGTTCTTAGAAACAATTTGACCAAAGAATTCACACAGGGAAAAACATTACTGATGCGGACAAAGGAGGGCGCTTAACCCTGTCATCGCGGGGACCGTCTTTATACTTCGGAATCTGACGTGTGTGGATTCTGACGTATACAGACGGTCCCCACACTGAAAGAATTCAAGTTGAACCACATCATAGGTATTCAAATAAATATCTAACTAAGAAAATCTATCTAACTAAGACATTTACGATGTTTTTGCATTGAAAAAACCTTTGGTCTCCAATATATAGCTAAATTTCAGCGCTTTAAGGGTTAAGGTGTAATCCTGTATTTTGAATAATACATGCCATGGTCTCGCAGACGATCCACCACGCGGCGAATTAAGTGGTAACTTTGCTGTATTTTTCGAAAAAAATTGCCCAGATAACGCCACTCCTACTATGATTCAAAAAGGAGCTTTGTCTTCATTAACCGAGGCCTCTGAAGAAGAGGTCAGCAAAATAATCAAGCCATGTAACCCGAAATCCTGTGCATTTGATTTATTGCCAACTGATCTTCTGAAATTGACTCTGCCGAGAAAAGTCCGATATCATAAATGTATCAATGATCAGTTCTGCAAAATTAAGTTTTCTTTGATCCATCCAAGCAAATTGCGCGTTCTCCAAGACATACAGAACGCGCAATTTCTTAAGTAGAAGGGAGTATTGTAGAGCTCATTGCATGGATGCCAGTGAAAACACTTAATTTAAATCCATCTAAGCCATAATACATTTTATTCCAGTCAAAACAAACTCTTGCCAAATATCGTGCATTTTGTATTAAAGTGGGTAACGCAGACGTGAAGTGCATCAGTTAGAAATCTAGGAATATTCACAGACAGGGGAAAAATCAGCGAGAGTCCGGACAATGCACAACGCATGCTTCACCTGAGATGCATCAACAGCATTAAGAGTTTTCTTTCATGTGATGAACTTCTAGGCATAATGACATAAGTTGTCTTGTCCAACGTGGATTACTGAAATGCATTGCTGAGCGGCATCACAACACACCAAGGAATTTAAATCTGGGCAGCAAAAATTTTCAGGGGTGCTAACATCAAATACTTGAGTTGAAGGAAAGACCAGTCGGACCGAGACATTTAAATGGCCATCTACAACGTATGGTTCCCGTACGAGGAGGCTAGTGCTGGAGCAGCTTTCAGTGTCAATACTATGACAAACATCGCTGAGCAGTTTTGAATAATTGTAATGACAAAATGTAACGTTGCAATTTTTGCGGACTATAATTAATTGATAGTCAGCTAAAATTATATTTAAAAAAATATTGGGTATATGGATAGCAAAGGAGTTGACCAAAGTTGACCAAAGTTGACCAAAAGAGTTGCAATCATGCTACTTAATTTTTTAATTATCACTTTTATGTAAGCGCCTTGATCAGAAGTGAGTCGCGCTTTTGTTTTAAACAACTGTCATAATAATGTAACGTGAAATTGGGACTACACATTTTTCTAGATTTAATTTTTATCCGTCGTCGACTACCAAACAACCATCACAGGGGTCAGCGACACGTGGTGTCGGAACACGCTCGCAAATAAGACCCGTCAGTAGGACTGTCGTGCAAAGCAGAAATCCAGTAACTGCTTACTTAACAAGTCAGTTACTGCATTTTGCATTCGCAGAACCGAGGAGTTAAAACGGATGCGTTGCCGACTGCCCCCACACCCCGTGGACCAAGGACGGACAAAATGGTCAGGTGCCCGATCACCGGATGACAAGGCCGTGCTTTGTGAGGAAGAATACGGGCAAAACATCGGGTTTAGCCGATACAATGAAGTATGGGGGAGGGGGTCTTATATAACTTTATTTTCCCATTCAAAACGGCTTGAGTTGACGCCACGCTGACGCCACTGCGTTTCACAGAATTGCGAAGAAATAAACAATATAATTTTGTCAGAATGGAAAAAGTACTACTAGACGTGTATAGAATTCAAGTGATAGATAAAGGCGAAACAGCCCTCGCTGCGACATCAAGAAAAAAATGTGATGCTGAAGTATGAAAGCGAGAATAGAAGCTGGAAAAGGCGAGTATGCCAAATAGAAAGAGTGATGCCAAAACAAGAAATGGCAAGGGTGATACAGCTGTGAATATAGGAATACGTACACCGTACACGTTAATGGTCTGGAAAATGATAACGCCAATGATGTATACGGAGAGCACGAGCATAATATGCATGACCACTTATCGTGTGTATCACAGTGTTAAGTGCATAAAATCCCATAAATCTGCAATGCCACCCCCCCCCCCTCCCTCATGACAGCACCTATGGCTCCCATATAATGACTTTATGAGATGGAATCCAACTAGTCTGATGACTACCCCATCCAAATCAAATGAGGAATGAACTATTTCAGAGGCCTTAATAAATAAAGGCTGGTCAAATGTGACAAACGCTATACCAAGTTGTTGCTTCTCACACAATGTCTGCACATAACTTAGTGCTGAATAAATCGTTCATTGTCGAGTGGGGTCCAGGTTGATGAAAGGTAGAATGTCTATTCTATTTATATCATGTTTGCTGCCTTCGACTGCGCTTTGCATGAAACCAGCCCAGGAGTGACAAGTGGCACCAGTAAGTATGCACATCGAAAAGCTGGCTAGCCAGAGATTGTCAGGTGAATGGGGATCTGAGCATTTTTTCCCAACCTGAACGGACGACCTAATTTCGGTAGATCAGACAAATTCCATTTCAAAATAGATCATCATTAGGTGCTTCATAAATTCACACAGGTGGTTGTCTATCCAGAAGCAAATAATGGTATCGCAAGTCCGACTCCAATACCTACCATATGGGATATCAAAGCATTATCATAAAAAAATGATGGTAAATGCAAGAATAAAGATTTGTGATTTATATTATTGCAATTTCAGGTTGTGTATCAATCCTGTATCACAAAAAACATTGTTCCTGCTGTTCAGATACCCGCTTGTGGGTTCAATATTCAAAATTAGCAAGTGGGTTTCTTTGATCATATTCCTCCCATTCTATTAACAAAATAGTGGGTTAAAACAGTAACTGTCAATATCAAAATACAAAAAATGGTCTGATATGTGTTCCATGTGATGGGAAATTAAATGCTCTTATGTTTAGACATTTTTAGTCAGCATGTTTTAGACCTGATACTCCTGCACTAATAATTATACTGCTTATCATGTTGACGATAATATGACGTATTTGTGGTAACATAGTGAATTAGGAAAAAAACGTTACTGACGAGTAAATTTGAAAGAAAAAATCTAAAACGGCCGTGAAATTCACCTTTATATAGACAAGAAAGAAAATGGCTATCGAAATGTGAGTTAAACCTCTCTTTGTTATTTGTCGCGCGGAATTGCTGAATTTATTGATTGTGTATGACAAATACAAGCTTGACGTCATTTTACATATTTAATATTAAAATAATGACGTCATTCTAAATACTAAGCACATTAAAGCTTGTACAAATCAAAATACCACTCAGTTTCAAGGATATGCACATCTGGCTTTAGAAAACATAGGTCAGATATATATAGCTACTCCGCCAGAAATTAGCGGGTACGTTCGCTGGCTGCATGCATCCCTGCACGTAGTTTGTTACGCGTTGTCACTTTCGGAGGTAATACAGGGGGTCATTAGTGTAATTTGCGTCCCGGGCCTGCACAAATATGGTCGTTCCGGTGTCCCTGAAATGTATGCCACTCAATCAGTGTCCATGCCCGTGCCGCTACACAAAGACAAACAGCGGTAACTGTGTAATTTTAAGTGAGAAATAGCCGCTGTTTGTCTTGACATGAAAAAATGAAATGAATCGGGCTTTAGGCCACCTTTGTGCACATATAGGCTAAACTGGGCCAGGAGAACCTCCTGAGGATGGTGAGATGATTGAGATGACACTGCCCTCCAGACATGCCACCGTGGTGCACAGCCTAACGTTGCCTCAACGTCCATTCAATGTATCATACTCGCTTACGTGTGCTCTTGGCAGTGATTGGCCTACACTCGTGTACATCCTTCTTCATTCAAAATCATCACTCGTCTCACCAGTAGATAATTAACATGAAGTTGATACACACCGATAATTCAGTGAACTCTAAATACGTCTTCCTTACAGCAAGGTTAGACTTTTCGAGGTTGCAGACCGATTAAATTAAGACGAGTATAAGCTTAGTCTGAGTTTGAGGCAACCACATGGGTTAGCCGCAGAGATCGAGAGCATATATATAGCTACAACCACATTGGTTAGCCGCAGAGATAGATAGCATATATATAGCTACAACCACATGGGTTAGCCGCAGAGATAGAGAGCATATATATAGCTACAACCACATGGGTTAGCCGCAGAGATAGAGAGAATATATATAGCTACAACCACATGGGTTAGCCGCAGAGATAGAGAGCATATATATAGCTACAACCACATGGGTTAGCCGCAGAGATAGAGAGCATATATATAGCTACAACCACATGGGTTAGCCGCAGAGATAGAGAGCATATATATAGCTACAACCACATGGGTTAGCCTCAGAGTTGGAGAGCAGAGCAAAAGCTGTGTTTTTGTTTGTATGATAGCCAGTTTAGAGATGACCACCTTCATGAGAAGTTAGAGGGTATACGTTTTTCATATGGTAAATATATTTTAAGACTGACGTCTATATTCCCACGTTAAGAAATTATTTCAATGAGAAATAAAACTGTCATTATGAAAAAAAAAAAAAATCAAACAATGACGAATTTTTTCATTGTCCGTGCTTTAAAGAACACCCATTTTTCATTGTCCGTGCTTTAAAGAACACCCATTTTTCTATTCTCATTTATTAAATCATATATTATATATTAGCATATAGTATTAGTATATAAGTGTTATATCTCAAATGAAAATCTTCATCACGGTATGTTATAACATTTTTATTCAACGTATTTTATTAAGAATATACCTTGCAGTACATTAATACGACAACATGTGCCGTCAGAATATGTTGTGTGATGCATTATTGCGCCAGAATATGAACACGGCATATTCTTAATACGCTGTAGTGTGGTACATTAAGGCAACATAATATGCCGTCAGAAAAATATACTAGTAACACCTTAATAGTAGAGTGTTCTCCCGTAGGATTAGAATGCTAAATCTGCTATGTTTGCTGATTTTGCTTTGGGGTCAAACTACCACAAAATAATGGGGTTTAAATTTGTTGATCTATAAAATTACAAAAACGGGTGGGGGGGGGGGGAGTGCTGACCCTACTTTATCAATCCGGCAGAAATGAAATTTGACTTCAGTTGGGAGTATGTATATCTTTTAGTGTTGAATATTAATGCTATTGGTTTATATATTCACAGATTGTAGGATAGCATCTAGACATCCTGCAGAAATTTGCGCCAGAGGGGTAAATTCAAGGTCAAAGGTCAATTTCAAGGTCAAATATTATTTTTTCAGCTATTATAGGTAGGAACAAGTGTGATACCTCTTTTTCGTGGAATTTTCACTGAAAAATCCATTTATTACACTATTTTTATGTTTCAAGGTAATTCGCAAGGTCAAAAGGTCAATTTCAAGGTCAACAATGTAAAAATAATATTTTTAACAAATTAAGCTAGGGACATATATTATGTAATAACTCATTTTTATGGGATTTTTACTGTTGAATCTCTTAATAGTAATATTTTGATGATTCAAGGTCAAAAAATAAATTCCGAGGTCAAAGATTTAAAAGTATGATTTTTTAGCCAACACAAATGGAAAGTGGTGTAATACCTCTTTTCTGTGTGATTTTGACTAAATAATCCATCTCTTGTGATATTTTAAAGATTATGTCATCTTTAAGGTCAAAGTGTCATTTCCATGGTAAAGTGGGCGGAAATATCATTTTTAACAATAAAGCTAGGAACAAGCGTAATACCTATTTGTCGTGTTATTTCGTGTGAGAAATATTATTTTAGTATTTTTTTAGTGATATGTTCATACTGATGGTCAAATGTTTAAGATATATGCTACAAATCGGGGCACATACAAAACCTCGTTTAAGGACAATTTTGACAGGATGATCTAAAGGTGATAGTGTTTTAATAATTACTTGAACAAATTACGTGAAAGAGAGTTAAAGTGCGATTGAGAAGCTGTTCAAGCTCGATGGAGAGGTGTTGAAAGGCAACAAGGAGAAGTTAAAGGACAAGGGCAAGAATGTGGCTTTGAAGGGCGAGGAAGAGGTGCTGAATGGTGACTGAGAGGCATTAACCCTATAAACGCCAAATTATTTAATTGTAATTTTCACCCACTTGAAGTTGTGTCTCGGTGACGTAGTTTCCAGCTTGAAGTAAGTGAAAATTATTCAGATTTTACAAGTAAAAGTCAACGATTTTGAAATCTTGTTGATTGATGTCACTTTTTACCTCAACGTGTTCAAAATCTGGTACTTGATGTGTTAATAAAAAAATATAGATGAAAACATCTTGTATATTGAGCCCTATGGGTAAAATCAACGAAAATGTCATTTTCAAGGTCAAATATAATTTTTCAACTAATGAAGCTAGGACATAATTGAAATGAATCGGACTTTGGGCCTCTTTTGTGCACATACAGGCTAAATTGGACCAGGATAACCTCCTGAGGATGGTAAGATGAGTGAGATGACACTGCCCACCAGACACAGGATTCGAAATTCAGACCCTGGAGGTCTGAGGCTGAGCACGCTACGTCTCGGTCACAGAGGCTCCCCACAATACTGAGTTTTAGGAATGGATGGAGAAGAAACATTTTTGTTTCTTACAAACCGCCGAGACCGGGAAACATACCCCGAGCTCTAGCGTGAAAGGCAGCCATGCTAACAACTACTCTAGAGCCCCCGCTCGAATGAAGCTAGGAACAAGTGTAATAGCTCATTTTCATATGATTTTGACTGCACAGTCAACTTTAATTTTTTTTTTTCAAGGCCATCCTGTAGGTCAATTACAGGGTCAAGTAAGAGAAAATATAATTTTTAACAAATGAAGCTAGGATCAAGTGTAATACCTCATTTTCATGGGATTTTGAATGACAAAATCCATTTATAATTGTATTTTGGTGATTTAAGATCATCTTCAAGGTCAAATTCAATTCAAGATCATCAAAAGGTATATTCCAAGGTCAAAAATATGAAAATATAATTTTCAACAAACAAAATAGCGAGAGAAGTGTAATACGTCGTTTTTTTTATAATTTTGACTAAATCATCTATTCCTACTACTATTTTGATGTTTGAAGGTCATTTGTGAACTTTTGTTCTTTGGTGTCACATTTTATATTTGACATGTTGAAAATATGGTATTTAATAATAAAAAAATATATAAACGGGACAGGCAGTTAAAGGGTTAAAAATCATATTTCCGCCTACCTGACGTTGAAATGAATTTTTTTGCCTCGAAGATGACATTGAATCATCAAAATAATACTATAAATGGATTCCACGGTAAAAATCCCATAAAAATGAGGTATTACACATGTTTCTACCTTTATTTAAAAAAAAACATTTTTTATATTGTTGACCTTGAAATTGACCTTTTGACCTTGAGAAATACCTTGAAACATGAAAATAATGATTATAAGAAATGAATTTTTCTGAAACAATATTACGCGAAAATGAGGTATTACACGTCTTTTCCACCTTTTTAAGCTTGAAATCGATCTTTGACCTTGAATTTTACCCCTCTAGCGCAAATTTCTGTAGGGTGTCAAGGTTTTATCCTATAGTCTCTGTATATGTATACCCTTAGCATTAATAATAAATAATGAAAAATATACATATACCCCAAGCTGAGGTCCAGTTTTATTTCTGCCGGATTAATAAAGTATGCAATGCAGTTGAAACTAGTGCAAAAAGCTAGAACAAGTCAGCACACCCCTTCCTTTTTGTAATTTTGATGGTAGAAAAAAATGAACCCCATTTTTTTGTGGTAGCTCGACCCAGAAGCAACCAAGAGCAGGAAAAAAAATCAGATTTAGCATTCAAATCTCGAATCCTACGGTATAGTTCAAGAGCATTAGGGTTGAACCTGGAATAAAATTGCAGAAAGCTAATTTTTTCAGGAATGATACATAGACATCTCCCCAGACGAATTCCGAAGATGCCCCCAAAATCCCCCTTGTGCATTTTTTTTTGTTCAAGATGGCCGCCACCATGTAACGCCATTTTCGAAAAAACAGGGGTATACCATAATTCTTCACTTTTGCAGTTAGAAAAAAATATTTAAGTGTCTCTACTTATGTTTGAGGACACAAAGAGCTCATCCAGATGATCCGAAATGATATCAGTACTTTTCTCAATACCAAAAATCCAAGATGGCCGCCATATTGATATACTGAGTCTGTTGAGCGATCTCTTAAAAAAAAGAAAATATGAGGTAACTATCTCGTTGTTGAGTCTAAAATACATTTTTTGTCTAAACCGATAGAGTCTAGCACTTACTTAGATCACTAATATTTTATTATATTGAATTTATCAACATAAATCCGACATAGCTTAATGTTATGTAACACCATATAACGTCATTTTTCCAAAAAAAAACAGTCCTGTTTTTTTGGAAAAATGACGTTATATACTCCTGAGTATACCCCAATTCCTCACTTTTGCAGTTAAGAAAAATATTTCGGTGCCTCTACACATGTCTTAAGGCACGAAAAGCTCATCAACAGGATCAGAAATGATATCATTCCTTTTCTTATCACCACAAATGCAAGATGGTGACCATTATATGAAGCGTCCCCCCCCCCTTGAGAAAATCACTTACGTGCCATAATCATCATGTTGTTGAAACTTTTTTTCAGAGCCATGGAATCTTGAATATATTTCCATCACCAATTTTTTTATTAGACTGTGCTTATCAACACAAAATCCAACATGTCAGAAATCATTGATTAAAAATGTCTCTTTTTTAAATATAAGGGTATTTTTTATTCATTTGAAGCGACTAATTCCAATGTAGGTATAGGTATTTTATATAGTAGGCCTATATAAAATGTTTTTCGATTTTGGTTAAGTATTAGTTGTGATTATTTTAGGATCTGAATATTAGCTAATTTTGTGTGAATGTACATAATACCAGAGCTAAGTACAATATTACACCAGATTGAACACGTGTTTTACGAGACTGTTGGTTATTTACATGTACTAGTAAATAAGAAAATGTTTTAAATCACATCATTTTACTGGCAGAGTTTGTACATCTATAGGCCTACGTAATTTGGTCAATTTCCTGAAAATGGTAATAAATACCTTGGATTATAGATTAGAATATTCAGATATTTTATTTCAATATTAGTGTATTACGTAATAAACATATGACATTGTATGATATTGCAATGTGATATTACATTGAAATGTCAGAATATGACATCAAAATAGAGGATGTGACAGTTTAACGTCAGGATATGATAGTTTTATGTCAGGATATATGAATATGATATTAGGATATGACACTTTAATATCATGATATGTAATATAATGTCCAAACATTGGTGTTTAATATAGCAAAATCACGTTATGATGGCTCAATACAGCTTTATAAAGGCAGTGTATAGTGGCTAAACATCACGTTGCTGTATTAAAATAAAAAGATATGGCATCATATTATCTCGAAATGCATTACAATTTCGTGATATATTATTTTAACATCACTATGACATTTTAATGTCAGGATATGGTACTTGAATATTATGATATGACTTTATACATTGATGAAATGACACATTGAGGTCACAATATAGCATTGTAATGTGATTATGTGTCATTATAATGACAAACATGCTATTTAATATCGAATATTGTATAATAGACTTGTCGGATTATGACATTAAAATAGGAAAAACATAAAAAAACAGTTCGAAGTCAGGATCTGGCATATTTATGCCAGGATATTGGATTGTAATTTATCAGAATATGACACTTTAACGTTATGAGATGGTAATATAATGGCCAAATTTTGTCCTTTTGCGTCACGCAATACGATTTGAATGTCAAGATATTCCATTTTTTATGATAGGATATGACATTATCAAATCAAGATATGGCGGGCTTGGCGGCATTCTAATGTGACATTATAATGACTGATTATGACACTATAATTTTGTAATGTGACCATAGAATGTCAGGATATGTCACTTTAAAGTATGGATATGCATTTTAATGTCAGGATATTATATTGTCATGTCAAGGTATAACATTTCAATAACATTATATTGAGAGACGCACGTTACCATATGGCAATACAGAATCGACATAGAACATGCCAATATCAGGATGGCACATGTCAGTTCAAATATATCGCAATTTAATTCAGTAAGTAAAGGCCTCTACATTGCTCAAATACCGGTACTCCAAAACTGCCAACAACAAAAGCACTTCAGAAGATTCAATGAAATGGAAAGTAAGATAGCGTTAAGACACATGCTCTTTGAACAGCATGTGGCCTTGCCCTCTCTTACTTTCATTTCCTCTTACACTAAAATGTCATATTGTGATGTTAATATGCTAAATCATGATATTATAATAATATCGTGACAATACACTAAAAGATCCTGTCACTTTAATACCATACCGTGATGCTTTACCACCATATCCTGCATTTATAAAGCTGTATCCAGACATCATAACGTCATTTTACTATAATAAAGAGCAATATTTGGACATTACAAAACCATATCATGACGTTAATGTCTCTTGTCCTCATATTATCGTGACATAAAAATCGGCGAAAAACATTTGATACAAGTTATAGTGCAAGAGCATTAGTGGAAAAAACACAGGAACCTGGAATAAAATTGCAGAAAGCTGATTTTTTCAGGAATGATACCTGGACATCTCCCCAGACGAATTCCGAAGAAGCCCCAGAAATCCCCCTTGTGCATTTTTTTTAATTCAAGATGGCCGCCACCATGTAACGCCATTTTCGAAAAACAGGGGTATACCCTAATTCCTCACCTTTGTAGTTAGACAAATAATATTTTGGTGTCTCTACTTATGTTTTAAGACACAATGAGCTGGTCCAAATGATCAGAAATGATATCAGCACTTTTCTCAATACCAAAAATCCAAGGTGACCGCCATATTGTTCTGATTATGTTAAGCGATCTCTTAAAAAAACACGAAAATATGAGATGTCTATCTCGTTGTTGAACCTGAAATGTATTTTTTGGCCAAACCCATGGAATCTAGCACTTATTTAGATCACCATTATTTTATTATATTGAATTTATCAACATAAATCCCACATGGTAGTTAATTTAAAATAACACCAGGTAACTCCATTTTTGGACAAAAATAAGTATTTAAAAGAGCATTGTTACAGAACGATTATCAAAGATGTCATGTACATGTAACGTGTGAGGCGCAAGTCCTTATCTTGTAATTGATTTTTGCTAGAAAGCCTCCCTTCAACGTCACCTACTGCCCCAGCCGACACGGGGCATTAATCCAATTCTGTTTAATTTTTGGGCCAGCGTCGAAGACGGTCAGTCAATATTAAAACAGCATTGGATGAATGCCTCGTGTTTAAACTCCATTATGATACAGAGCATATTTTGCTGTACAGGAGGGTGTGGAATCTACAGTCTGGGAACGGATTTTATCTCATGGTCGTTTGTAACCAACGCAAACTGAAAGAGCAGTCGCTCCAGAAAGAGTTCTAAAAAGAGTGAGTTGCGGGTGCAGAGTGGCTTGTTCAAAGGGGGGGGGGGTCTCACAAATCTCGACTATATTGTACAACGATGTGCTCTTTTTGTATTGGCCAAACATGTAGAAACTGTGACATCTCGGATGATTAAAATGCAATAATTTCAATATTTACCGGAGAATAATTTGTTAACTTGACAAATCTCAATCTACATTTCTAGTGGGAAAGCAGTTCGAAAACACACCAAAGCGTCACCCACCATAGTATAATTAACTACCATGTGGGATTCATGTCGATAAACTTAATATAATAAAATATGGTCATCTAAATAAGTTCTAGACTCCATGGGTTCCGTTAAAAAATACATTTTAGTTTCAACAACGAGATAGTTATCGCATATTTCCGGGTTTTTAAAGAAATCGCTTAACAAAATATTATGGCAGCCATCTTGAATTTGTGGTATTAAGAAAAGTACTGATATTATTTCTGATCATCTGGATAACCTCCTTGTACTTTAAAACATAGGTAGAGACACCAAAATCATTGTTTTAACTTCAAAAGTGAGGAATTGGGGTATACCCCTTTTTTTAAAAAAAATGGCGTTACCTGGTGTTATTTTGAATTAACTACCATGTGGGATTTATGTTGATAAATTCAATATAATAAAATAATGGTGATCTAAATAAGTGCTAGATTCCATGGGTTTGGCCAAAAAATACATTTCAGGTTCAACAACGAGATAGATATCTCATGTTTTCGTGTTTTTTTAAGAGATCGCTTAACATAATCAGAACAATATGGCGGCCATCTTGGCTTTTTGGTATTGAGAAAAGTGCTGATATCATTTCTGATCATTTGGTCCAGCTCATTGTGCCTTAAAACATAAGTAGAGACACCAAAATATTATTTGTCTAACTACAAAGGTGAGGAATTAGGGTATACCCCTGTTTTTCGAAAATGGCGTTACATGGTGGCGGCCATCTTGAATTAAAAAAAATGCACAAGGGGGATTTTTGGGGCCTCTTCGGAATTCGTCTGAGGAGATGTCCAGGTATCAATCCTGAAAAAATCAGCTTTCTGCAATTTTATTCCAGGTTCCTGTGTTTTTTCCACTAATGCTCTTGCACTAGTGGTCCGTTTAGTGACGTGTGTCCTCCTACTATAATGCAAATAATATGCTGTGTCATACATTATTGCGACAGAATATGTAGTGTGGTACATTAATGCAAAATAATATGCCGTCAGACTATGCCGTATAATACATTAACCCTCAATCATATAAACCATGCACACTACAGATTTTTTTCAATTTGAAATCATCAAAAATATCTTAGTTATTTTTTTCCGCCGTTTCATTTGAATACATATTTCTGGGTCTATGAGAATTATTAGTATGTTAACTCTTTCAGTGTGGGGGTCTACTATCGAAGTCAGAAACTAATTACGTCGACATATATCAGATTCTGACGTCTAAAGTCGATCCCCGCGCTGTAAGGGTTAATGCGACAGAATGTGCCGTGTGGTACATGAATGCGACATAAATTATCTTGTGTGGTAAATAATTGCGACATAATATACCGCAAGAATATGTAGTGTTGTACAATTATCCAACATAATATGCCATCAGAATATGCCGTGTAATGAGTTGATATAACAGAATATGCTGTGTTGTACATTAATACGACATAATATACTGTGTGGTACATTAATGCTGCAGAACATGCCTTCAGAATATGCCGTGTTGTGCATTATTGAAACATTATATGGCATGTGCTACATTGATGCGACAGGATATGTAATTACTCGCATACTCAACATTTTAATGTAAACTAGTACATTTCCTCAAAATACCAAAGAACTCTTCCTAAAATGAACTTAAAAATTACAGGCCTGTATGTTTATTCGGTTTGGATATATGTTTATTACTCCGCCGGTCTAAAGGGTGAGTAGAGTATCTGAAGTTAACACATAACTTCAATTCGCCTGCAATCTGAATAAAAAAAGATATATTAACCCGATGCTAATCACGTATGTGACCGTTTTAATCTGCTCTGTTTGTTCTCTAAAAAAGAATATTTTCACAAAATATGTGATACCATTTTCTATCGACACTTTTTTGGAATGTCGTGTGGTGTACGTATGCGAAATTGGTGCGCTAACAACAAAAAAGTCTTGTCAAATTTTACAACAGCATATGATATTTTGCTAGATAAGATTAAGGGAATCTGTGAAAAAAAGTATTCGTAGCCAAGCGATGCATAATCGCTATACAGATGTAAACTCGGATGACGAATTGCCCATTCTGTTCTGTCATTAGCTATGCAATCAACAATATATAGAGAGTGTGATAGCAGAAAACAGTTTAATATAGATAGGTGTGTTTATCATAATCGATTTTTTTTGTTTATTCGTGTCAGTATTGTGTCATCTCATTCATCTCACAATCCTCGGGGGGGGGGGGTTATCCTGGCCCAATTTAGGCTATATGTGCACTAAAACTCCTTTTTTTCATTATGTCGGTTTCGTAAATTGGGATACGAAGTAAAGACTCAAACGATTTATTTTACAATACAGCCATTATCTATAAAACATTTCCTTCTAAGAGTGTACAAGCACAACCCAGAAAAAACTATAAAGCTGAGCTTATTCTTCAGAAATAATCGTCCAATTATCTGCTAACAAATCGTGTTGCGTGAAAGGCAGAGAGGGCTTTGTGAATAATAAAGCGCGCGGTAATTACTAAAAAATCTGGCAAAACAGCAATTAATAATATTGTGCAACAACTCACTTCTTGTAATTATACGTGCTCGTGAAACACGAAAGAAAGAAAGATGTTGTTATAGCGCATTATATTCCCCAATAAATTAGGCATATAATATTTTAAACTACTTATGTGTGGATACATTATTTAGAAGTCACTTGGTATTTAGTCTTGAGTGTGTCTTGGCTGTTCTCGATTTTTGTTTAAAATTGAAAACAATAAATTAACGGATGGTGACTGGCTGACAATTCACCTTATCCAAATGGGCCAGTTTTTTAACAATTTTAATGATATTGATCAATATTATTATAAAAGTCTTTACTTTCTAAAGTCTAAGCGTAGTGATATCTGGTTCACTCATTTGAAGGTCGTATAAATTACAGCTTAATTGTATATCATACACAAAAATATTTTTTTCGTATAATAGGCATACTGAATTTTATAATTATAAGGCACGCACGTTGATATTTAATGTCGACTGCAATTTTGTTTATTTTAATGTGAAATTCAACATCAGCAGATACATAATTTTGTTCTGATAGACCATGTTGTATGAAATAAGTATGTTCAGAATGGAAAAAAGATTTTTTGCGTTTTGATTTTTTCAAAATGTCACTAAATGAGGGATTATATTGAGTTACGCCATTTTTGCTTGAGACTGACGTAGTAGCCCCCCCTTCCTACGTGTTCCTCTGATATCATGAAAATAATAATTAGGTTACTTTTTGGCAAAACATTATTTTTCTTTTGTGACAATTTATATCGCGTCGTGCCAAGACAAACAGCAGTAACTGCTCACTTTTCAAGTAAGCAGCTACTACTGTTGGCCTTCGCATGGCAGCATCATGTTATTGATAGTATGTGTATCCCTCGTAGGGATGGCTGTAACCAGAAGTGATTTGCAGGCAGTTAAGTGGAGATAGATATGAGAGATGAAGACTACTGAATTCCCTTCACACGGTCGTATATCATGGAAATCCGCAATCCCTAACCGGGATTATACCGGGACCGGGATCATAGAAATGACGCATCTCCGTGGTGTCATTGGCCACATTAAACTCATCCGTATAGGATCAGACTGCACATCTATCCAGTTTTTCCTGCATCCCAGTTGAATGCTTTTTCTTCACCCTCCCAGATAACATTTTATCTCACTGCCGCAAAGTGCATGCCAATGAATCACATGAGGGTTAGTTAACCCTTTTAGTGCGGGGACCAACTTTGTACGTCAGAATCTGACGTCTATAGACGCCGGATACCCCGCACTGGTCGATCCCGGCACTGGAAGAGTGAAATATTTGTAATATTATTGTCGTATAGCTCCATACCAAAGTATATCGTATTCAAAGCAGGTATTACAATTAGTGGAATACATATTCATCTGTCAATTTTAATGCGAGACCCGATGAGACTTATCAAGTAATTGTAATATTTCAGAGATAGTGTGTGGAAACTGATAAAACATGTAGGCTTTAAATAATTGTGTTTGTTTGTTTTTGCTCCTGCAAATCAAAAGAAATGCAAGTGGCAAAAGAAAAATAACAATGCAACGACATTGTGAGCTTCACTGTTTTTTGGCCTGTGTGTGTGTTTGCGTGAGACCCTATATTCACACATGTGATCATGTCCGGACCTACGTCACCATAATTTCAAAGTTCCCGTCATCACCATCAACCATTCGGATCAGAAGACGTGTCATGTATCGATCCCGCTGTAGGCGAAGCTACAGTCAAAAGCATTCACTACATGTTGGCTCAATGTTGGTCCACCGTCTGCGACGCTGAGCCAGCATGGAACCAACATGGGTTGAATGTATCGTCTTTGTCAGGTAACGTGTGCTGATTATTCTAGACGGACGGCGCAAAAACCTGGTTGAGTAGACTTCGGGCATTTTTTTATGACGCAATAAGTGCACGATTCTTTCTTCATTCTAAAAAAAATTAATAAAGGTTTTTACGCTCGAAGTTTTCTTATCACTGATATTTAATTATTTCTTAGATAATTTGTTTTGTCGATACTTTCACGAAGACAATGCAAATACCAAACTGATTAATAAACACAATCATGCTCTTATTTCCCTGTGTATCTTAATGTCTATAATTAGGGTCTATTAATATCTAAATGACAAGAATAGCAAATAATTATGGCGATTTATGAAATTGGTCATTTTGTGGCTGGGTTTCAGACTAACATGTGAATATAACTGACAAAGATTTGCAGTGTTTATAATCATCTTGCGTGCAGGGATGCGTTAAATGTATCGCATAAGACCCTTTAGGGGCAGATATAAGGGGACAACTTATGAGTGGGTTTCAGCTGGTAGACGTGGGAAATATACAATAACGTCATACGAGTTTTCTCAGAGAACGTCAGTAACAGTTTTTCTCGTAAAAAATCGAGATCTTGGTTGGAATAAAGATAGAAACTACGGTCATAAAACGGGGCAGTGGCGCGAACAAACAACTGTCGTATTAAATTGTCATTAGAAGTCCATAGATGTTTAAAGAGGGCGCTGTTGTAGAAACATTGACAGGTTTTCTTTTTAGTTCTTTATATCATCAATAGTAAGCCTAGTAGATACAACATAAATACGTTACGCTAGAAACATGAAAAGAGTTGAAGTCACTCGCATGCTCAAACCACATGCTGCCACTCACATACTAAATTACACAATGTCACTCGCTTGCTTAGTCACAGTCATGTGCCGATGACGACTAGTATTAAACGCTTTATTATCACCTAATAATAATATCTCACATTTTTGTTCTTTATCGTCAAGATAAAAGAAACAATTTTTTACAAATCGATTTTTCCATACCAATTAACCTGGGGATCGCTTCAGTGCTACACAAAATGTTAGTGACAATTTATTGGCGATGGAGTTAGTGAAGATTGCTTTATGTTGCTTTGTGCCCATATATATGAAATAAATGAATGAAATGAGAAAAAAAACTTCTAATGCGCCTGAATCCTCGGTGTCCCGAGATCAGAGGCGGTGCAAATCCGAATCAGGCTCGATTATCATTATCCGTTTGACGTTCCAATTCGTAGATTCAGCATGCCGGGACACAGAGGATTTAGGATGGAAAGGCTTGGCCGTAATATAAAGTCTTAATTTTTTACCCAAATGACTGTGCAGATTTAGATTTTTTAATCTCAAGAGGGATACAATTCCAGAGCTGGGGGGCCGCAACCGAAAAAACCCTTTCACCCATCTTTGAACTCACTCTGGGAACAACCAGTTGATCATCATCTGAGGAGCGGAGATTACCGGTTCTGTTTGAAGGCTTGAACAGATTATGTAGATATACTGGCTGACATGAATGTATTGCTTTACATGTGAGGGTGCATATTTTGTATTTTATTCTGAATTGAACAGGAAGTCAGTGTCGGGATTTTAACAAAGGTGTAACACTGCAGAATCGTGGAGAACGGGCCACAACCCTGGCCAAGCAGTTCTGAACAATCTGCACCTTGTTTATTTCGCGATTTGTGATGTTATAGAGGATATAATTACAATAGTCTAGCTTGCTCGAAACAAGTGAAGTTGCTATTGTCTTAGTCACTGCCGCTGTTAAACATCTGCGCAAGCGACGCAAATCACGTATATGATAGTAGCATGATCGACAGACTTTGGATATATGTTTTTAAAAATTGAAATCCTTGTCAAATTCTAACCCTAGATTTCGTGCCGAATCAGTTGGTGTTACATCCTGATCAAAAAATTTTGTAGGGAAATATTTCATAAATTTGTCTCGTTGTGATTTAGTGCCGATTAGTATACATTTTGTCTTGTCAGGATTCAATTTGAGTTTGCTAGCTATCATCCAGTCGGATACGTCTTGCAAGCACTGCTGCACCAGCTACAGTGACATCTCAGGATCTGTTTTGGAAAGAGAGAGATAAATCTGTGTGTCATCAGCGCACAGATGGTGGCAGATGTTATGCCTACTGATCACACTACTCAGGGGCGTTGTATATAGAGCGAATAAAAGTGGTCCCAGGACAGAGCCCTGGGGGACACCATAATCCGTCTTAAACGGTTCCCCATGTTTATCCAGAAGTTTAACTCTTTGCACTCGATTTCATAGATAGCAACGGACCCAATTTAGTGCTGCTCCAGAAATACCATACCAGCCGGACAAAAGCTCAATGATGCTGCTATGGTCCAAGGTGTCAAAGGCTGCGAACAGGTCCAGCAAGACCAATGCTGTGGACTTGCCACTGTCCATGTTCATACAGATTTCGTTGTGAATTTTTACTTAGCAAGGCTGTTTCTGTAGAATGAAGAGGTTTATATGCTGATTGATTAGGGTTTGAAAGGTTGTTTTTGTCTAGATGGAACCAGATACGATTTGACATTAGTTTTTCAATTATTTTAGAGATGAAATTTAGGTTATAAACTGGTCTATAGTTTTTCATGTCATCCTTAGACAGTGATGGTTTCTTTAATAAGAGTGTGATACTTTCAAAACGTCTGGGAAAGAGCCGGATTCCAAAGACAAATTGACAATGTTCGTGATGGGAGTTAGCAATATATCTAGACAAGATTTCAATAATTATTTGGTAGGCAATGGGTCAAGATCACAGGACTTGTCCTGGGAAGAAAGGGTTATTTTCTTCACTTCATCTGCAGTGGCTGGTTCGAATGATGTCATTGGAAAAATAATTTCTGGTGGTGGAATATGAGGCACATTGTGTTTAGTATCGTAAAATTTCATTCTTATTTTTGTTCTTATCTTGTTTACAAAAAAAGGTGGAAAAACTGTGGCAAAGTGTGATGATATCACTTGTAGTAGGCATTGATGTATTAGGAGCTCGGTGTAGTCTCATTTTCATGAATGTAATTTGCATTATGTTCTCGCCTAGCTCTCTCCATCATTCTACTGCACAGGTGGGCTTGCTTAACATATTTTGATCTATCTGATGGAAAACGAGATTTCCGCCAGACGCGTTCAAGATATCGTCGTGTGCGTTTGGCTGCTTGAATTGCTCATGTAATCCAATGATTCGGCGATTATCGTGGTAATACTGCAGCTGAAGGAAGCCCGAAGTGGGGTGTACTCTCTATTCTTATCGAATGACTCTAAGAGGTATTTATGATGTGCAGCGCCATAGACTTTCCTTCTTCTTTAAATGTTCACACATTAATTATATGAGGTCCGTTCATTAAATCATCATATTGATCAGTGTCATGTAGCGAAATGTAATTCTGACCAGCTAAGTGAAATTTAAAGTTGAGTACCAAACTAGCAAATGATACTAATTATAATCTGATATATATGTATAATATATATATACTGCCGTGCAAAGTCAAAAGGCTTACTTCACAAGCAAGCAGATATTGTCCCTTTGCTTTGTAAAGAGATTGGCCTATATATGTATATGGGTATATATCACTAACATGTCATTGTAACCGCAGAATTCTCCAACACAGAACAGGCACCGGCTCAGTGCTTCCTCTCAGCGGGCGCAGGCCATTTGTGTGGCACTGGTGCAGTCTTCGCCCAGCGTTTTCGACGATGGTCCGACGTTGTATAGGTTCTGTACAGATGTGTTGAGCTTGCTAGGCTGTGGTATTGTTACTTTTAATGAACATAATAAAAATTATGCTTATTTTAATTTCATAATTTATGCTTATTTTAAGCTCATTAACTTCATTATGTATAGACTCTATGCTTTTTTATTCTTATTACATGCCTTGTAATAACTATTGTATTGAATATTTTATCAATGAAAAAAAAAAAAAATTGTAACCACATGCATGCGGGCGCATGGGACTGCCATGCATGCGCTGGCATGTAAGCGCATGCCAGCCATCACAATAAACTTAGGATTACTTAATGATGTGGGACTAACAAAAGTCGTCATTGAGTCATTGTTATGACATCAGTAGTTGACATTGATATACACGATAATAATGATTTCCTTGAAATAATCAGATCGAATCCATGGCGATGTGCCCGTTGTAAAAGGATTTTAAGTTAACGGCATTGTTCATGCGATTATCGAATTTAAAAGCATTAGGGCCTACATGCGTCATCTGCATTCGCATTCGAATTTGAGCATATGCGCTTTTCAGCAAGGTCCATTTTAAAATTTGCATGCTAGTGTCACGTACAAGTTTTCTTAAGAAGCGCAAGCTCTATATGCACTCGCATGCGCTTTTGAGCATGAGCGTTTTTCAGTTTCGCATGCGAATGCGCCAACTTTTAAAAAATAAGCGAGTGACATGCGCACATACACATACGAGCGCGAGCTTTCTTTCGCATGCCAATGTTCGCATTGCGCGCTTTGAATGTGCGCATGCTAGTAAAAAATGCCACATGCGCGCATGCGAAGTAACGTGGACAGAATCATCAATGTGCTGGTCGTCGTTAACGCTGCCATTAACTTTATCCTGTTTGGCAGCAGGTTTCGTAAGCTTCTGCTTGAAAAAATCTGTTGCAGAAGGGAAGAGAAAATGTAAAGTAGTGAATAGATGTTTTGTATTTTGCGCCCAATTATGTCTCAATATAGATTTATCCCATATAAAAATGTTGTGCGTTAACCGGGTTTCAGGCATTTTGATCAATCTATTCCACAGGCGTATCATTTCTATGTGGCGTCTAACTCTGACGGTCAATCACATGTCACCAGATACTGCCAGATTCGGCGCATGTTTATATTCCCCTAGACAAATGCGCATGGCAAGATATTGTATCTATTTTAGGTATTTCAGGGTACCCCCAGGCGGCTGAACTGTAGTCTAGGATAGGGGCTACTCCGGACTCAAACATTTTAGTGTAGGTATAATAACCGAATCCTCCTAATTTGTAGTCCGTTTTTGGACTGAAAATATTTGGTCATAAAACCATTGACATTTACACACAAACTTGTTCCTGTATATATATATTTTATAATATCGTACATCTTACCACCTATTCCAATATTTAATAACTTGTATAGTAGCAAATCACAATCAACTCGGTCAAACGCCTTTTCGGAATCGATATGAGCTATATATGTTGAGAGACCTCTATTTTTCCTATATGGGGGTGATCGGCTATCATGTGGCCCTCTCAGAGGGTCACATGATAGCCAATCACCCCATAATATGGCTATCATGTGACCCTCTCAGAGGGTCACATGATAGCCAATCACCCCATAGTATGGAAACACTTGTGGCCCATCTTGTGGCGACTTTGATTTATTTGTCACAAAATTATTCATACTATATAAGGTGTGATATATCACCTTTAACATTGTTTCAACACATTTAGATATCGCTTAGCGGGCTATTTCACTCGATAGAAAGTTATTAGGCATATTTTTAACATCATATTTTATACATGTTGTTTACAAGATTTATCGCTGTCATTTACATTAAAACATATATCAGAATCGCTGGTTATCATATCTGACGTAAAACCCATTTGTATACAAAGTTCCAGGACAGTGTGATCAGATAGACTTTCTACAGTATTAATTGTGGGGTCAATCAAGTTTTTTACTAAATGTACTTTAAACGAATCACATTTTTCCAGAGTAGAATGAGGCACTAGCATGTAGTCAACAACAGACGAGCCTCTGCTGGATACACAAGTATAGTTATCATACTCCTTAGTCACCCTGCCGTTAACCATACACAATTTACTATCTAATAAAAAATCAATCATCTCTTCATAGTGTCTACTTTTAGTGTCATCTATGTTAACTCTGTTACTTATATTATCCACATCCGGGATGAAGTCTTGCAGACCAACGATTCGTGCGTTTAGGTCGCCAGCAATAACTACATTGTCAGAGTGTAACGTATATAAAATGCTTATAGAGACCAAAAAACGAAATACTGTCCTGACCCCACGGTGAACTAGCAGGAGGTAGATAACATGACACAACAGCAATTGTATACTCAGAAACAAGGTGCGTGAATTGTAATAATAATATACCGTCTATAGATTTGTCTATGATTTCTACTTTGAAGTGATTAAATAACTCATTTCTCACAAATAGTCCGACACCTCCTGATTCACGGCGCGCATTGACGTGTTTTGTAGGTCGATTATATCCATACCATGTGTAGCCATCTTTAAATATAGTATTTTGGCCAGTTAGAAATGGTTCGTTTATACATATTATGTCGGCATTAATCTTGTCAAGTATTTGAGTACGTATAAGTGTATTGTCTCTTGTCCATCCGTTAACGTTCCAGTGCACTATTTTTAAACTGTTATTGTTAAAGGGCTGTGGGGGGTCTCAAACTCTCCTGTTGCCACCTGGTGGAGTGTTACGATCAGCGCCAGCTGGGGAGCCACGTCCTCTTCCTCTTCTTGCAGAGGGTGATTCAGTGTATTGATGACCAGCCGGTCTGTCCGTCATATCTACAGCGTTTTGACGTCCTGTGTCCCGTCTACCATGTGGTGATGCATGTTGTTCTTCTGTATCAGCATTCCCTGTGTTCACGGTCTCTTTTTTTATTATGCGTCCACTGCCACTTACTTTATAGTCGTTTCCAGCCGGGCTCATTTTTAATACAGTATTGAAATTTATATCAATCAGTCTTTCCACGTGATCCTTTGCACCTCTGACCCAGACATTTCTAAATTTCATGTGCTGCTCTAAGTTATTTTTCGCTCGTAGCACCATTATTTTCTGCTCTAGGGATGCAAACGCTATTTTCACTAGCGGCTTGTATGCTGGGTTGCGTTGTTTGAGTATTTCACAGCCTGTCACCAAGACCTGTGAGCTAGCATCGGCACCAAGACAACCAATGAGTTTATTCACCTTCTCTGGCAGGGTCTCGGTAGGACTGTAGTGCACCTTTGAGGCAATCACACATACAATGGGGTCATGCAGAGGGCTATTAACCCTTTGAGTGCTAGGCGCAGGTAAAGCGTCAACTAATGCTTTTAGCTCATCATATCCAGTTTGAAGTTTCTCAATGTCTACATATATTTCTTTTTTGAATTACCCTAGTTTCTTTGTAATGTTTTTACTAATTTCAATTCTAACCGAATTTATTTTGCGTTCAAGGCTTGTTTTCATTGCTTCCTGACTTTTTTGCAACTTCTCAACCGCCGCCAACACAGCCTGTAGTGTAACGTCACCCTGCTGATCCCCGTCCGCCATGTTCCTTTGTTGTTTAGCTATGTGGACTGGGCTAGTCCCCTCTGATGATGAAGATTCTTCTCTATCTCTTTTTCTACTATCTTCCATAACACTACTTGATACAGTATCTGTCTGTGTAACACAATCCTGATATCCATTTTTAATGCAGTCATCAATAAAAAATCCATGTAAAATTATAAAGTTCTATATGATTTCAAAATCACATGGGTAGCTCCCTCTTTATCGGTGGACTATAATTCTCTATTACTATTCCTTTTCCATTTCTGAATATATCCCCAAAGCACATATTCTATTTTCTTTGCTATTTCATAACCCTGATCATGACCTCTGTTCATCCTTGAACCACGCATCACTTTAAAAACATCAGCCATGTACATTGGGCTAGTATCTGTTGTGGTCTTGTACTATGTTTATGTACTGACAACTTTAGAGAAAGCGTAAATTCATACGAAAATTAAGGTCATGTAAATATTATACTGTATTTTCTATTGATTGAAAAAAATAGAACAATGTACACTGAATTAGTCCAAAACACCTATTTATTGATGATATGAACTTTTGTATCTATTTTTATATTGTATTATGTTTCTGTAATCAGGCTAATATAAAGAGGGAATTCCTACGAAAATTAAGGTTATCTTGTAGAAAGTCACATAAATATATTTAGGCCTACTGTATTATCTTTGGATTGAAAAAAAGTGTCTGTATGAAACGATCATTGACGAATAACATATATTGCATCCACAATATTGCTTCAGTATTGTAATTTGATTTTGACAAGTCAGAACTCTCTGTTATAAGTTTTGGTATAAATCTTAGATTATGCTCACAATAGTAGATTTTGCAAACATACGTCCGGATGGTATGCACCATCGGCAATGAATAGTGAAGGTTTTATTTCCTATACATCCGTGTTTAAAATGACTATATTAAGAGCAGCCCCACCAGCCAAAATTTCTGTCATTCATAGCTATGCTATAACGTCCTCACTTTTCCCCCGTTTCAGGCAAGAATCTTACAGATCAGATTAGTATGATGTTTTCAACTTCACAACCTTGGTCTTATAATATTCGTTTGATTGTATCTATCATTGCCTCGATTTCAATATTTTTTATTAGTTTTATAGTTATTAAAATGTACAAATAATTGCAATTCATTAAATATAAAATGTGTAAGTAAAAGATGAGTGATATACAGCTGATAATGCATGTGATGGTGGTTGCCCTGGTTGGTGATTGGGCATGGAAGGTTACTGAGAGTTCCTTTCACTCGCACTATAAGGGTTTCTGGGCATCCCTGGGATATCTACCCCACTTGTGTGTCATTGAGTAATATAATGCTGAAACTCCTTGGCCTATCACTCATCAACTTTCGAGTTGGGGAGTCTTGAAAGTAACTATAGTAAAGTAGCTATAGTTAGCTTGATCTAATGTCAAGCTCTCTATCAATCCCAGAAAACAATTATGTACCGGGCCAGTAGTGGCCCAGTACACTCTCTTATAATGGTCTCATACCAATGTTCTGTACATGCCCAGTAACGATCTGCACATTGGCGATTAACTGGCCAGTACTGGTAAACGGTACTGGAACGGTAAGGGGCCATTACCGGGCCAGTACCAGCCCATTAGAAAAACAGCATTCTGGTTTTGTAGTGGCATTGTACTGGCTGTCATTAGATGGCCAATGCAATGCCTGTACTGGACCGTTAGGAAATCATTAAGGGGTTGTACTGGCAAAGTAATGGCAACATAGCCGGTAAAATGCCTGTACAGGCCCGCTATGAAAATGTAATGGGTTTGTAATGGCACAGTAACTGGTGATAAAAATATAATGGTGATCAATAATTTCTGAAAGTATTTTATTTGCAAATTTATTTTTTCCTGTTGTTTCTTGGCTATCCACATATTCCACAGTTTCTGAGGTCTTTGGGGTCTGGCAGGTGGAAGTCTTTATTGATGTTGTAGAGAAAGTTATCTTACTGAGTGCAGATAAATTCTAGAATGACCACTTGTTAGTGTTTTCAGATGAAAGTATTTAAGTAGGTAATTTGAATCAAAATAGGAGAGCCAGTACTGTCCTTCTCTACAATATCCAGTAAATATTGATCCATCTTCTGCAAAGCTCAGCTAGCATTGAGCCAACATTGGTTTAGTGTCTTGTGTTTACTTGGCAGACATCGATCTGTCACAACTGAGTCTCCAGACCTGTGTCCTCTTCTAGCCTCCATAGTGGCCAGGTGTATTAATTAGCCACAGCATATCCTCACAGTGTATAGCTTCAATTGAGGCGTGGTATTCTTCATCACGGCATCTACATCCCTCAACATGATTGTGTGAATCCAAACAATTATAATAAATTAGAAGTAGGCTTATCATTATAAACAAGGTATATATTAAAAAAAAAAGAATTTACAAAAAAAAAGATCTACAGTATTTCATGTCAGCCAGTAGCTTGTTCAATGTTGTTGCGGTCCGCACCTTCTCGTTTGACCTGCGCGGCCTAATACCCCACTCATTTCATTTTCATTTTGATCCGTGTCCCTTATGTAGGAGTGGATTAACAGCTATATTGATTATGATTACTAATCATTGAAGTACATGTAGCACAATGGTGTTTATATCAACATCGATAATCTGTCTGTTGCGCGCATGTGTTTCAATAACACTAAACATACGACAAACACGTAGTCCTTATCACAACTATGACACAAGGACAAGGTAGATTTACTAGTCAATCAACCCATCCATCTGTAAAAAAAACAATAGTTGCACTAACACATTCAGCGCGGGGACCGACTTTAGACGTCTGAAGCTTTCAGATTATGACGTTTAAAATCGACCCCCGCACCGAAAAAGTAAAATATGTAACTCCACGCTACATAATTGCGCCCGTGATTAAAGGTCGTAGACCCACAACATTATAATGTATTCAAATAAAGAAATAACTAAGACATTAATGATTATTGCAAATTTAAATAAAACTTTTTATCTTTATGGTTTATACAACCATATTTCGGCGTTGTGAGGGTTGATGACATCGATGGTAACCACGCGGTCATGTTCACAACGAATGACAAGGTAGATTTATTAGTCAGTCTAGCCATCCAGATGTAAAAAGGCAATAGTTGTATTAAACCTCTGCCAGTTGATCACGACAACAGCTTTTTTTAATCAGTTTTATTGGCCGATTAAACCACTGTCATTGGGAATGAAATGACTGTTTAAACATAATATCCTAGTTGTTGCAAATGTTTGGTATGATATTAAACAAATATGAATAATTTTCAGCCACTTGAAGTTGTGCATCGCGGTAGCGAGGCACAACCTCAAGTGGCTGAATATTTAAAAATATTAACTTATCAGGATAATGGTTAACTGCTTACGTACCTGTATTCTGACGATCAGACATTGTATGGACAGTATAAAACCAAGTATAAAACAGTCATTGCATTTTGCCCTTACAAAAAAGAGTAATACTGAAACAAAGGAGTCCCACGCTACATAGGCCTAATGGAAGCTGAAAAAAGGTTAATTACATATAAAAGTGAGAATGAAAATCTTTAATGCCATCTAATGACATATGCAATTCATTTTGCGAGCAATTAATACCTTTAATATTCTGTAACGTGGAGTTGTTGCTTATATATTGGAATACGGCGTTCGCTCAACGGTTTGTGCTCGATCACTGAAGTTAAGCAACGTCGCGCCCGGTTCATAATTAGATGGGTGACCGCCTGGGACTACCAGGTGCTGTATACACTCGTGGGGCTCAGAGAACCACGTAAATCAGATGGCTCGTCTGACTGACTTTGAGTTGGACGTAAAAGAACCTTAACGGACGTAGGCGCAGTTTCCATCCGGCGAGACACCAAAAAATCCACAACGTGGAGTACTTGACACATATATAAGGCCATGAATGATATCATTAATGATAACAGGCCTTGCTAAGTTACTCCCGTGTCGCGATAGCACAATAGTGCGTACTGCCACGTAATATACAGATACAGATATACTATCTAACGAGTGAAGCAGGCTCTGTGTTGCCATAGTGAGTGAGTGAGTGAGTGAGTGAGTGAGTGAGTGAGTGAGTGAGTGAGTGAGTGAGTGAGTGAGTGAGTGAGTGAGTGAGTGAGTGAGTGAGTGAGTGAGTGAGTGAGTGAGTGAGTGAGTGAGTGAGTGAGTGAGTGAGTGAGTGAGTGAGTGAGTGAGTTTCAATTTGAAACTATAATAAATGTCTTAGTTAGCTCTTCCCGCTTGATTTGAATATCTATGTTATGGGTCTACGGCCATTATACATTTAATTCTTTATAATTAATTATAAATACTTTAATTTTAAAAACTTTTTTTTCGAAAAAAATTGCCAAAAACTCGACACCACATCCAAATAGCGACACTCCTACCACGATTCAAAAAAGAGCTCTGTCTTCATTAACCGAGGCCTCTGAAGAAGAGGTCAGCAAAATAATCAAGCCATGTAACCCGAAAAGTCCGATATCATAAATGTGTAAATGATCTTCAAATCTAAGTTTTCTTTGATCCATCCAAGCATAATGCGCGTTCTCCAAGACATAGAGAACGCACAATGTCTTCAATAGAGGAGAGTATTGCAGAGGTCAGTGCATGGATGCTAGTGAAAACACACCTAATTTGAATGCATCTAAACCATACTATATTTGATTCCAGTCGAAATAAAATGTTGCCAAATATCGTGAATTTTGTAATAAAGTGGGTGCGCAGACGTGTAGCGTAGTGCATCAGTTAGAAATGTAGGTGTATTCAGGGACAGGGGGAAAACCAGCAAGAGTAAGGTCAATGCACTGAAAAAACAATGTGTGTTTCACCTCAGACGCAGCGGCAACATTAGGAGTTTTCTTCCACGTGATGTACTTCTAGACATAATGACATAAATTGTCTTGTCCAACGTGGATTCCTGATATGCATTGCTGAGCGGCATCACAACACACCATCAAATTTGCAACTGGGCAGCCAGAATTTTCAGTGCTGTTAACATCAAATGCTTGAGTTGAAGAAAAGACCAGTCGGACCGAGACATTTAATTGACCATCTACAACGTATGGTTCCCGTACGAGGAGGCTAGTGCTGGAGCAACTTTCAGTGTCAATACTATGACAAACATCGCTGAGCAGTTTTAAATAATTGTACTGACAAAATGTAACGTTGCAATTTTTGCGGACTATTATTAATTAATAGTCAGCTAAAATTATATTTTAAGAAATATTGGGTATATGGATACCAAAGGAGTTGACCAAAGTTGACCAAAGTTGACCAAAAGAGTTGCAATCATGCTACTCAAATTTTTAATTATCACTTTTATGTAAGCGCCTTGATCAGAAGTGAGTCGCGTTTTTGTTTTAAACAACTGTCATAATAATGTAACGTGAACATAAAACTACGCGTCTTTTTAATTTAATTTTTATCCGTCGTCGACTACCAAACAACCATCACAGGGGTCAGCGACACGTGTTTGCCGAACACGCTCGCAAATAAGACACGTAAGTAGGAATGTCGTGCAAAGCCGACATGCAGTAACTGCTTAATTTTCAAGTCAGCAGTTACTGCATTTTGCTTTTGCAGGACAGAGGAGTTAAAACGGATGCGCTGCCGACTGCCTCCCACCCCATACCCCCCGGACAAATGGTCAGGTGCCCGATGACCGGATGACAAGGCCGTTCTTTGTGAGGAAGAATCCGGGCAAATCACCGAGTTTGAGAAAGGACAGAGTGAGGGTTGACTGAATAGGGAGCTTCTCTCTGGATCAAACCACAGCTGTGAGCCACAATATATTTCAGTTATTGTATTTATGTAGCGTTTGCTTGGATTCACATCGCCTACCCCAGCAGACGTGAGACTTTGACCCAATATCCCTTTAATTTATTTTAAATTATTTAATTTTGAGAATTTGCAAATTTTGATGTTGAACAGGTTTAATTACGAATGTTATTCCCAATGAGGGCATCCTTTCATTTGCAGGTGGTGACACCCTCTGCTACATAACGACAGGGGGGATGACAGCGATTTACCTTTTTAATAAAACAGATTAAAAAATACTGTAGTCGTAATTAAAACAACATTGTGGAAATGCTTCGTGTTTACTTGGTCCTTCAGCCATTATAAACCTTTGGTCAGAGAACACACCTTACCGACAAACACAATACGTTGAACCAACGTTGGTTTAATGCTGGTTCAACGGCTCGTGTCTGCTAGGATGCATGGGTAGACTTGCTTGTCTGCTGGTGGTGTCTTTTTGTGGCTTATTTCAAATCTTATTCGCATCAAAAATATATTAATATAAAGTGGATTATAGTAGAAACATAAATTATCTTTCGCATTTTTGAAACTGAAATTCTCTCCTGCTATCATTAAGTAACTAAACGAAACAAATGTCCGATGGAACGACTCCTGGCATATTCTACGGTAAAATGTCAACTAATAGTTGTAGTTTAGGCTTAATGTCTGGCATATGTTGTGTTATTATTTATACCATAAGCTGCATACGAGTAGGTGTACATACAATTATGGTATGTCTCACTGTACTATATATGTGTATGTGGTCACCAAAATCTTTATTATTTGAAATTATGACTCACTGCTTTGTAGTGAGGGATAATTTCAAATAATACAGATTTGTAAAATATTGGAAGCAATACTAAACGCGATCCAAAAACAAGACAAAAAGCAAAAATAAAACAGTGCGATATTCATGATATTGTCAGTATACGCTTATTTATAGAATACAACTGAAATTATTGATAACGCCCAATTAGCCGCAAATGCGCTAATTTAAAAATAAATAAACAATGCAATTTTGTCAGAATGAAAAAAGTACTACTAACTGTTTATGTATAGAATTCAAGTGATTGATAAAGGCGAAACAGCCCTCGCTGCGACACTAAGAAGAAAATATGATGCTGAAGTATGAAAGCAAGAATAGAAGCTGGAAAAGGCGAGAATGCCAAAGTAGAAAGACTGATGCCAAAACAAGAAATCGCAAGGGTGATACAGCTGGGAATGTGGGAATACATACACCGGTAAACAAGTACAATGTAAAAATGATAAAAATTAGATTGCCCGATTAGGATAAGTAAGTACAGTGAAGATGCCAGCAACACGCAGCAGCCCACCCCCCCCCCCTCTTTTCCCCACGTTAATGGTCTGGCAAATGATAAAGCCTGTGTGAGTCCTAATTAAAATACGCAGATTTTACAGCAATTAAGACTGATTTAGTATTTCGTGACATTTGCAATATTTATTGGACCAAGCCCTGCAGCAACCAAAAGACGTAAACTTGATGTTGGTTTAACATTGGTCCAGCGTCGTGGACCGTGGACCAATGTTACACCAACATTAATTCAACGTCTTGTGTCTGGTGTGGACGTAGTCGACAATCTTATATTAATAACTGCGTGTTTTGCAAACTTTGACGGTCCAAATGTACTGGACAAATTTTTTATTGTATGATTTTGCAAACTAAGATTTCTCTGTAAATTTTTCTTTGAAATCCGCATCTTGCAGGCTGGTGCTATGATTTTTTAAAAATTGTTTAGACAGTACAGTACGTTATATACCATAAAAATGACATGATTTTTCAATGCAATAGGCTTTTTAGTTGCTTGGAGCAAATGCCAGCAACCCGAGGCTACCGAGGCGTAGCCGAGTGTTACTGGCAAATCTCACTGCTGCGAGTGAAATTGGGGAACATGCCAATTTGTTATGACCATATCCAAAAAATATATAAAAACCCCAGACCTGTAAGCAATTAATGCTCGAAAGTGATTATGCAGTCACTTCAGTCATGATTTAGCAGTTTTCCTGGCGTTTATCTTTTCAGTACTGCTAAAATATATGTCACCATTGCTCATTATCAGACGCACACAAAGTAAAGACGGATAAATAAGAGCCCTGTGGTACGCACAAATGAATATAGATCTAACTACATATGACTGTTGCGTCAGACCAGCTTGCCTTTGTTCAGTCTTGTAAATAAAAGTGGATCAGTTAGGATGCTACTGGTTGTCTGACCTGGTACAAAAACTAGCAATTTAATTCAATTATCAGATTTTACTGTGATTTCAATGAAAACAATTCTAAGAAAAACAACATTCACTACACTAGTAGCCTTCATTATGTACTAATTACCATGAAAAAAACCCCATAATTATTCTAGGCGATATGCTGGCCGTGATCTTTCCTGTCAGCTCTTATGAACCTTTATAACCCTTACGACGCTGTCACGTTTTTGTTTAAACCATGGAGACTAAAATGGTTTTTTTTCAAATTAAAATAATTATAAATGTTTTAATTAGCTATTTCCACTTCATTTGAATGTCTATGTTTAATTCTTTTATTGCGGGAATCGACTTTACATGTCGGAATCTGACGTCTACAGACATCAGATTTTCATGTATAAAGTCGGTCACCTCGCTGAATGTGCCGCCGTGTATGTAGCCTAAATCCACAGAATCTCCCAGTTCAAGTTGTAATTTTTACGTTACAAAATGCATCATACAAAAATATTCACACAATTGCCCCAGCTCAAGAATTATGGGACTAAACAATCCCGGAGAGGTCAGACATGAATCATGCCGTGCGTGATATGCCAATTTGTTACCATGGTAGCAACTGATCGTAACGCTGATATAAAGAAAAAACGCTGATCATGTAGGGGAGGCTTGGGAGAGTCGAGCCACTTTTTATATTTTGACACCGTTTGATTTTTCCATTTGTCATATTCTACTGTTTCCTGTGGTTTTACGAAGTACCGTACAGACCATGAAAACAATCAAAACTTAATTTTATTTTATATGCATTATGTTGCATAGGGAGAAATTCGATTAAAACAAATTTTCTCCCAATTAGTGGGAAGCTTTGGTCCATGTTCGAGGAGACTTGGGCCATGCCTGGGAGAGTTGGGTCACATAGAGTAAATCGCTTGGAGAGATCAAATAACCGGGGAAATTTATCACCGAAATCCTAACCCTCAAAGCGCTGAAATATTTTCGTATAGACCATGGAGATCAAAGTTTTTTTCAATTTTAAATCATCATAAATATCTTAGATGCCTCACTCCGCTTCATTTGAATACCTAAGTTATGTGTCTACGCCAGACTACGGCCATTATACATAATAGTATTCTTACTGTGCGGGGCTCGACTTTAGGCTTCATAATGTCACGTCTGCAGACGTCAGATTCTGGCGTCTTAAGTTGATCCCCCGATGTAAGGGTTAAACCAAGGAATCTATATAGATTCCTTGGTTAAAGGGATCACTCGGGCATTCCTTACATTCTCTTTTATGTTGTTGACCAGGCTTCCGGTGCCTGCAAAGACAAACAGCGGTAACTGCTTACTTGAAAAGTAAGCAGTTACAGCTGTTTGCCTTTGCAGTGATCCCGGACAGTACTATCTCTCTAACAATTGGACGATCTCACATTCCTTTCGGCTAGAGACGCTCTACTTGAGAAGTGTTGCACCTTGTTAGCGCATTATCTCCTGGCGTTATTGCCACATTTACCGCATTTATCGCCACTCACCCCATTAACCCTTGGAGCTCTGAAATATTGTCTTATAAACCAAAAACCCAAACGTGTTTTTTTTCATGTAAAATAAATATAAATGGCTTCGTTAGCTCTTTACGTTTCATTTGAATACCTATGTTATGGGCCTGCGGCCATTATAAATATGAAATTCTTTCAGCGCGGAGACATTCATTAGACGTCAGGATCTGACGTCCACAGACCTCAGAATGTGACGTCTTAAGACGGTCCCCCCGCCCTAAAAGGGTTAAACCTCTCAGCGTGGGCGATCACTTCAGGTATTCAGGAACTGGTTTGTCGCACCAGACACAATAAACAGCCGTGTAAAAACAGACAGCAGTTACTTCTTACATTTGCAAGTAATATCAACAGATACAACTCTTTACCACTGCTTTGCGCTGCTCTGCCCTGCGAAATCAGCAGTAGCTGCCCGTGTAAAATTCAACATGTAGACTGAAGTAGGCGAGGTGCAAGGCCTAAATTAAGCACCACTATTCACCCCTGCGAAGTCCAAAAGCTCTATCTACTTACCTGTAAAGTAAGCAGATACTGCTGTTTGACTTTGCTCGGCAGTATTATTATTACCATGTCCATGACACATGACTTTATCACTTTGTTTGATACTGGCAATTGGTGCGGCAGATTAAATTAATGACATGTATTATCAGTGAATGATGCAGCACGTAGACTGATTAACCTTTAAAGCGCTTTAACCCTTTAACCGCCAAATTATTCAATCTGAATTTCCACCCACTTGAAGTTGTGTCTCGCTGACGCGATCCACAACTTCAAGTGAGTGAAAATTATTCAGATTTGGCAAAAGGGAGGTCAACTGTTTTCAAATATTGCTGATTGATGTCACTTTTTATCTTTGTCACATGTTTAAAAGGTGGTACTTAATGTGCTAATAAAAAATGAAAAACTCGAATATATGCGACACCGGCGGTTAAAGGGTTAATACGTCCGTATAAACCATGAAAATCAAAGGTTGTTTCTAATTTGAAATCATCAATAAAGTTTTAGTCAGCTCTGTCCGCTTCGTTTGACAATGGGCCTAGGGTCATTATAAATATGTTTACTCTTACAGTGCGGGCATCAACTTTCGACGTTACAATCTGACCTCTACAGACGTAAGATTGTGACGCCTTAAGTCGAGCCTCGCGCTGTGAAGATGAAAGAGCACCTGCTAAAGACCAATCTTGTCCTGAGCTTTATTAATGTCTTATTAATGTCAAATTATTCTTATGTAATATACATATAATTGTACAACGTGCATACCGCAATAAAATAAATATGGCAATAATGATCATTTGAAAAATTGATGTCCTGTTTTTTCTCCATTGGAAAATATGTTGTTGACAATGCTGCAGTGCAAAGCTAAACTGCAGTATCTGTATCATTTACAAGTCTGCATATACTGCCTCCAGTATCGAAATTATTGGCCCTTCTCCAGTTATCTGCCCTGACAACGCTGAGATATTTTTGTATTAACGATGGAAATCATAGTGTGTTTTTTTTATTTGAAATCATTATAAATATCTTAGTTAGCTCTTTCCGCTTCTTTAAAAACCAATGCTATGAGTCTACGGCCATACGGCCTATAGCCTATACGGATTTAAATTATTCCAGGGGACCGTCTTTATATTATGGAAAAATCTGACTTTTACAGACGTAAGATTCTGACGTATAAATATGGTGTATATCACTGAAACTTCTGTGTGCATAGCCCTATGTCCATGTGGAAGTAATGAGATAATTATCATTTGATAATTTAACTGGTATTTGTGCGAAATACCACTTACACAAAGTTTGTCTTACATATAATCTAATAACTTAACCTAACATTAACTCGGATACGCTTATCACAGGAACAAAGCAATTTGCTTAGCAGACAAATGAACAATTATTAATATTTTTTGTATTTTTGTATTTTGTATTTCTATTTTATTATTTATTTTTATTTATTTCTCCTTATTATTATTATTATTTTATAGGTGGGCGTAATGCCACTCTGGTGCCTGATATTGCTTTGAATTATTAACTCTATGGTTAAACTCAATAGTTTTAGCCAATCATGATTGGCGTAGTAGAAACACTTTCCTGCCAATTTATTGTAGCCTTGAACTTCCTATATGAGCGTCGGCAGATGATCATGCTGTTTGGACGGTCCAATTCAACAACAGAAGTGGCTCCTCATGGTCTCCCAGGAAATTAATAAAATACATTAAACCTGTTGTGGCGTAATGTTGGTCCACCGTCTCCGACGTTGGACTAGCATTAAACCCGCACAGGGTGCACGCCTCATGTTTGCAGGGATATAATATCTGCTAGAAGGTCAAAAAACGGTATCTACTTACTTGTAAGGTGGGTAGATACTGCACGTTTTCTTTGCATGGTATAACTGCCCATGCTGAGTGGGGACAGGTGATAACTTCTTCCCTGGATTCACAGGATCATTGTCGACACCTCTTCTTCTTCTTGATGGAAGGCAAGTTGCTCTGGTTGAGTGGTGTGCGCTAGCAAGTTAGTGTTACAAGATCAATAATAGTGAACAGAGTATATCACACTGGTGAATGTTTTAGTTTTATAATCATATATAATTAATGTGTATATTAATAATATCGGTATGATGTACAAGATTGAGTGTTATGTTCAGGACAAAATGAAACAAAAGGGTTGAAGGCAAAACTACTACCTGAAAAATCAAAAGACACACTGTAGTTTGCCAACTTGTGCAGATTAAAACAATAATAACTAGAAAAGGAGTTCCTGAACTCCGAGGCCCGGCCTTAGTCTGTTTGAGTGCTTTGGACCAAAAAAATGGCTTAATATTGTGTGAACATTGCTATATTGGTTTTCCTCATGGGCCAGAATCCTGAATGTCCAAGAACCAAGGAGATAAGTGAGTATATGCGTCTATACGATGTATCTGGTACACACAATGTAGGCCCAACCACCCAATACCGTTTCAATGTTGAGCTAGCGTCGCAGCCCATTGCTGGTTCAATGATGGTCAATCGTATTTAACGCTGGCCCACCATTGGAACAGAATTGGGTGATTGTCCAGTATTGCTCTGACTGCTATACGGGTGACGCTTTATGCCCCGAAAGTCCACTACCCCGGTAACACGATACATTGGCCCAATTGTGGAATAATGTTGGGCAGCAGTCTGCGATGTTTGACCAGCATTACTTGAACCAAAACCATTTAGGCTCTTCACCACAAATATATTCGTGAATATCTTTTTTCTGTAGACATCTTAAGCACGAAAGTACTTAACCTAGGGACCTCGATCAAACGTTATATTGCACATGTTCATTAGGACTGGTGTACAGTAATGTCAACCGTTTCCCACACACAGCACCTCTCTTTCCCCTAAATAGGACACACAAATAGGACACAAAATGAACTTTATAGGATATCTGCTCACGGCCGGTCCTAATAATAAATTGTGCTGTTAGAATGACACATGAGGGAAACTGCAGATGTGTTGCGCAAATGCAGTTTTGAATCGTTTACTGGACGAAGATAGCACCATTGCATTTTGCAAATTATTCCAGAGTGGTATTGTTCTTGGAAAGAAACTGAACAGGATAAGATTCTGGGGCCGTATTCTCGTACAAGTTACGATATATTGTAGGCTTCTGATTGGTCGAGATGGCCATCTCGACCAATCAGAAGCCTACGATATATCGTAACTTGTACGAGAATACGGGCCCTGTATTACATGTGTAGGGAAGGAAAGAATAGCATTTGCTCTGGTAACAGAGTGTGTCGGCTAGAGGTAGGGAGATGGATTTATTGCAATGTTATTTGTAATTTTGAATAGCATTGTCAGGCAAAGACGGCACCGTCGCTTGGCTAATGTAGGCCACTGGAGATGTTCCATCTCGTTAAACATGTTAAAGGATGGTATCTGCCACCTTTAAAGAGTTGTAGATAAGACCCTTCAATTAGGCATATAGCCAGGTGACCGACACATGCTGCTCATCTGACAGCGACATTCCTAGCAAACTCAAAACATTTGTATAACATTTTATACAACGTCGGCCTAACGTCTACGACGTTGAGTCAACATTGTGTAAATGTTATACAAATGGTTTGTGTTAGCTGGGTTACGTCCCGACGTGCTGTCCATTAGCGTCCAAATGGGCATCTTGCTGTGTCTATTGTGAAGCGAGCTTGAATGATGTGATTATTCTCATTTATATCTGACAGGTCATGGCCAACCGATTGTTCTGTAGGTGAATATGTATATAGCGTTATATAACAGTGCTTTTACACGTACCCAAACCAGTAATTAATCAAGCACACCGAGCGACAGTCTGCCCTGCAAAGGCAAACAGCAGTAAGTGCTTACTTTTGTTTGACTTCTGCAGCTGCTGTTTGCTGTTGCAAGGCAGACTGTCGTTCGTTCGGTGTGCTTGATTAATTAAAATTAAATTAATCAGATATATTGATTTCCATCACATTTTGTTAATAATAAACGTACAGTTCAAACATTTTGTAAACTTTACAAGTAGATTCCCTAAATTTTTCGGGTCAGGAATTTCAAACTGTATCAATATTTCTTACTGTTTTCATGGTAACATGTAAATAAAAACAAATATCACTGAATGTACTATAATTGAGACTAAAAATAAAATAACATATATATTTAAAATATTTTTTTAACATGTCCATCAACTTCTATGCCACATAATTTTATAATTTGAAAGTAATCTTATAAAAATAAAAATTTATGTAAAAAAATATGTCACATCAAGTTCTTCTCAGGTTTTTAAGGGCCCTAGCATTGTTTGTCAAAGTATGACTTACGACTCATTTTCCAAGATCAGGTAACACATGATAAAAATAAGTGGTAAATACAATGGTTGATACATACACATAGTATAAAATTTATTAGTTAAATGCAATGCATAAATACATTAAAGATGCGAAGAAATATAGTTAAAGTGTTCAAACCTCTTGTAAGAAATGACGATAATGTGTGTTATAAAAGGTTAACCGTTTTTAAAAAAAAAAATTCATGCACATCACAGTGATGTGTCCAAACTTGTTTGTGTTATTTTAATTTTATTACTTTCGGTCTGTACATATTATTTTCATAATGTGTAGATATTTTTCATGTTTGTAAATTTCTGTAAGTTTCAGTTCTGTAAATGTATATTTTACAATTTTATTTTTTATATTTTATTTTTTGTAATTATACTCTGTATTTTTATTTTTTCAGTTTTTATTTTGGTGTTTTTTTATTTACCATTTTTTCTTTTATTTCAAATTTCCTTTAATTTTTAAGTTTGTATTTTCATAAGTTTTATTTTTGTCATTGTATTGTAGATTTTTTAATTTATATTTTTTATTTTTTTATTTTTGTAAACTCATTATCTACCTTGTGCACATCACATTAACGTGTGCAAACTTGTTTTGTGAAGTGTCATCAATATGTTTGATGAAGTCAGTGCTATAATATTTTTGGCAACATCCGAGGCTGATAACTCATCATCGGCCTTGCATACATCAGACTTGTCTTTGATACGTTAGCAATATTATGTTTTGATGAAGTCAGTCGATGATATTTCATCATAGATCATGTGTACAACCTTAGTTCGGAAGGATGATCATGTTGCAGTATAAACATCACACATGACGAATGATATACGATTTTAGAATTCATATATAAAAGTAAGTAATATGTTGCGTTAGAGAATATGCAATGTTATAACTATTTTATAATTGATAATTTTTTTGAATACTTTTATAAAGTTAAGCCAATCAATTTTATCCCTGTAGTACAATATTATAATTAATAGATATAAAGTTAAAACTGTTAAACATTGTTAATGGATCTGTCCACAGAATTGTGTTAATGACGCAAATAAGATAAATGTGTTACAAATATTTCAAATAGCAACATGTACACCACTTGAATACCTCTGTCAGTAATTAATTTGTTTTAGTTATGCATGAGAGTTTAGATCATATCGTTGTATTAAATAAACAACATCAACACCCCATACATATCATTTGAGTTGTCTTAGCATTGGCCTATATTACTTTAAACATCATATTTGGTTATTTGAATACATTATTGAGCTGTGTGTATAATAAAGTGGACCATGTTGTTGAGGACCTGGTGTGCTCTTGAACGCTACAAAAAATATATAATACTTCTATAAATATTGTTATCCACAATGCATAGATGTTCTATTTAACATGTCTACGCGTTATACATTTTTAGATGTATCTAATCTACTAACCATTGATATGTATACTATATTGATTCTGATACATTATATCAATCATTACATTATTAATTTTCCGGAAGCATTTCGCATCTTTGGCGAATATGGACAGTATACATTATATCAGTTACTTAACCGACTATGTGACATACTCACTCATGAAACTGCTGTGATGGTATGTGATGTCATATAACTCTTTTATTCTACAATTGCAGTTATTTACTGAAGTCGAGTCTCCAAAGGCTGGAAGTAGCCCTAGCATTCAAAAATACATATATGAATATGTGATATGTGTAGGTGATTTGATGTGTATAGTGTGATGTGTGTGGTGTGAGTAATGTGACGTATGAGTGTGATGTGTGAGGTGTGTATAATATGTGTAGTGTAACGTATGTTTGTGATGTGTGTAGTGTTGTATGTGTGATGTGATGTACAATTTGTGATGCGTGTAGTGTGATGTATGTGATGTGATGTGTATATTGTGAAGTGTGCTGTGTGATGTGTAAACCAGGGATTTGTAATATTTAAATACCGGGCAATGCATCATGTTCATTCTGGACCAGATGACCCCTGCCAACCTCACAAAACAACACAGATCACATATAAAATATATTTATTTACATATATACATGGTGATGTTGTAATACACAATCTGGATTAAAAACTTGGCCATTATGCTAAACGCGGCTCGTGGCCACGGTGTTCATAATCATATACTAGCCGTCACAGCGGCATTACGGCCACGCTGGTCCACGTCCCTGTGTCGGGAGGTGGGTTGTCCCCAGGAGGGTACTGCGTCCAGCGCGTCCTCTTGATCCGGGTTACATGGGTTGTGACGGGCCACTCAGACCTGCAGTACACGAAAATACGAAATGTGACACAGATGTGAACACACAGTCTGACATGTGTCAGCGACAAATGTTCGTTCACAACTATTATTATAAAATGACTAAATGGAAATGAACTTTATTTACATGATGAGTAGTCTGATGAATAGTTGAAGATTTTATAAATGATTATTACATACCTGCAGGGCACAAAAATAGAAGATGTGACACATATGTGAACACGCAGTATGACATGTGTCTGTGACAAATGTTCGTTTGTGGCAGAGGCTTTTTCACCAGGTGTCATGGCTTTGGAAAGTCATGAGCGACATCTGGTGAATAGCCTGTTGCAACTTCCTGTCCGTGATTTACAATTTGCAATCCTGTTTGGGAGCAAATCTTCAGTGTTAATTTCTTTCACGTTTAACCTTCGACGAGTGAGCATGTTAACACCAGTGCTCACGGTTACAGCGTCATGGGTGGAGTGAAATTAGGTATGTGTTGAGCATTACTATCTAAGCGAAATTATTAAGTTTTTATTTATATCGCTCTAGTCACTATTGCATTGTTCTTAATTGTTAATATTGTTATCTGCAGATATTGTGATTTGTGTGACTGTTCGGCGGCTTAGGCAGCCACTGAACTCTGCCAATTCTAAAGTGGGGTGAGTTTAATTATCATCCATGTTTAAACAAATGAATTTAAATAAGACATTTAAATTCAAACTTGTACCGGTATTGTTACTGACATTAATTTTGTATTTGCAGGTTTTCTTTTCTTGTTCTTTATTTAATTGGTTTGGTCGTTCATGTGATCGGACTTAATAAATGTTCATCTGACCAAATGTGAAGATATATTGTTACGAGTTGTTTACACCCCGCTGATTGAACCCACTGAACACTAATAGGGTAGCTGTCAAACGAGCTTACCGGAGGATCACAACACCACCCCCTGGAGACAGTCCCCTGTGACAATGGCGCCCAGCAACGGATCAGCGGTTTGTGTGTGTGTCTATACCTTCACTTGATTTTTTTTCACTTATGACATTTTTCAAGTGGCATTATTTGGAACGTGTGATTCTCGTGGCATTGATTGTTTGTTGGTGATACTGCCAGGAGACAGAGTTTAACCGCGGGAGGAGGCAGTGTGAAAACTATCTGTCACACTTCAGTATCAAGACGGTGGTACCTGTTCAATTTCTACAGTCTCGCATCAGTGGACGCAGTGATTTGACAGCAAAACGCCGGTATGCAGCGCGCTATACGGACTTCATTCATTGACCCGCACACTTGTGGGCTCTGCAGAGTGAACATTCCGTGGTGGTCAGTACATTTTTTGACGTTTAAAACGTTTCACTGACATCACGGGGAACTTTGACAGCTGTCTGACAGCTCCTCACGTTGCCAGAAATTTGCAGCCAGCTTGTGTTGTTTAAACCCCAGCTTTATATTATGAACTAGTCGTTTCCGTCATTTTGTGAACATTTGTACAATATTGCTGATATTCAACTCTGTATTTAAGCAGTCAAAAAAAAAACTGCGGTTGTATATGCAATATTTATAACTTACTGTCTAAAAAAATCAGACAGTGGTTGAATGTGAATAATAATAGCATCTGCTGTCTCAGAGAAAAAAGACAGACGGTAGTTGCACATAACTTTCACCAGTATTACATTAAATATCCGCAATTCATGCGCATTTAGATACTTAAAAGTAACATTATTGACTTTAAAGTTCTGATTTCGATATTGTTGAATAATTGATTGAAATTTCGATTCATAGACATTTTAATTTGATAGAAGCATTATTTTACAGTATTTAAATTTTGCTGTTCTTCACATAATTCTCTTGGATTAGACTATATTGGAAATTTCGTTCCACTAATTTGAAAGTTATCACTTGTGCAGTCGTCATTCCGACCAAGCATAACTAATCAATGTTTATTTTTGAATTAACTGAAGATTGAAAACTATTCAAAATTGTATTCATAAGTCTCATTTACGAGTAATTACTGTTTACATAGTCTTGAAATAGTCACATAACTTCTCGTTAATACAACATTTGAAGTCCAAGTGAGACTATAATTGATTAGCTATTGCTTTGACACTACGTTGTTAATCAATTCAAAACTTTCTACTAGTCATAACCTTGCTGTTCGTCATAAAATAAATTATGGCCACTTTTTCTGACGAAGAGGGGAAGGGTTTGATTAAAATATTCGCTGAAATGGGTGTAAAACCAAAAGCATCTAACCCCAAAGAATTGCAGTCATGGATGCTGCAACACTTAAAATCATCTGGTAAAATTCCTGACACCGCTAGTTTGGTCAAGCAGGAGCCAGATAAGTCCAGTCCCAGTAGTCCTACCCGATCGGTTCACGTGACAGTCCCAGAGAAATTAAATATTTCTGTTTTCTCTGGAGGAGTAAAGGACACTAGTTATGATCTTTGGAGATACGAAGTAGATTATATTATGAAAGATGGTAGCTATTCAGAGCAACAGATCTTAAAATCTGTCCGTAAATCTCTTCGTGGAGAGGCAGCCCGCATATCTATGAGATTAGGCATTGAGGCCAGGGTACCTCAAATATTGGATAAATTAGAAGACGCATTTGGGCTAGCTTCTCGTAAGCGTCATCTAATGAAAAACTTTTATTGTGCATCTCTATCTCAAGGAGAAGATGTACTTACGTGGAGTAGTAGGCTGGAGGAACTACTAGATCAAGCCAAAAAGCTTGGTAAAGTGGAGCCTAAGAATGCTAATGAAATGCTCTGTGAACAGTTTTGGTCTGGTCTTAGGCCAGTATTACGGGCTGGCACAGAACATAAATTTGATTCTATCACAGATTTTGATAAACTAAGGCTTGAATTAAGGATAGTGGAGACTGATGGCAAGCTACGTGCTTCCACCAGTGATTCCCGAGCATCTGGCCCAGCAGCCAAGATGTCCATTAGTGCAGATTGTAAGAAATCAGATGCTGCCAATACAGAGCTAAAGGATTTAATAGCCAAACTTAGCCATAGGTTGGACAGCTTGCAGACAGATGTCAGGAAGTTATCAGACTCTGCTCATAAAAGACCTCAATATTCCTCTCGTAATGATCAGGGAGATTATAATAAAGGCCAGAGGTCCTCGGTTTCGAAACCACCCAGTCGAAACTATGATCAGACTGATAATAATGACCCCTTATGCCATTACTGCCATTTACCTGGGCACTTTAAGAGGCAGTGTCCACGACTGATAAAAAAACATTCATCAAAAAACTAGAAACCACTAGCATTGAGGGACAAATAGCTAGTGTACAGGTAGAAGGTCCCAAATCAGACTCCGTAGATAATCCACCTGATTTATTTGGTGCACCTAACGAGACTAATATAAACTTGAATAGTAACGTTTATAAGTCACTACTCGACACAGGCTCAACTGTTTCAACAGTAAGCTTGAAATGTCATTCACAGATGAAAGATTCTGTACTTTACCCCTTAGCTGACATGTTGCATATAGAGTGTGCAGATGGCCAAGATCTACCATATTTCGGCTATACTGAAGCAGTCCTACAAATTCCTGGTATAGAAGATTCCACTCGTAATGTTCTACTATTAGTTGTTCCAGATACACCCTACAATGCAAAGGTTCCTATCTTATTGGGAACTAATGTATTGAAGCCTTTGATGGATGATCTTTCAAAAAGTAATCCACCAAAACGAGCTTACCCTGCATTAACATCCACCTGGAATTTAGCTTTTAAAAGTATCCATCGATTTCGGAAAGATCTAGGTAAAAGGAAGGGACGCTTAGGTGTTTTGAAAAGTGCCGTGTCTGAAACTGTGCGTATTCCTCGTAACCAACGCGTTACAGTAGATTGTGCAATTGCTAAAGGAGTACATTTTAGTGAAGGTCTCTGCATGGTTCATTCTGCAGTGGAAGCTAGTTTGCCTGCTGCTGTAGAAATTGCACCTTTTGTTGTGTGGTACAATGGAGATAAGGCTATAGTGCCTGTTGAGATTAGTAATATGTCCACACACCCACTTTTAATTCAGCCACATCAACTTGTGTGTGAGCTGCAGCAAGTAGTCCTTGACACTTGTCCAACAGATGAGAATGTTAAGACAGACGATCAAATATTCCTAGATCAATTCAATTTTGAGGATGCGAGTCTTAGCAGCTCAGAATTATCCCAAGCTCGTGATCTTTTAGTAGAATATAAAGACATATTTTCTCACAGTGATTTTGACATTGGCCATGTTAGCACAGTAAAACACCCCATTGTGCTAAACAACGACGCACCTTTCAAACAAAGACACCGTCGTATACCTCCTGGAATGATCAAGGAGGTAAAAAATCATTTACAGAAGTTATTAGATACAGGGATAATTAAACCCTCAGCCAGTCCTTGGGCCTCGCCTGTGGTCTTGGTAAGAAAGAGCAATGGCAGTCTTCGCTTTTACATAGATTACAGGCAATTGAACTTGAGGACTGTTAAAGATTCCTATGCCCTTCCAAGGATTGACGAGCTGATAGACAACTTGGCAGGTAACACATACTTTTCATCACTTGACATGAGGAGTGGCTACTACCAAGTGGAAGTTGAGGATAACGACCAAGCTAAAACCGCTTTCACTACAGGTCCAAGGGGATTCTGGGAGTTTAAACGAATGCCCTTTGGTTTAACCAATGCGCCCGCGACCTTCCAAAGGTTGATGGAGCGAGTAATGGGCGAACTCCACATGGTAGACTGTTTTACCTTCATAGATGACATACTTGTTCCAGGCAAAAATTTTCCAGACCACTTAGACAAGCTTAGGCGTGTGTTCCAAAAGATCAGGGAACATAACCTAAAGCTCAATCCCCAGAAATGTTCTTTCTTTAAGAACAAAGTAGTTTATGGTGGTCATGTAGTATCTAGTTCAGGAGTAGAGACAGATCCTCAAAAAGTAGAGAAGATCAAGCATTGGCCTGTCCCAACTGATGCTGCTAAAGTAAGGGAATTTCTCGGTTTTGCTGGGTATTATCGCCGTTTTGTGAAGGATTTTTCAATTATTGCGAAACCTTTGACAAATTTACTTGTTGGCGTTATGGGCAAAAAGGGAAAGTTAGCAGCTAAATCGGCCAATTGGAAATGGGGGGAAGAAGAGCAAAGTGCTTTTAATTCCCTGAGAGATAGATTAATGTCCCCACCTATTCTTGCATACCCAGACTATGAAAGACCATTTGTCCTTCATGTGGATGCTTGTGCATCCGGTCTAGGTGCTGTGCTGTGTCAGGAGAGTGACTGGATGGAAAGGGTCATATCCTATGCTAGTCGAGGTTTGAGCCAATCTGAGAGGAACTACCCAGCTCACAAGCTAGAGTTCCTGGCTTTGAAATGGTCAGTGACAGAAAAATTCAATGATTACCTATATGGCCAGGAATTTTCTGTGCTGACGGATAACAATCCACTGACATATGTCCTAACTAGTGCTAAACTTGATGCTACTGGCCACAGATGGCTAGCTGCTTTAGCAGCTTATAACTTTACTTTGAAATACAGACCTGGAAAGTCTAACGCAGATGCGGACGGTCTATCGAGACTTGCAAATCCAGACAGACGAGAAATGAGTTCGGCAGCTGTTGAATCTCTGTGCAAGTCGGCCATTTACAGTCCATGGGTAAATGTAGTTTGTTTTTCTGCTCAAATAGTGAAAGACTTGGATGTACATGGAGAATTCAATCCCAAAGATTGGAGGAAAATTCAATTAGATGATCCCCATATTTTTCCTATTCACCGCTGTGTAACCAATGGTGAAAAACTGAGGAAAAATAAATATGCTCACAAAGAAACTTTACAACTTTACCGTTCTGTAGACAATTTCGAACTCCAACGCGGAGTACTTTACCGTTCAACGATTGTTGATGGTAAGAAGAAATTGCAACTAGTTCTTCCAAAATCATACAGAGCTCAAGCAATCAGAGGTTTGCATGACGATATGGGTCACTTAGGACGCGATAGAACCTTAAATCTCCTGAGAGATCGGTTCTTCTGGCCGCGTATGGCTACCGACGTAGATGATTGGGTACACAAGTGCACCAGATGCATTATGAGAAAAACACCATCTCATTTTAAAGCACCTTTAGTCAACATAACAAGTACACAGCCTATGGAGCTAGTCTGCATGGACTACCTCTCCTTGGAAACTTCCAAAGGTGGCTTTGAAAATATTTTGGTTGTGGTGGATCATTTTACCAAATACGCCCAGGCCATCCCAACCAAAAACCAGACTGCTAAAACTACTGCGAATGCATTGTTTAACAACTACTTCGTTCATTATGGCTACCCTTTAAGATTACACAGTGATCAAGGTGCAAATTTCACTGGCAAGGTCGTCAGCGAACTGTGCAAAATGACTGGCATTGAAAGGTCTGTAACTACACCATACCATCCCATGGGTGATGGGGTAACTGAAAGGTTTAATCAGACTCTTTTAAATTTGCTCGGTACCTTGGATCCCAAAGAGAAACCTGACTGGAAATCCCACGTAGGACCGTTAGTACATGCCTACAATGCTACCAAGCACGACTCTACTAAACATTCGCCATTCTTGTTGATGTTTGGGAGAGAGCCGAGTCTACCTATAGACCTGGCCCTGGGATTGCCAGATTTTCAGGAGGGGAAGGGAGGTCATGCAAAATTTATCGATAATCTAAGAAATACTCTGAAGGACTCTTACCAACTTGCATCAAAGGAAGCAAGCAAAGCTGCCACTCGACAGAAAACAACTTATGATAGACATGCTAGGGCTGGTGCTGTTAGGGTAGGAGATAAGAGTACTTGTTCGTATTCTTGCATATGAGGGCAAGCACAAAATTGCGGATAAATGGGAACCTGAACCTTGCATTGTAGTGGAGCAGGCAGATCCAAATGTCCCGGTTTATGTGGTTCAACCTGAAACTGGTAGTCGTGGACGTAGGACTCTGCATCGGAACCACTTGTTGCCCATAGGATCTCTACCCATAACCAATTCAGAGGATAACATGTCCACTGAGGAGCAGACTACCTGTAAGGAAATATCTGATGGTCCTAAGCAGTCCACAGATGATGCTTCATCTGATGATGATACTCCGATTCTGATAGATGATCATGGAAGTATAGATCTAGACATTTTACAGCAAGAAATAGTAGATCCTGTGATTGATCCAAATAAGTCCTTATCAGACATAGCCACTCACGATAATATAGTTAGAGATGCTCAGCCTATCGCTGGTGATGAACCACCTGCCTTGGACGACGAGCAAGACATGCCTCAAGCAAATTTGAATGAGGCAGATGTTGATGACCATGATGTTTTACCGCCAGTATTGCCAGAAGCAGACTTGGATCTCCCTAGACGATCGAAGCGTGATCGTAGACCACCAGCTTGGTTAAGGTCGGGTGATTTTGTTCAGTCACTTAATGCTTCTCCACCCATTCCAGACTGGCAACAGAAAGCTGATTATTTGACAACTTTAATGAAACAGTTTGGCCCATCCGAAGATGCATACAATGCTCTAATAAACATTATATCAAAGGGCTAAGCAAGGGCTATGACTAGTAATAATTTTTTTAACATTGCCAGTGATGGAGACATCATTTTTTAATTGAGGGGAGTATGTGGCAGAGGCTTTTTCACCAGGTGTCATGGCTTTGGAAAGTCATGAGCGACATCTGGTGAATAGCCTGTTGCAACTTCCTGTCCGTGATTTACAATTTGCAATCCTGTTTGGGAGCAAATCTTCAGTGTTAATTTCTTTCACGTTTAACCTTCGACGAGTGAGCATGTTAACACCAGTGCTCACGGTTACAGCGTCATGGGTGGAGTGAAATTAGGTATGTGTTGAGCATTACTATCTAAGCGAAATTATTAAGTTTTTATTTATATCGCTCTAGTCACTATTGCATTGTTCTTAATTGTTAATATTGTTATCTGCAGATATTGTGATTTGTGTGACTGTTCGGCGGCTTAGGCAGCCACTGAACTCTGCCAATTCTAAAGTGGGGTGAGTTTAATTATCATCCATGTTTAAACAAATGAATTTAAATAAGACATTTAAATTCAAACTTGTACCGGTATTGTTACTGACATTAATTTTGTATTTGCAGGTTTTCTTTTCTTGTTCTTTATTTGATTGGTTTGGTCGTTCATGTGATCGGACTTAATAAATGTTCATCTGACCAAATGTGAAGATATATTGTTACGAGTTGTTTACACCCCGCTGATTGAACCCACTGAACACTAATAGGGTAGCTGTCAAACGAGCTTACCGGAGGATCACAACACCACCCCCTGGAGACAGTCCCCTGTGACACGTTCACAACTGAGTCATGTGACCTGCAGTCATGTGACCTGCAGTGATGGCGCCACCTGGTGACCAAATAGCTGAACGCCACAAGAAGGGTTATGGACACCCACCTGGTGAACCAGGGTTTAATTACCTCTTTACACATCACACTGTGTATATAGTGTGATGTGTGTAGTGTGATGTGTGTGGTGTAATGTATGTGGTGTGATGTGTGTAGTGTGCTGGGTGGTGTGTGTAGTGTGATGTGTGTGGTGTGATGTATGTGATGTGTGCGATGTGATGTGTGTAGTGTGTTGTGTGTAGTGTGTAGTGTGATGTATGAGTGTGATGTGTGTGGTGTGGTATGTGTGGTGTCTGTAGTGCGAAATATGAGTGTGATGTGTGTAGTTTGATGTATGTGTGTGATGTGTGACCTCGGCCCACTTTGGTGACTTGGGCCCAAAGTGGTCTAAGTGACCTCGGCCAACTTTTCTGAGGCAGTGTTACTGGGCCGAGGTCACCAAAGTGGGCCGAGATCGCCACTTTGAAAATATTTTATGTAGGCCTATGTATTTCACAAGGCACAATAATGAAATTAAAAGACGATAAGGTATGTGACTTTATGTTTGTTTCGAGTTTCACTATGTATTAAAATGATCTTATTTTGCATAACAGATAATGCTGGTGTTAGGCAAAAGTATAATAACACATCCCTCGATTGCTACTTTTTATTATGTTATAAATGTTTGTGGAATTAAACTATTGATATTTGGATATAATTTATCTGTACCACATACAAATATATTTTTTATATTGTTATTATTATTATTCAATCCTATGCCTCAACCATTCACACCTTAGCCTGAAAATCACGACGATTAGATTACGGCACCCTTCAAATCCCGTGGTGAACAATATATGGCGTTAACATAAAAATTGGCGCTCACGCCCTACCATTTATTAGGCCAACTCACGGAAGTAAAATATATCACAATAAAATGTAATAAAGTGAATGAACATTATATAAATGGAGTAGTGATGTAAAGTAAATTGAATGGGACAAACAATTTTTAATATAAATGCTCGAATAAATGAATGAATGATAATGACAAGTATTGGATCAGACGACCTGAAACACAAACTACATAGCATTTTGTCAAAATCTGAATCGAAATCTGAATCTCCTACCACCATCACCCTTAATCTGGTCGATGCTGCCCCACTTTTCCGCAGGCCTAATCACCATTACGCAACATCATAACTGTAAACGTTGTCGGGGAGACAAACGTTGGCTAATCCCATTGACCCTATTAGTCCTGTCGCGTGTCAATTGCCGCGGTTTTGTCTTAATGGCTAAGTAAACACAATTTGGCTGTAATGTTTTAGCTCAAACGTAGATAGGGTTATTCAACAGGTAATTTCTACGCTGTTTTTATGGTTAACACCTTCGTAACAAAATATCGATAGTAAGTCTGTACTAAACATATTAATGGATCATATATTATATAAATATTAAAAAAAAGCTATATTATATGACTATGTAGGCCTACATAAAATACATATCATTTATGTATTTTTATCAATTCCTGTAAATGAAAGTTGATAGAAGTTATGAAACAAACCGGTCTCACTAATTAATTGCATGGGAATGTGGAAGTCCAGGAAAGTCATAATTACTATTATTATTGAACTATAGTTGGGGAGATTAAGGCGACACAATAAGGCTAAAATCATTAAAAAATCTGTTTTTTATTTTGGGTTCTTATGGCTATAAGATGTGAGCATGTTCAAAGACTAGAATTAAATATCAACGTAATCGTAATTAAATAGTAAGTAGTAATTAGTAATAACAGCCTTTTTGTAGAAACACTATATAAGCAACAACGACCACGGTAGCTAATAAAGACAACACAAACACTGGTGTCACACCCTTAGAAGACCAGTCTAAAAAGACTAAAGACTTATTATACAAGCAAACGAAATAAAATTACAGCAGATTCGGTTTTAAATATATACATGCTTGCTCGTCTGTTGGCATCACAAGTACATTTATCGTATATAATATATAAAAATCATGATTTAATTTATTGTGAAGACGAAATTCACAGCTCCCCGTGAGCTAAGATGTGAATGAATGCCATGGTAGCTGAATGGTTAAAATAATTTATCTCACATTCCCACTTCACTCATCATTTGGTGATATCACATTGACATTGGTGATTTTATATATACATTTAATATATAATATCCCTGTAGAATAATGTTGAAAACAATATATCTCAAATATTTTGACATGACTTTAAATATTTATTACATAGCCGTGACATCTTTTCCGAGGAATCTATTGTTGTATTAGTTCTATCCCAAATGTTTTTCAACATGAATGAGACCGATCTCAACCACACTGTCCGAAAAAAACCATAACTGTGGAATGACTGTGTGAAAATTGAGCCGAGCATGCGATCTTGTAGCTGAAATGCTACTGATTTGACGGTTTAATATTCGCTAGAATTAGCGCGAGAAAAATCAATTTATCACATGTGCTGGTCACAGTGTAAGCGTATGGATGGATGGCTGCTACTGGGCCGCTTACTACATGAACAAGCGCCGCCATCATAGTAAGCCATACCGATGTAAGTGACGCATTTTTTAAAATGTCAGAAAATATTCGTGATATGACTCATGAAAATCACTTCTTTTGTCATATAATTAAAGGGTCTAGTAAAATAGATGTATTTATATCTATTCTAGAATGAAAAATTGCTCAATATTGGCATGACAATGGACCTGTATTGTTAAAGAGCTCAACACCCTGACTGGGATAGTATGCTCTGTTGTGGGCCTATATTAAGCCAGTGACAGGTAATGTATTGGAAGTATGAGATAATAAAAAATCAATTGATTATAGAATTGGTATGTATTCGCCCAGTTTTTAAATAATCTGTGGCATATATTGTATCTTGGCTTTCTAAAAACGTTACAAGAATGTACACTCAATCACTGTCCCCCTCTTTAAAGAGCATGTTAAAACTTGTTTTTGATTTTTTTTTTAAATTTCTCACCCAGTGAATTTCTTTGTGCTATAACCACACTCATTTAGAAGGATCCATATATTTGCTTTGTGCGCCAGGGTGCATAATTGTTTTATGCATCATTTATACTTACAACTACCTAAACTAAGACATTTGTTGATGTAAGTCTATTAAATGAAAAAATACAGATTATTTCTTGAAAAAATGCTGATCATTTACTAAATAGGCCTACATTTGCTTAGTGCCTCAGGGTGTTAAGCTGTTTTAATTTCTCATTTGCTATTTACTGCCTAAACTAAGGCATTACCAATATTTGCTCTTGATGTTTCAGATATAGGCAGACCACTTCAAACTATGCAATATCGTAACCCCGAGATATTTAACACTTTTAACTTACTTTTAATATACCTCTTCTGCTACAGGTTGTAAAATGCTTATTTAGTTATTAGGACTGGCCTACGTCCCGTATCCTATTAAGTTTACTTTGCCTGAGTTTGTGTCATTTTTAGGGGGAAGAAGGGTACTGTGTGTGGGAAACGGTTCACATTTCTGTACACAGGTCCTTATGAACAGGTGCAATATAACGTTTTATGTCCTTAGGTTAAGTAATTTTATCTTTACCAAGTGTTCTGAAAAAAAATATTCACGATTATATTTGTGGTTAAGAGCTTAAACGGTTTTGGTTGGTATAATGTTGGCCCAGCGTCGCAGACGGTGGCCCAGCGTTACATCAGGAGGGCGGGGGCCCTAGGGTAGTGGTTAGCACCGCTGCCTTTCACGCCAGAGTCCGGGGTTCGGTTCCCGGTCTCGGCGGTTTGAAAGAAACAAAATTGTTTCTTCCCCATCCACGTGTGAAAGTTAGTATTGTGGGGAGCCTCCGTGACCGAGAGGTAGCGTGCTCGGCCTCAGACCGCCAGGGCTCGAATTTCGAATCCTGTGTCTGGAGGACAGTGTCATCTCAATCATCTCACCATCCTCAGGAGGTTCTCCTGGCCCAGTTTAGCCTATATGTGCACAAAGGTGGCCTAAAGCCCGATTCATTTCATTTCATTTTGTTACATCAGGATTGGGCCAATGTATTGTGTTATCTGGTGTTTCTGGCGACGGGATGTTAAAGCATCATCAGCATAGTGCAGCAGTCAGAAAACACGGTCCAATCACCCAATGCTGTTTCAATGACTGACCACCCTCGAAGACTGTGGGTCAACATTGAAACAGCATTGGATGAATGCCACGTATTTGCACAAAGTATACAACAGACCCGGTGATATATTATTGTTATTGAACTTGTCTCCTTGGTTCCTTCCTTAACTATATCCTGGACATTTAGGATTCTGGCCCATGAGGAAAACCAATACACTAATTGTTTGTATATAGCACTCAAACAGACTAAAACCGGGCCTCGGAGTTCGGGTACTCCTTTTCTAGTTTATCCATGTGTTTAATATTAATAAACCATATCATTTTGAAACAGAATTTGGTCTATGCTCAGTCTTGAAAATCAGTCAGTCATCGATAAAAAATCACTCCAGTCGTCATACACACACACATACTCGGTTACACTATCCCTCATCTACAATACGCGATTGTGCGAGAAAAACAAGTTGGTGGAAGATAGAAAACGTCTAGAATGAGTGTCGTTATATAAACAGGAATGTAGATGGGGATCATCGGTTACGATACAACAGTTCTAATGGCTGATAAAGAGTAAATATATCCTTACAGTATAGTACAGCTCAAAATTAACGCAGATAGGTCACTTTAAAGGAAAAAACAGTAAAACAATGTGTTACCTGAACTTTGAACATGTATTTAACAAATGTGCAATAATTTTCAGTTGTTGTGATAAAATAAATCACGCTGTGACAAGCCATCACCTATCGTAGAAAAGGACTACAGAACGTTCATTCCTGGGAATATGAATGATGTGCATCTCACGTTAAGTGAAAAATTCTATACCAACCAATTACTAGCGAATGAAACATATATATTCAAACATTACATATATCATTAAAACATAAATAAGTTTATACAGCAATCGACAGGGTGCACACACGTCCCTGTGCGGTCTCTGTCTGTTCTAGTGACAGACATACATTCATAGTTCAATTTATCAGGAGTGTCACCATTATATATACATGATAAATGTTAAAGAGTCACCAACTTTCAGTTGACCAGTCCCGTTGTCGTAGGGAAAATCAATAATAAGAATTGCATTATGGTAATAAAGAATGTAGCATGCAATTCATTTGAGATAAAAACCTATGTAAGGTAAAGTTTCAATAATGAATGTAAACACGTCATTTAATATGTATTCAGTTTGGCATAATGGTGCAGTAAACTGTATTTCTAACCTATATCTCATTGATGATTTTTTGTTTAATATTTTCAGCAACCTTTGACGCGGCCTCTTTACTGATTATGCCAGTAGAGTAAGTAAGATTCCATGAAAAACGTTTTTCAAAATACATAAGGTGAGTAGAAAACAGCGGCCTGGGTCCTTTGTCTATAGAGGTGCAGCCATATATAGCAATAACCCGAACAGGAGAACAATCGTCTCGGTCCAAAAATGAGCAATTTCCCAAGTTTCCAAAGGTAACCAGGCAAGTAATAGTTTGGGGCCCTGAAACCACAGCATCAATTGGCACCATGCTCATAAGAGCAGCAAGCTGCATTCGTTTTTCAATTCGGGCCAACAAATCTTCATGGACATCCTTTTTGCAACATTGAGCTACATTCCAGAAAGTATATTTTTCTTCAGGAATTGTAAATTTACTCCTAAGAACTGAGAAGTAGCTCGCAACTTCTGGGTAATTGTTGCTCTCCTGATTATATTCAATGTAAAATGGACGAAGACTGACAGTGGTGTGAAATCCAACCTCACCAGAAATAGCTAATTTATCAGCTAATATTGTGAGTGTTGCCGCTTGGAAAGCTGCAAGAGGTGAAACAGAATGAGCTTTACATGAATTCAAAAACACTTTAGTTTCTTTTTTGGTAAAGACCATTGGAACAGTACCAGTTCTATCAACAGTGTTCGGACGATTCTGTAATTTCTCGATCCACATATTTTTATTGTTGCGTACAGCTCTTCCCATCATCGCCCCTGCGAGGGATGGAAACAAGCTGATGAATAGTTGACAGAGTTTAAGTGAAAATGGGCGTTTACTTTCTACTTCAGCTATATCACATAAAGACTTGGGGAGAGGTAACGACTCTAGCTTGTCAGAACTTTTAGATCCTTTTAATTCGTCTTCCAAATTTGATAAAGTTTCATTAATTAAGCGTACCATTGAATTACCATCACATATAGCATGATTAAACACAAAAATCAAGGCGCATTGATGAGATAAGTTAATATCTGTCTGTTGGTGTTGAATGTTTGGCAAAAACTTTACACGCCACAATGGACCTTCTTCTCTATTCATTTCAGTCTCAAAGAGTTCTTTATCCATTACATCCAGCCATACTTTATCAGGAAGTTCTTCCAGTTTGATAGTTATATTTTCCATCGGCACGAACCAGTCACTAGCGATTCCCCTACTAATACACTGTTTTACTTTCATCCGTAAGAGCGGGTGTCTCTCAGCTAATCGATGCAAAACTCTCTGTACATTCTTGGCTGATATTGGTTTCTCGGATGCAAAAATCACAGTCCGCACAACATGCATGATGCTTTTCCTACTCAAATTCATCACCACTTGTTCGATGCTTCCTAGAGGCCTTCCACCCATAACTTCATTTTGAACTTCATTTTTCTTTGGATAAAATCCGAGGAGCCATACCGTAGTTGAAACCACAGCAAAAGTGCATATCAAAATTCCAATCATATTACCTGGAATAACGGCACATATAATCAAACATCGTTAAAAAATGATCATAATTATTTTTTATATACACAGACAAATATTGTTAGACAAACGCCTACTTTAGTTTTTATTCAATTTGTTGAAAATGCAATCAGACTAATATACAAAGTGACCGGCCTTCGTGACTACTGTGAATAAAACATTAATTGGGACAGACGGTTTAAATTTGCTAGTCGTCTGTGACAATGTGGGTATAAGCACTATTTTTTTTATGTGTTTAAAAAAATACATGATTTCCGACACTGTTATTATACTTTACTAAGTTGATTGCTTCGTGTTGAATAATATATAGACATCTATCCATGTGTAAATGATTATCATAATAATGTCAAAGTCTAGTGTCTACAAAGTAGATCTAAATGGCCGAAATAATTGGAAAATTGCTTCTGTCAGAGGGCACAAAGCGATATGGGTATTTGCTCTTAGGCTTAGCTATACGTATCTACAACCATTTATTGAAAATAGCCCATATCTACATACTGATGATGGGTAATGTGTATATCAGTCAGCCAGGTCATTTCCATTAATTTGAAAATCATAATTGTATTCCATGCATTTTATTTGTAAAGGGATAAGCGTACTGACATTATTGTTTAAAAGTAATGCACCAATTGTTTGTATTTGGTGTTGACTGATCAAATTCACGTTAAAAAATATGTTATATGCCTAGCCTACTGATAATCATTAGGTGGGCTGAGCCTAGTTTAATTATCCCATTCCAAAGTCTAAACATATTAAATAATGCCTATGTTTGACAACAATCTAGACCATTTCCGCATATAAATCAAGCTAATGTGTACCTCTAAACGAAATGTCACAGCTTTATAATTTAAGTCAGACTTTAATCTGCTGATATTTCATTTTTCTGATTCACGTGGTACAAAGTTAAAGAGCAAATCAACGCGTGAGTATAATAAGACGAGACTATTACACTGACATGTCTTAATGATAACTTACCTTTGGCCACAGTATCCGACGCTTACCCAGCGCTAAACCAACATTGGATCAAATCCTCGTCATTGCTGCAATTGCGATATTATGACACGATAGAGAAGAATGTGTGTCCTAAAATATGTTATGTGATCTGTCAGAAAGTCGGCCGGCACTTTATCTGGGATTTATTTATCAAATTTATATATGGCAATTACGTTTGAGTATTTCGAATAAATGCACCTCCCCCCCCCCCCCCCACTCATTAATCTTATTAGTAAATACGCCTTCGTGGTAAATTTATCAAATTTGAATATGGATTTAATGAGGTCTGATCGCGTTATCATCATATTTGAGGCACGTTTGGGGTAATCAACAAAATGGCTTTTAAACCTCACATCGCGCGGATCGACTTTAGTAAAAATAATTATTTATAATGGCCGTAGACCCGGTCACATAGGTATTCAAATGAATTAGAAAGAGCTAACAAATACATTTATGAAGATTATGAATTGAATAAAACTCTTTGGTCTCCATGTTTTACATAAAAATATTCAGCGCTTTAAGGGTTAAAATAATGCACTTTTGTTTCTCACATGAAAGCTCAGAACACCCATTAACCCTTAAATATTTATACGTCAGAATCTGACGTCTGTAGACTTCAGATTTTGACGTATAAAGACGGTCCCAACATTGATAGAATGAAAATATTTCTGGTGGTCGCAGGCCCATAACATAGATATTCAAATGAAGTGGAAAGAGCTGACTAAGACATTTATTGTGATTTTAAATTGAAAAAAACCTTCTCATCTCCATGTTTATACACACATATTCCAGCGTTTTTTTATATTTAATTTCATTTATTTTACTAGGCTCACACAATATGTATGGCACCACATTCAATGAGTCAATAGCACGGATGCCGTATCCCATTCCATCTTATTAACCCTTAAAGCGCTGAAATATTTTCGTACAAGCCATGGAGACCAATGGGTTTTTATCAATTTGAAATTATCATAAATATCTTAGTTAGCATTTGAAATTATTTGAATGTCATGGGTCTACGACTATTAAAATATTACTTACTCTTGCAATGCAGGGATCGACTTTAAACATCAGAATCTGACGTCAACAGAAGTCAGATTCTGACGTCTGAAGTCGATCCCCGCGCTGTAAGGATTAAGATAAGTCTACACATAATACTGTAGATCTGGTAATTTTCGGGTGTTTTAATTTTCGCGAATTTTTTATTTTTGCACTTTTCGCGGGTTTAGAACTCGCGAATTTCCATTTTCTGTAGTAGCGCTATTATAATAATAATTTACCCGAAATTTTTGAATTCGCGAATGTGTCCTCCACGCGAAATTCGCGAAAATTAAAACCTCACGAATATTAGGCCCCCTACCAGATCTACAGTTAATCAACCACATGCAGTTCAATCGTCCACCAACTGGTATTTAATGAATATTATTCAGGAGCATTAGTGTCCAAGCGGGTGTGATTTGTACGGAACCTGACCTGGCTGACATCAAGTATGCTGGAATGGCTTGTGTAGGCGATCCATAATTAGGAGCTAATGGTACGTCCAGCATCTCGATTAGCCGTGGTACAAGAAATCATGGAATATTATTATCAGTTTAACCCCTATCCTGCTGATCACGACTATTGCGGCTTTTAACCAATCCTAATAGTCGAACAAATAATTGATATTGGCAACGAAATCTGTGTCTAAACATCAAGATCTGCAAATATTTGTGCTTAAATTAAACAAATATGAGTAATTTTCAGCCACTTGAAGTTGTGGGTCGCGGTAGCGAGACACAACTTCGCGTGGCTTAAAATTTAAATAAATTACCCTAACGGGATAATGGTTAACACTCATTTCCCTACGGCATATCATTTATTTTGTTGATTATAGGATTACATAGTAGAATAAATTATAAGCTAATAATTATAATATGCACCACACGTTCAATAACAGGCATGTTCATCTACATCGTAAGCATAAATTAAAATACCCTTTATCTGATTCGATCACACTGTAAGGAAGCTTCACTGGCTTCACAGTCATGTTACTATAGCCTGTGTGCAATGGTGGACGCTGATAAGGCAATGTCGCTGGCAATTTTCAGCGTCTTCCAGTATTGAATAAAATGGGAGGTCGCCCACTTTCAAATATGAACCAACGTTACACAATGTACTCGATAAACGACGGAACTTCATGTCGTGATTCGAATTTATGCTTAAATCTATGACGTGCTCATCTGAAAAACAACATTTATCTTTGAAAGCTGTTAGCGCTGGTAATATTTATTTTAGATATTAACAATCTGATCTCCACTGACACATACAGCATACGATATACTTTCAATAAATGTAAATGATTGGAAATTGATACAACCACCCATCAAAATGAGCTCGTTGCAAAGTTTTACTTTATATATATTACACCATGGTTTGTTGCTAACCCTTTGACCACCAAATTGTTTCATTGTAATTTTTACCCATTTGAAGTTGTGTCGCGCTGACGCGATTCACAACTTCAAGTGAGTGTAAATTATTCAGATTAGACAAAATGAAATTCAACATTTTTTACGGATGAATAGTAGAGACCTATTATATAATAATAGTGTCTGAATTCAAAGATTAAAGGAGGTGCTTTCAATATAACTGCAATAGAAATGCCCCAAGGAGTCAGCTATTCAATTTGCTGCTTGCAATAGTTTCAGGATAATTTGAATATATTTTTAGCCGAAATTTCCACCATAATTATGCTACTTAGTTTCATTACTTTTCCTCACTATGGCGTCGTATCACATTTCTGCGCAATATGGTTTTATGTTTCCCATGCTTAATTCGTTTAATACAGATAGACCATACAATATTATTCGAATTTCGAAATCAAAGGGGGGGGGGGTGAGGATGGCGTCATTATTTTGGAAATAGGCAAGCCCTATGTATCCCAAAAAAAAAGTGTTATCTTAAATATGTTTTGACGTAATTTATTTATAAATGTCGAATATATGGATTATTTTTCCATTTGGTCATCTTAACAAAATCACCCTTTCTATACATGTTGTCACTTTATCAATCGGCAAATTTCAATTTTCCCATTTTTTTCTTTCTAGGGTGTCGTATTTCTATCTATTATCACAAAAACTATTTTGCTAAATAGTAAATGTCGAATATATTTTTTCGATGACTTAGTATCACATCTCTGCGCTATAGATAAGGATTTATTTTCCATGAAAAAAATATTTTTAAATGATTTTATTTTTGTTTTTGTTTGCCTATTGTTGTCTTATATTGTATTTTTTTCGAGCACACACATACAACATTACAACCTGTCTCAAATGTTGCCCCGATATATGCTGGACACAGCACAATTGGTTCAGTCCATTAACTGATAAACAAAATGGTGTAAGCGAAATTTAAAAAAATATGATTGCTGGCCTCCAGACTATAAATATCCAAATAATATATAGTAATTTACAAAAAAAAGCCTTGGCATTCAAAGTGTCATTTTATAATATTTTTGCTCTCGATAAAGTATATAAACACCAATATAAGACTAGCATAGAATATTTGTATTAAATATAATAATAATTATCCAGTACATGTATATCTATATTATTGTACAAACATTCCAGGTATTATTTTATATATCATTTTTATCATCCATAAACATGCAAACAAAAACTGCGGTATGAGATGCGCATAACATATTTATAGTAAATATCAGCACATTTGAAATTTACCGCATATCCTAAGGGGTCTAAGTTAAAAAAAAAACAAACATTCGAGAAAAACTCTGATTGGTCAGACACCATCCACCTACCCCCATAAAACAACAACACAAAAAACACACAATAAAAATCCGATTTGGGGCTTGACCCACCTACTTCCGAGTTTTCCTCGGATTTTCGAATTTGTTTTAACTTGACAAGACCCCTGTAGCCATAGAAAAAAATGAAAACATATTTTTTTAACTTTAACTTCCAGTTCCCCGGGGGCATAATTTATTAATGGAGACACTTTTTACGAATTAACTACCTTGTTAGTAGCATTCAACAAAAATTAGTTCCAACTTGACACGTATTTTATTTTGCTTAGCTTTTTCGAGGAAAGCGTATCGATAAGAAAGAAAATATTCAAAATGAAACTTGGGCAAAAGCATTTTCCTAGTACCGGCGCATGTGGCTGAGAGGTATGACTAAAATGTATTGAAGACAAAAAAAATTTAATAGGTAAACATTTTTTTGCATTTTAGTCGATTTCTTTTAGTGTCCTTCTAAAACATTCAAAATCGGGCCTCAATGCTTAAAAGTACTGTTTTAAGAAGTTAGACGACTGTTCGTCGTGAGTACATCCACACACTCACATCATATATCATTTAAAAAAATGTTATGTTATAGAATGAAAACTATACTATGATAGTACTATGATACTATGATATATATATATATATATATATATATATATATATATATATATATATATATATATATATATATATATATATATATTTCAATACCATATATTATTTTATGAGTCAAGTAATAATATGAGGTTAAGTACTATTATGAGTTATATAAATATACCTCAATATAAAAAATGTCCATGTATATATTCTTTTTGTCAATTATTTCCATAAAAACACATCAATCATGTAACATGTTTTATTTCAAAGTGATCAATCCTGATGTAGATGTTTGTAAAAATTATATGTTGCTGTCAGATATATTGTCAGATTTACCATGTACACGAATTTAAATATATGCTATTATTACTATTTTATATTATTTAAGTAAATGAATGATACGAGTTATGTAGATATCATTATATTATTTAAATAGATGTATATATCAATGAATGTTTATGTATGAGGGCCTCACGGCGGATGAGCTATGCTCAGTGGGATGGTACATGGATGTATGTATGTTTTTAATTTTTCTCGATTTTTTACGTTGTTGTATATACCTGTACCATCAGTAAATAAAGACTTTATTATTATTATTGCTATCTAATATCTATTCTAAACACATATTAAGTGGATGACAAAAAATCAATCTTTTGTCACAGAAATATAGCAAAAAGAAAATGGCGGCCATTTTCAGCCCTAAGAACTTATCTATATGGTCTAGGGTGAAACCTTGCAAATGGGTATATACAAACTTTTTTCGCGGATTATTGATGCATGATATGTTTCGAATTATATGAGCAAGTATGGCAGACTGGCACTTTTGAGTATTTTTAATTATCACTAAAAATTCAACATGACTGCCAACTCATGAAAAATCGACGTATAGTCACAATTTAGGGTAGAAAATGTGGGTGTCAGAGCTGAAAATTTGCCTGAGTATCCCTCAATAGTCATATATCGCTCTCCTATAATATCCCATGAATCCTATGTCGCGTTTGGCCAAAAACGGTAAAAATCCAAGATGTCGGCCAGCGGATATTTTGAAAAAAATATATATTCAACTAGTAATTCGATAATCAAGTGTGATATGTCATTTCTGACTAATTTTGGGGTGTGGAACCCATTTCTGAATCTCAAGTTACAATTATAAGCCACATGGAGGTCAAAACATGATTACCATCGGTTATAGTGAAATACAATGATTTTTACTAATAGTTCAATAGCTACATTAGTATCAATAATGTCATTCTAGAAGTGAAAAGTGAAGACGTCAGATTTTGAGTCTAAAGACGGTCTCCGCGCAGAAAGGGTTAAGATAACTTTTAGGTATGTGAGCTTTTTCACATACAAAACTGCGAGCACTAGCGAACACCCCCCCCCCCCAATTTTGAATATTTTATCTCTGATACATTTTTGATCTGTCGCCAATAACTCGTAGACAATTAAATCGTAGGACGACTTGAAGACTAACATTATATAATTCAAATTGGGGGATAATCACATCCGATTTTGGTCGCAAACTCGTTGCAATGTCAGCATGCACTCATCCTCCTGGCAGCAAGTCTTGACACAGCGAGGCCGTCAGGCCAAGCCTTGCTGAATTAGCCATACCATCCACCTATTGGGGTAGGGAGGGAGATTTAAATATTGAATATTCATTAGTTTTTCAAAAAATGTCTTTTTAATGTTGGCCCGCTGTCTGCGACGTTGGCTCACCATTAATTCAACCCTCATGCACGTTGCGGTGAGATGTGGTGGTCTGTGTCTGAGACGTTTCCGGTGAGCTACTCGGCCAGCAGACATGTGTTGTTTAATGTAGGGCCGGTGTCGTAGACAGTGGCCCCACATTAAAACAACACTCATGCCAGAGGTCAAACTTGGGTCAAACAGAAAAAATATTTTTTGAAAGTCACCACTCCAATAGGCGGATTCAACCCTGTTTCAGCAAGGTCGGTCTACGACCTCAGGAATAGCCAGCCTTGCAGAGGAAGATGCATGCACTGAATTTTCAATCAATATTTTGCAACGTAAGCTAGTATAAGAATGTGAATGACACTATGTCTGTAACAAATAAGATACTTCAATCTAAAAGCAAAATACATGTGAACTGTAGATAATGGAGTAGTGAAGCGATATCATTCATTATCATGGTTATGTTCGGCTTCAGTTTGATAGAATATTATGATCAGTTATGATTAGAGTTTTCCACAGTGACGATTTCTACGGTGTCGTAATATTCACCAGATGGCAATGTTGACATTCTCTCACGCGTATTAGTCACCAGGTGGTTGCACTGTACATCCTTCACACATATTCCATATTAACAGATTAAGGATGTATATAACTGATCATGGTGAGACATTCAGACCTTCAGAAATATTTTCGCAAATAAAAATATCGTGATTGATTTAAATAATCAGCTTGAACCAGTTTATTCAGTTTGTTCAGGGGTGTGCACAGGGGGTGGGGGGGATAGGTCAGGACATATGTGCCCTTCAAGGTGCGATTTTGTTTTAATTTCCAAGGACTCGCCACATTGTCGTGGATCATCATGGCTTATCAATACTGCCGTGCAATGCTAAGGACGCTGGCCCAACATTGATACAACATCGGGTGAATGTCTCGTGTTTAATTAGACATACCATTAAATTTGGAAGCAGAAAATGAAGGATAAATGTGAAAAATACGTGTTTTTTAGAACGGTCGAACAAAGGACACCAAATGTTTTTTGGTGTCCTCTCAATAATGTCATGTGCGACCGCAGTGAATGATTTTCTTGGTGTCCTGTGTGCGACCTTTTTTTCGCGTCCTTACTTTCTAGTATCGATTTCAATGTTACGACAATTTCGTGTCCTATGTTACGACCACTTTCGTGTCTCACAATGTTTTGTGATGATAACTTTTCACTGGTTTGTTGGTTTAATCACCAATTTTCACGAAACTATATTAATATAGATACAGACGAGATCCAACACTGATTCTGCTATTTTGTGCATCTTTGTGAAATAAAAACACTATATATGAGCGGTCGAACGGTCGTACCATATTTTCACCCCCTATACAAATACGTTATTCTTTTTGTTCCATATTGTTTTGTATACAATTATGTAAAGCACATACAACCCGTGTACACATGGATGTATACACACTAATTTGAACACTAAATGGCGACTACTGTTCAAGAAAATGACATCAGAAGAAAATGCATTTAGGACACGAAAATGTTATGTTCAGTTAAAGTAATAATTAAACCCTTTTACTTGGTTTTCATTTGTTTCTGCATCTGCATCATATTATTTGGCTTTTTAGTTTACTTTTCAAGCAATTGTGGCAAGTTATTAAAACTTAGTAGCTGTCAATAGGACACGAAATGTTACGACCACCATAGCTTAATAGATTTCATAAAAAAAGGCTCTAATTATTATAATTTAGCTGCTAATATATGTTTTTTATATAAAATTAGTTCTTCCTCTACAGATTTGTCCGTAAATTGATTAGAAACAAATAATTGGTGTCATGTGATAAACAATTGTTCTGGGTACGGTTTGAAATGTCCTATTTATTCGCATCAAATAATGCATAATAAAACAGTAAAAGTTGCCATAGTTATTAAATGAAATGATCATATTATTTACATTTAAAAGCTCTTCCAGCTTCTTTAGTTTGTTTAGAATTTAAAGTATTAAAATATTCCCAAGTTTGCATAGAGAAATATCATTTTTGTCTGTTACAAAAAAATACCCCATTTTCGACGCACCTTTTGAGAATAGTCCAAATATTAGTTTACCCATCGGTCTATTAACCCTTAGATCACTGAACTATTTAATTTAAATTTTCAGTCATTTGAAGTTGTCTCGCTACCGCGATACACAACTTCAAGTGACTGAAAATGTATGGTATTTGTGAGAGTTAGGCCCCAGTATATAATAGTGTTTCAAGATTGAAGGCATATTTTACTGCGAGCGGCTCGTTATCATGGATTGTACAGGTGCTAATAGAAACACAGAATGTCTACTCCAGTCGATATTCTCCAGACTCGTCCCTTCCATCCCTGAAGGAAACGAATCTGGCAGTTGTCATTTCCCGCTAATATAGGCTCATTTCCTGAAAGTTCCGATCGCTCATCAAATTCCTGCGCGTCTCTGTACTTGAGGTGCGTGCTTCCGGGGCCTTGGTGCAGTGGTTTAACCCTTTCACCACTGAAGCCCGTTTTTATGTGCTGAATGCCATAGCATTCAGCACATAAAAACGGGTTCAGTGGTGAAAGGGTTAAGCTGCCTGCTGGGAAAATCGGAGATCGCGGGTTTGTCCCTCGCTCAGGCATTCAAGCTTCAAAGAAGCAAGTGTTTCTTCCCCGCTCACCCGTAACGATTCAGTATTGTCGGGAGCCTTCGTGAACGAGACGTAGCGTGCTCGGCCTCAGACCGCCAGGGCTCGAATTTAGAATCCTGTGTCTAGAGGTCAGTGTCATTTCATTCATCGCACCACCCCCAAGAGATTATCCAGACCTAGTTCAGCCTATATATGCAGTGAGGTGGCCTAAAACTCCATTAATTTATTTTGTCCTTGAGATTGCGGACATTCATAATCCGTTTAAATATTCCTCTCCCGTCCTGTTGTTCTGATATTTTCAATCAATTAATTCATGACTTGTTTTTTTATAAAAATGACCGGTTCATCTGCGTAACTTAATATGGCGAAACAAACTTATTGGTGCGCATTTTCAGACAAGAAACAGAAGACTGGTATATACCTGCCTCATCAGCGAGATCATCGTCTTGTCAAAAAATAGATTTTTGTTAATATTACTGACATTACGACTACAATAGGTCTACTGAAAGTCTTGATGCCCCCTCCCAAATTACGTCCAACGTTTACGTACTTCAGCTTTTAAAGATCTATTATCACAGATCCTGGGTACTGTTTCAAACAATCTTATATTCCGAAAACTCTACTGGCAGTGAAATTATTATTACAAGCAACCTGCGAACCGTGGCTTGACAAAAGTGTGCAAAAGGTTATTGTAATAATAATGAGTTCATATCGGCTCTGAATGTGAAGGTCTTCCAATCATTGTTTTCTAGAAACAATCATTCTCCCCGTACAAGACATGTCACACGCGGTCTTGGGTCAAGACCTCAACAGATAATTTCCAGGAAAAAAAAGTTGTTGTTTTCTGCTCCTGGCTTTATCTTGACCATTACAGCGCGGGGATCGACTTTAGTCGTCAGAATCTGACGCCTGTAGACGTTAGATTCTGACGACTTAAGTCGATCCCCGCACTGTAAGAGTAAAAATATTTAGAATGATTGTAGGCCCATAACATAAAGGTATTCAAATGAATCAGAAACAGCTAACTGAGTTATCTATGATGCTTTCAAATTAAAAAAACCTCTTTGGTCACAATGGTTTATACAAAATACTTCAGCGCTGTAAGGGTAAGTACAATCTTATCGCATGTCGTGCTGTCACTGGTCAACATCCATCCACGTTTGACCCTTTAAGTTACGAAGCAGTACCCTGTAAGATAGCGACGTCTTCCTTCTCTGCACATGTCATATACTTGCATAGATTGCAAGATTATCCGTCAGAATATTTTTAACAATTTGAAGACCTCCTTGTCAACATGTCATCAGTGCCAGGAGAGTTATTTATTTAGAATATTTTTATTTACATCTTGATACGCCATCTAGTCAAACGGACGATGTTACTGATTTATAATCGACTTTTGGCCTCAATCAGTACGTACATTTGCCCACACAATTTATGGGCATTGGCTTGACCTATTCATCAGCCGTTCAACAACTCAAACACTTTCTTCTATATTTCCATCTGACGGGTTGTCTGACCATATGCTTGTAATTGCCGATTTGAAACTAAACATACAGAAAACATATCTTAAACAGAGAATCACTTACAGGAATACAAAAAAAATGATATTGATCAATTTAAACTAGATATTCAGAAATTCTATTTTTTACAGACTCGAAACATTCAGTTGCCGAACTGTACAATCAAGTTCACAAAACACTAGAATATTTAATTGATTGTCATGCTCCTGTTAAAACCAAAACTGTCTAGCAAAAGTCACAACATCCCTGGAGGACAGACAAAATTGCTGTTGCGAAACACAAGCACCGTCAACTTAAGCGAGTCTGGCGGAGAACCCGTCTTCCGACTGACATGTCAAAATATTCTAACCAACCACATCTGTGTAACAGATTGATGGCCAATGAGAGACGGCATTACATCCGCAAACAAATACATGAAAGTGAAAAAAATCCAAATAAGTTATGGGCTACTGTGAAAAACATTCTGCACAGAAAGGCTATGCCATCTATGCCAGATTCAACAGATCTATCATCTCTTTGTGTTTTTCACCTTTCTTTGTTGACAAGATTGAAAAAAATCGATTGAAGTTCTGCACTGATAACCGTAAACCCGAATTTATTCCACCTCCTGAAATAAAATGTCCTTAGATGTTTTGAACCAGCTACCTCAGAAGAGGTAAGAAAATTAATTCTGACATCTCCAATCAAGACATGTGCGTTGGATCCACTACCCACCAGTCCATTAAAATCATGTGTGGATGTACTGCTGACCCATATTACTAATATAATTAACCCGTCTCTGAAATCAGGTGTTTTTCCAGACACGCTCAAGCTGTCGCATATAACTCCGCTGTTGAAGAAACCTTCATTATCGAAGGATGACATGAAAAATTATAGAACCGTTTCAAATTTGAATTTTATATCTAAATTGCTGGAAAAAATTATTGCAAAACGTATTCGCTCTCATTTGGAGTCAAACGACCTTCTAAATCGTTATCAATCAGCAAACAGGCTCATACATTCTACTGAGACTGCTTTATGTAGCTAAAGGTGCAGAATGATTTATTGAGGAATTTAGATGATGACAAAACAACAGTATTGGTTCTGTAAGACCTCTCGACAACTTTCGACACACTGGACTTAACCAGGGGTGTGGCCGGACGAATGGTTGTCAACTGGTGGCTTCGTCACTGTAGTACGAAGCGCCAGCATGTATTTGTACGGAAGCTCATCAACTGTAACTGTAGCGACAATTCAATTGGCCTACATGGAATAAATTCTTGAACGTGCAAAAAAGTCCAAACCAACTTCTTAGTTTCTTGAATCATTTATTTCTTGGCCTCATCATAATGCGGTTTACTGCAACGAAATTAGGGCACTAATAAGTATAACTACATTTACAATACTGGGCGATAATTGGGGCACTTAAACAGTATAGGACGATAATACAGGCACTAATATGTATATTACTTTAAATTATTAGTTGATAACGTTTACAATTGTAATAATATTATTATAAACAGTAACATAAACATGAAACAACATAATGTGCCTATATAAACTTACAGACAATTTATGGACCGGATTTAAAAAATCATCAATTTGAATCTAAAATAGTAATCAGTTCTTTCTTTCATAATTTGTTTGTGCTAAGCTGAAACTTTTCTTTAAATGTTCGCTGTGGCCAGATGGTAAATTCACCAGCCCAAAATGAAGGATAACTATCATTTTTAACATTATAAGGTAGGACATTGACACGTATGAATCTCTCTATATATAGTTCTACTTATACACACACATATATGTCCATTAAACGAAAAATATATCATACTTGCTATAATTACTGCTAAATCGATAATTTTACAAGTTGCAAATCCTTTTATAATTACTAGACAAATGGTTGAACGTGTTTGTCTGCAGTGTTATCATTGGCGTCAAGCTCATCAGGCCTACATTGCTGAGAAGCTCCTTCCAAGAGACATATCTTTGCTATAGGCCTCACTTTATAGGAACCTCTGCTGACTAGCCTTACTAAGCGAACAAATCCATTTCGATCGGGATGAACTTCAGAGATATTCTGAAATACACCTTTTCCAGAACATATTTGCAAGATAATGGATGTGTCGCCACCATCTCCTAGTGTCAAGTTCATCTTTCGAAAATGTTCCTGGTGGATAACTTGCATTGGTGCGTAGTAACAGCAATTTATTTGGTGTCAAGGGCTGCACATCATTTACATCGTCAGACCCAGTAGTCAGTGGACGGTCATTCATGATCAATTCTACCTCTGTCATTAAAGTGGGTAAGGCTTTATCAGTTAGTAATTGTTCTTTTAATAAAGCCTTCAAGGTGTTTTTTACAGATCGAATCAATCTCTCCCATACCCCACCCATGTGACTAGCTGCAGGTGGGTTAAATGCCACTCTATTCCCTTCTGGTGAAGATAGTCAATCACTTTATGCTGATTCCATGTCTGAATTGAAGTTCTAAGTTCTTGTTTGCCATCTTTGAAGTTAGTTACATTATCACTGAAAACATGTTCTGGTCTTCCTCTACGACTAATAAAGCGCACGAATTGACAGACATGTAAATATACATCCATATCTTTTGAAGTTTTTTCTTCCTAGTTTGACATGAAGTGGGCCAAAATAATCTATGCCGATATTTGTGAAAGGAGGGACATCTGGAGTTAATCTCACTAGCGGTAAATAAGCCATCATTTGTTCACCAGGTAAAGCATTTCTTCTTTGACAGGGTAGACAATGTCTCACAACTCACAGTAGCATTTCCTTTGACAATCCAATTTTTTTTTCTTACAGCTGCCAACACAGTGTTTTATCCCAAATGACCCACAACATTGGAATGATAATGCTGAATAATTAAATCTGTGACCGGATGCTTGTAAGTGAGTATCATCTGATGTTTTGTTTCAAATGGAATTGGAGCTTCACTTACTCTTCCTCCAACTCTGAGAATTATGTTTAGTAGAATAGGACTCAGCTTCCTCAACTGACGTAGTTTACTCTTGTTTGTATAAGCTGGACGACTGCACTGCAAGCCTCTTCCAATTCACCTACAGATAATTCACCACGTTTACACTCTACAACATTTTCAGGAATTTTCGTTGACAATACTTTTCAAATCTAAGCAGCCACGCTGTTGCTTTTTGAAGTTTGAGCCAACTCGAAAAGCATGGCATAAACTTATCTGTCTCTGAATATACAAGATGCACATTTGCTTCTTTACGCAGTTCCAAATCATTATTCGTCAACACTGGTTCTTCGTCTGGCCTGTGTGGCCAAAATTAATCACTCCTTTTAAAAAATTCAGGACCATTTATCCAAAATTTAAAAGAGTCTGTGTCACCCGCGTGATGCTAAATCTGCCGGATTTTGTAATGATGGTACATACCTCCATTGATCTATTGTAGTGTGTTCATGAATGATTTGCGACGTACGGCTTAAATCTTTTTGATTCATTTGCAATATATTTTAGGACTGTGGTTGAGTCAGTCAAGAGAACTGTTTGATTGATTGTTATATCTCATTCATCGACTGCTACTTGGTTGAGCTTTACAAGCAACACAGCTGCGGCTAGCTCTAGCCGCGGAATTGTCACTGGTTTTATAGGGCACAACCTTGATTTTCCAAGTAGAAAGGATATGCAACCGCCCTTGCTTTGATCGAGCATTTTCATGTACAATACTGCTCCGTACGCATGTTCTGATGCGTCGGCAAATCCATGAATTTCGATATGAATAATGCAATCAAAATTAACTGGTTTCAGACACCTGGGAACGCTCGCTGTCTCGAGGGTCATAATGCTGTCATACCAATTTGTCTATATCATGCAATCGTCTTCAATAATCGGATCATCCCAGCCAAGTTTCTTGTTCGAAAGAGTTCGAAAGATAATTTTCCCTGGCAGTATTATTGGCGCTGCAGTAACAAATCGAAATTCATCTTTGGTGACGTCCCATAGGGCTCTTTCAGTGGGGAATTTGTCTAGATCAATATTTATCATTGACTTTGCTCTTTCCCTTTGTTCAATTGATTCCAGCACCTTATGGCTGTTACTCATCCACTTTGTGAGATTGAAACCAGCCCTTTGTAGAAGTTACTTCAACTCTTTAGTTAGTTTCAAAGCTTCATTCCCAGATTTTACAGATTTTAGCATATAATCAAAGTAGAAATTGCGTTTGACACTTTTAATTGTTCGCGTAGAATACGCATCTTGGTTATCCTTTGCAGTTTGCCTTAAGCTGAAGCTTGCGCAGCACGGGGAAGATGTGGTACCAAAAATATGAACTAGCATCTAATAAACATCTGGTTCTTTCTCAAGATCACCATCTTGCCACCACAAGAATCTAAGGACATCGGTGTCACGTTAATCAACACGTACTTGTAGAAACATGGCTTCTATATCAGCTACTACAGCAACATGATCTTGACGGAAGCGGAGCAAAACACCAATTAAACTGCTAGTTTGACCTGGACCTTGCATCAGATGATCGTTCAATGATTTGCCTTCAAACTTAGCAGCACAGTCGAATACAATTACCCGTGTCTTTTCTGGCTTGTTAGGATTAAATACTAATATTTCGTCTGTTGCCGCCTTTTCAGCAAAACCTTTACTTATGTAATCATCTATTGATTTTGCATATTTCTCAGCAAGAACGTCCTTAAGTAGTCTTCGATGTAAATATCGCAATCTTGCTTCAGCTGGTGTTCTGTAATTTAGTAAGTGTGGAGGATGTTCCTCCCATGGCAAAGGTAAAACATAGTGGCCATCGACTAACTTTACCGTCTGTTCCAGCAAATTGAGTGTCCGTTGAACTGAAAAATGAAATGAATCGGGCTTTAGGCCACCTTTGTGCGCATATAGGATTAACTGGGCCAGGAGAACCCTGACACTGTCCTCCAGACACAGGATTTAAAATTCGAGCCCTGGCGGTCTGAGGCCTAGCACGCTCCCTCTCGGTCACGGAGGCTCCCCACACTACTGAGTTTCACACGTGGATGGGGAAGAAACATTTTTGTTTATTTCAAACTGCCGAGACCGGGAACCGAACTCTAGCGTGAAAGGCAGCGGTGCTAACCCCCGCCCCTGTTGATCTTCAGCTGATATTGACTTTATTGGGACTGAATAAGCGTCGCCAAAATCGGTTTTCCAAACATTTACCACCATATTGGTGAGGTTTTCATCGTCGTGCTTCAGTAGGTTAACGGTGGCTATATCATTTTATGTAGATTTGCCAGTTGGTCCAATCACTGTCGAGCCTAATATCTATCAGTATCTTTACATCTTTAGAGTATATTTAGGAAAAACAAATGTCTGCCAAATGTGGCCACTGAGCTGTATCGTCTTTCCTTGCAATGCTATTTGGAGATACAGGTAACTTCTCTACAGTATATACGTTTTCTAAACTAATTTCTTCTAATCCATCTAAAGATTTGACATTTAGTTTTACCTCTTTGTCTTCTCTAGTCACATTATTTTTGTTTACTTCTGAAATTGTCAATGTTCTCGTGGTACCCTTAACACCTAGTTCTTCTACTAGATTATTTTCACAAAGAGACACATCTGAGCCACTATCTAGCAATGCATATGTTTGCAGTGTACGGGAATGATTTTCTTTAAACTTCTACTGGTACAACTCGAAGACAGACATTCATCCTGTGACGATTAATTACTGTTGCAGCACTATGCCCACTTTTCTCTAAGTTTGATGCTAATGATGTTGCAGCGCCGCCGTATTGGTTAAAACATCTTTATTGTTAGTTTGTGCTTCCTCTTTCCCTGTTTTTGGCATGTTAATATTTAGGTAATTTATATGTAATAATGTGTGGTGTCTTTTGTGACAGGTTGTGCAAGAGAATCTATTCATACACCCCTTAGCGAAGTGACCCTCTTTGAAGCAGTTATCACACAAACGCCACATTCTGGTACTCTCACGCCTTGCCTTCACAATCAATCTCTTAAAATCAGGACAGTTCTCTAAGCTATGAACTCTGGAAACATTTGACATTTATCTGATTTGTTAAAAGTTTGTACACTTTTTGCAGCAAGAGTGGTCACTCTTGGAGAGTAAGTATTTTTATTCTGAGTGGGATTTCCTGCTCCGTGTTTTATTGGTGGGATAAGATCTTGACCATACATAGTGTTTGCGATACAGGCTCTCTTTTCCATAAAACGTGCCAGGTCTGAAAATAGTGGTTCTGTGCCTGTTTCGATTATCTGGTCAGCACGATCGACCCACTTTGTTCTCAGGTGCATTGGTAGTCTTCATACAATTCCTAAAAGATTTTCAGAATTGTTCAAGTCTGATGTATAACTTATTTGTGTGAGTGTCATGAGACATTTTTCCATCTTAGTTTTCATTATTCCAGCTGTGTCTGAAACTTTCAATTGTAGACCCTCTATGCGATCATTTATATATGCTCGAGCTATAATGTGTGGACGGCCATAATTTTCAAGCAAAATGTTCAGAGCTTTATCATAGCCCTCTTTAGCATCAAGAATTACACAATCTTCAGTGGTTTCCTTAGGTTCACCTACACAGTGTTGGATCAAATAACTTAATTTAAGTCTATCATCATCGATCTTACTGGCTACATTACACTTAAAATTGTTTATAAATTTGTAATACTTAGTGGTATTCCCAGTGAGCTTAATCAGGTCAGGCCTAGGCATGTGGATACTTTGGCCAAGGCTGGCAGCTACAGTGTGGAACATATTTTGATGCTCTATACACTATTTGCACGATTCTGCGCATAAGCAGGACTCCCAACTAAATAGTTCAGTTTTAATCACTGTGTGGCGCTTTGTAATAGAAAACAGTGTGACAGGACTCCCAACTAAACAGTTCAGCTTTTAGTCCCTGTGTGGCGTGTTGCTATTGGGAAAGGTGTATTGATACTGTCTGTTGTTGCTTTATCAGTTTTTCCAAGTTATCATTTGATCCGCACACAACATTGTGTTCATCTACGGGAAGGTGAGGTATATCTTGTCATGCGGATGCATTAGGGTTTAATTGAAACGTTTTCTCAGTTTCAACAACAAGTAACAAGTAACAAGTAACAAGTAACAAGTATTTATTGCTGATGGTTCCTGTGTGCGAAACATGACAGAAGAGCCAGGAAAGCGCTGGCGCCATATAATACAATACAGTGCATATTATAATTCTATTTACAATTGTAATGATTTATACAAGAATCAATGGATTAGATGTTATTATTCATTGTTAAGAACACTTTAAAACTTTGCGATAATCACTTTCACGAATAAACTTAACTGCAGTACATTATTATAATCGTTTTGTTTGAATAATTGTTCCAGTTGAATAGTGGAAGGTCTTTTCCAGAATTTGACATTTATATATTTTTTACGCTCTTCTCTGAATAACGGACAGCATAACAGATAGTGGTACTCATCGTCGATGTCATTGCAATGGAGGCATAACCGTAGGTCGCGCTGAATTTGAGCCCGACAACCAGCTTCGATTGGTAGACGGTGATTGCGGCACCGAAATTTTGTCATAAGAATTCTATTATTTACAGGTAGTCCAGTCAGATATTTCTCGAAACCAAAAGTTTTTTTAATTATACGGTATACAGTACATTTACCACCTTTTGTTATGCCTTCATTCCAATTTTGTATGAATTGGTCGTGCAGCCTTAACTTGAGAATTGTATAAAAATGATCCGGTGATTTAGGTAAAGAATGATTCGTCCAAATCACAGAGAATCCAGCACTATCTAGTATGTTTTTCACAGAGGTAAAAAATGAAATGAATCGGGCTTTAGGTCACTTTTGTGCACATATAGGCTAAACTGGGCCAGGAGAACCTCCTGAGGATGGTGAGATGACACTGCCCTCCAGACACAGAATTCGAAATTCGAGCCCTGGCGGTCTGAGGCCGAGCACGCTACCTCTCGGTCACGGAGGCTCCCCACAATACTAACTTTCACACGTGGATGGGGAAGAAACAATTTTGTTTCTTTTCAAACCGCCGAGACCGGGAACCGAACCCCGGACTTTGGCGTGAAAGGCAGCGGTGCTAACCACTACCCTAGGGCCCCCGCCCTTTTCACAGAGGTAATCCAACTAGAATGAAACAAATCCTTCTCATAAAGTTTATATATTAAAGAGTAAATCAATTTCGACAGTTTATTTTCTTTACTGTTAATCAGTCTCGCCCAGTAGAGGATCATTTTACATTTAATATCTATATGAAGCGGCGTTTCACCCAACTCTCCATAAATCATATTAGAGCAAGTAGATTTATGAGCATGTAAAATATATTAACAGAACCTTAATTTCACTTTATTTACAATGTCGCAATTTTCACTTCCCCACACTTCGGCTCCATATAATACAACAGGTTTTACCAGAGTGTCAAATAACTTTAATGCAATATCTGGAGGTAGAGATAGAGATTTAATCCGTTTCAGTAGAGCGAACATTGCCCTACATCCCTTTTGATAAAGACTTTGTTTTGCAACATTAAATTTTGCATTAAAATTAAACGTGACACCCAGGTAATTGTAATCATTGACTACATCAAGTTTCATGTCCGCAAAATTAAACGAAGGTATATTTTTTAATTTGCCTCGCGAAAAAATGAATATTTTGGTTTTACTGGTGGTAATTTTTAAATCAAAATTGTTACAATATTCATTTAGAGTATCCAAATATTTTTGCAGGTCTTCAGGGGATTCAGCCAATAATACAGTATCATCCGCGTACATCAAAATATATAACTTTAAGTAAGATACTAGATCTTCTGTTGGATCATGGACTAGCTGGTCCATCTCCTGGATTTTTTCTAGACCTTTGCAAGATCATGATATAAATTCGTTAAGATCAGCTAAGTAGAGAGAAAAAAGCAACGGAGATAAATTTTCTCCTTGTCGAACTCCAACATTACATGAGAAATATTCAGAGTTTTTTCCATTTACATTAACACATGATTTTGCCTGACTGTAGAGGTTTTTAATTACTTTTAGAATCCGCCCTGATATCCCAGAGGATAACAACTTGGACCATAATTTGGTTCTATTTATGGTATCAAATGCCTTTTGGTAGTCTACAAAACAACAGTATAATCGTTTACGTTTGTTGAGGTAAATATCGGCCAAAGTTTTCAAAACAAAAATGTGGTCTATGGTGGAATTGTCGGATTTGAAACCAGCCTGTTCTGGACCGACGGTGTCATGAGCTTTAACGAAGTTTGATAATCTTTCATTCAGACAGCTTGTGAACAGCTTACCGAAGCAACTGAGCAGAGAAATACCTCTATAATTATTTGGATCAGTATCATCTCCTTTATTTTTGTAGATGGGTCTTATAATACTAATAGCCCAATCGTCTGGTACTATGCCTGTAGAAAGAATAATGTTAAATAATTTTGCATATACTGGTATTAATTTATCTGGCGAATGTTTAAAAAATTCGTTGATAATTTGATCAATTCCCGAAGATTTGTGACTTTTTAATTTTTTGATGGCTTTTGTAATTTCTTGGGTGGTAAAGGGTTTATTGAGATCAGGATCGTCAGCGACGTTGAGCTCCTCACGGTGGCATGCCTCCGTCTGATCCGTCTGATTAGTTTCAGACGCCAATTTCTTAAAATGTTGCTCAAATATATCTAAAGATATTTTAGTCTCATTCACTTGTTTTGTTTTTCCCTGGATTATGTTCCAATATTACTTTGGATTTTCGGATTGTAATGTTCGTAATTTATTTATGGTGGCTTTTTTATATTCACGGAAAGCTTTATTTACAGTTTTCTTGTATTGTTTACTATATACTCTAACTTCGTTAAAATGTGTCGCATTTTTTAATCTCCTATATTTATTTCTATATTTCAACATATTGCGACGTGCTTCCTCACATTCTGTATTATACCACGGTTTATGAGGTAAAGCACGTCGCATAGGTTTCTTAGCACTAACTTTAACTTCATGTGATAGACCAGAGGCAGTAGCAGATTGTTTTCTATATTTCAACATATTGCGACGTGCTTCCTCACATTCTGTATTATACCACGGTTTATGAGGTAAAGCACGTCGCCTAGGTTTCTTAGCACTAACTTTAACTTCATGTGATAGACCAGAGGCAGTAGCAGATTGTTTCAGTACCTTACATATATCATCCGAAACATTACTCACTACATCTGCTGTAATATTCCCCTCTGCTTCTGCTCTATCCATAGTGTGCAATATCAATTCAATACATTCATCTGATACATTCGATTGGAATGAAGCTGCAGAATCTGATTTCCACTTGTATTTAATTACATGTTCAGATCGTGTATGAAGAGTTTTATTTGACAGATCGTCTTCTTTTTCCAGTACTAAATTGAAAACAGCATTGACGGGGCAGTGGATATCAGAAATAATGCAGTCAAATTCCAAAATATCAAATTTTTCAACGTATGGTGCAAGGTTTTCAGAGATTAGAATGTAATCTACAACACTAGCATTTTTACATGTTGTTTTACCAATACCTTTATCGGCTCCATATTTGCCATTCATAATATGCAAATCTATACTGTTACAGAGTTCTATTACCGTTTACCCCTATTATTTACATACTGATCCTTGTTTGAGCGTTTTGTGACATTAGAATTACTATTGAGAATTTCACATAACTCAACACTTTGATCTCCACTTTCATCATTATGTGACACATCAGGGAGTATACCCGTCCTGGCATTGAAATCGCCAAGAAGACAGACTGCCATATTTTCATCTTCACTTTAAATGTTATTTATAGTTTCTTCAATATCATCAAAGACAGACGGATCTGCATATGGAGAGTCTGCTGGTGGAGCGTATACGAGGCCAAAAACAACTGGTATATTAGAAAATGGTCTTGATATTTTAATCCAGATGGTTTCTTTGATACCGAAGTCCAAAACCTTCACAAAATTCACTATGGACTCATGGACTAAAATGGCCACTCCCCCAGATGCTCGTCTGGTTGTTTGTCTATCATTAATTAGAAGCTTAAATCCTGGTATAATAATCTCATCAAATTTACCTAGTTTAGTTTCTGTTAAGAATACTATTTGATGTTTCTGTATAAATAGTTCAAAATCAATATTTTTCAACTTGGCTTTCAAACCACAAATATTTAAAAGAACAATGTGAAGATCACTTGCAACAGAGCTACATTTTGGTGTGTTAATAGATGACCTATTATTAGTTCGATCTAAAGGTGGACTATTAGATATAACAGTCTTGTGGCGATGATGGCTGCCCTGGCAAATGTCCTATTTCTTAGTTATGGAGCTATTAGGGTCACTTTCACTGGGCTCTGCAGGCATTGGTGGTGTAGAACTGAGTCTTCGTTCTTTTAACTGCGTGTCGTTAGCAGGACTGTGTGTGGCACTGTTCTTTCTCTTATTGATGTTAGCTGGCTCCGGGTAGAGTGTGTTGATTATACCACTGATGAGCAGTTCCCTGCCAGATTCAGTCATGTGAACACCCTTCTCGTCACTTTTGTCGTAGTGGTGTTTCATGGCGTGCCCTTTTGCCGACCACAGCTTGGACCATGTGTCAATGTAGACATAGCGATCAGGGTGCACCTGAGCCAGGGATTCCAGATACTCATTGACGATGGTCGCCGCCGTGTTGCTTCTCTTTACGTCCGTGGAGCTGCCTTTTCTCGGGGGAATGGAGCAGATACCAATCTTAGCTCCTTGAAAAGTTTTTTCCAAACTGTCCAATGCTACACTATATTTCACTATTACTAATGGAGCTGATGTTTTCTTGCACGTTATGTCGTTTGTGCCGAGATATATAACGACATGATCAGGTTTCAGTTCTTTTCTACTTCTGTTCATAGCACTAGTTATTAACTCATCTACATCGGCTATAGATGCTCCGGACCTATTTGTTATCATGACCCCCGGCTTCTCAATGTTATGCAAAAGGGAGTCACCAATAATAATTGTCTGGCATTGAATGTCAAACTCATCTATCGTCTGTGGTGTAGAGGGCCCAGCAGAGTTTGCAGGTGTACCCTTCATATTTCTACTGGTTGATGGTGTCGCGTCTCTGGTCACTCTGACACTAATGTTGTTTTCGCCGATGTTACTGGTGTCGCTGTTGTCCTTGTCACCTTCAGATTTCGTGTCATGTTTTAGGCTCTTTTCATGTTCGTTGCTGAGTGTTGTTGGTGTTGGCTCCAGGTCTGTAGTGTCTTTTTCCAAGTCAGTAGCGAGTCGTCCTTCTGCGATTTCATGACGGTAGTCACCGAACTTGGTCAGCTCTTCTTTACCTCCACACTGTGCTTCTCGATGTCCAGTTTGGCAGCAGATGTGGTACCAAAAATATGAACTAGCATCTAATAAACATCTGGTTCTTTCTCAAGATCACCATCTTGCCACCACAAGAATCTAAGGACATCGGTGTCACGTTAATCAACACGTACTTGTAGAAACATGGCTTCTATATCAGCTACTACAGCAACATGATCTTGACGGAAGCGGAGCAAAACACCAATTAAACTGCTAGTTTGACCTGGACCTTGCATCAGATGATCGTTCAATGATTTGCCTTCAAACTTAGCAGCACAGTCGAATACAATTACCCGTGTCTTTTTTGGCTTGTTAGGATTAAATACTAATATTTCGTCTGTTGCCGCCTTTTCAGCAAAACCTTTACTTATGTAATCATCTATTGATTTTGCATATTTCTCAGCAAGAACGTCCTTAAGTAGTCTTCGATGTAAATATCGCAATCTTGGTTCAGCTAGTGTTCTGTAATTTAGTAAGTGTGGAGGATGTTCCTCCCATGGCAAAGGTAAAACATAGTGGCCATCGACTAACTTTACCGTCTGTTCCAGCAAATTGAGTGTCCGTTGAACTGAAAAATGAAATGAATCGGGCTTTAGGCCACCTTTGTGCACATATAGGATTAACTGGGCCAGGAGAACCCTGACACTGTCCTCCAGACACAGGATTCAAAATTCGAGCCCTGGCGGTCTGAGGCCTAGCACGCTCCCTCTCGGTCACGGAGGCTCCCCACACTACTGAGTTTCACACGTGGATGGGGAAGAAACATTTTTGTTTATTTCAAACTGCCGAGACCGGGAACCGAACTCTAGCGTGAAAGGCAGCGGTGCTAACCCCAGCCCCTGTTGATCTTCAGCTGATATTGACTTTATTGGGACTGAATAAGCGTCGCCAAAATCGGTTTTCCAAACATTTACCACCATATTGGTGAGGTTTTCATCGTCGTGCTTCAGTAGGTTAACGGTGGCTATATCATTTTATGTAGATTTGCCAGTTGGTCCAATCACTGTCGAGCCTAATATCTATCAGTATCTTTACATCTTTAGAGTATATTTAGGAAAAACAAATGTCTGCCAAATGTGGCCACTGAGCTGTATCGTCTTTCCTTGCAATGCTATTTGGAGATACAGGTAACATCTCTACAGTATATACGTTTTCTAAACTAATTTCTTCTAATCCATCTAAAGATTTGACATTTAGTTTTACCTTTGTCTTCTCTAGTCACATTATTTTTGTTTACTTCTGAAATTGTCAATGTTCTCGTGGTACCCTTAACACCTAGTTCTTCTACTAGATTATTTTCACAAAGAGACACATCTGAGCCACTATCTAGCTATGCATATGTTTGCAGTGTACGGGAATGATTTTCTTTAAACTTCTACTGGTACAACTCGAAGACAGACATTCATCCTGTGACGATTAATTACTGTTGCAGCACTATGCCCACTTTTCTCTAAGTTTGATGCTAATGATGTTGCAGCGCCGCCGTATTGGTTAAAACATCTTTATTGTTAGTTTGTGCTTCCTCTTTCCCTGTTTTTGGCATGTTAATATTTAGGTAATTTATATGTAATAATGTGTGGTGTCTTTTGTGACAGGTTGTGCAAGAGAATCTATTCATACACCCCTTAGACCATACATAGTGTTTGCGATACAGGCTCTCTTTTCCATAAAACGTGCCAGGTCTGAAAATAGTGGTTCTGTGCCTGTTCCGAGTATCTGGTCAGCACGATCGACCCACTTTGTTCTCAGGTGCATTGGTAGTCTTCATACAATTCTTAAAAGATTTTCAGAATTGTTCAAGTCTGATGTATAACTTATTTGTGTGAGTGTCATGAGACATTTTTCCATCTTAGTTTTCATTATTCCAGCTGTGTCTGAAACTTTCAATTGTAGACCCTCTATGCGATCATTTATATATGCTCGAGCTATAATGTGTGGACGGCCATAATTTTCAAGCAAAATGTTCAGAGCTTTATCATAGCCCTCTTTAGCATCAAGAATTACACAATCTTCAGTGGTTTCCTTAGGTTCACCTACACAGTGTTGGATCAAATAACTTAATTTAAGTCTATCATCATCGATCTTACTGGCTACATTACACTTAAAATTGTTTATAAATTTGTAATACTTAGTGGTATTCCCAGTGAGCTTAATCAGGTCAGGCCTAGGCATGTGGATACTTTGGCCAAGGCTGGCAGCTACAGTGTGGAACATATTTTGATGCTCTATACACTATTTGCACGATTCTGCGCATAAGCAGGACTCCCAACTAAATAGTTCAGTTTTAATCACTGTGTGGCGCTTTGTAATAGAAAACAGTGTGACAGGACTCCCAACTAAACAGTTCAGCTTTTAGTCCCTGTGTGGCGTGTTGCTATTGGGAAAGGTGTATTGATACTGTCTGTTGTTGCTTTATCAGTTTTTCCAAGTTATCATTTGATCCGCACACAACATTGTGTTCATCTACGGGAAGGTGAGGTATATCTTGTCATGCGGATGCACTAGGGTTTAATTGAAACGTTTTCTCAGTTTCAACAACAAGTAACAAGTAACAAGTAACAAGTAACAAGTATTTATTGCTGATGGTTCCTGTGTGCGGAACATGACAGAAGAGCCAGGAAAGCGCTGGCGCCATATAATACAATACAGTGCATATTATAATTCTATTTACAATTGTAATGATTTATACAAGAATCAGTGGATTAGATGTTATTATTCATTGTTAAGAACACTTTAAAACTTTGCGATAATCACTTTCACGAATAAACTTAACTGCAGTACATTATTATAATCGTTTTGTTTGAATAATTGTTCCAGTTGAATAGTGGAATGTCTTTTCCAGAATTTGACATTTATATATTTTTTACGCTCTTCTCTGAATAACGGACAGCATAACAGATAGTGGTACTCATCGTCGATGTCATTGCAATGGAGGCATAACCGTAGGTCGCGCTGAATTTGAGCCCGACAACCAGCTTCGATTGGTAGACGGTGATTGCGGCACCGAAATTTTGTCATAAGAATTCTATTATTTACAGGTAGTTCAGTCAGATATTTCTCGAAACCAAAAGTTTTTTTAATTATACGGTATACAGTACATTTACCACCTTTTGTTATGCCTTCATTCCAATTTTGTATGAATTGGTCGTGCAGCCTTAACTTGAGAATTGTATAAAAATGATCCGGTGATTTAGGTAAAGATTGATTCGTCCAAATCACAGAGAATCCAGCACTATCTAGTATGTTTTTCACAGAGGTAAAAAATGAAATAAATCGGGCTTTAGGCCACTTTTGTGCACATATAGGCTAAACTGGGCCAGGAGAACCTCCTGAGGATGGTGAGATGACACTGCCCTCCAGACACAGAATTCGAAATTCGAGCCCTGGCGGTCTGAGGCCGAGCACGCTACCTCTCGGTCACGGAGGCTCCCCACAATACTAACTTTCACACGTGGATGGGGAAGAAACAATTTTGTTTCTTTTCAAACCGCCGAGACCGGGAACCGAACCCCGGACTCTGGCGTGAAAGGCAGCGGTGCTAACCACTACCCTAGGGCCCCCGCCCTTTTCACAGAGGTAATCAAACTAGAATGAAACAAATCCTTCTCATAAAGTTTCTATATTAAAGAGTAAATCAATTTCGACAGTTTATTTTCTTTACTGTTAATCAGTCTCGCCCAGTAGAGGATCATTTTACATTTAATATCTATATGAAGCGGCGTTTCACCCAACTCTCCATAAATCATATTAGAGCAAGTAGATTTATGAGCATGTAAAATATATTAACAGAACCTTAATTTCACTTTATTTACAATGTCGCAATTTTCACTTCCCCACACTTCGGCTCCATATAATACAACAGGTTTTACCAGAGTGTCAAATAACTTTAATGCAATATCTGGAGGTAGAGATAGAGATTTAATCCGTTTCAGTAGAGCGAACATTGCCCTACATCCCTTTTGATAAAGACTTTGTTTTGCAACATTAAATTTTGCATTAAAATTAAACGTGACACCCAGGTAATTGTAATCATTGACTACATCAAGTTTCATGTCCGCAAAATTAAACGAAGGTATATTTTTTAATTTGCCTCGCGAAAAAATGAATATTTTGGTTTTACTGGTGGTAATTTTTAAATCAAAATTGTTACAATATTCATTTAGAGTATCCAAATATTTTTGCAGGTCTTCAGGGGATTCAGCCAACAATACAGTATCATCCGCGTACATCAAAATATATAACTTTAAGTACGATACTAGATCTTCTGTTGGATCATGGACTAGCTGGTCCATCTCCTGGATTTTTTCTAGACCTTTACAAGATCGTGATATAAATTCGTTAAGATCAGCTAAGTAGAGAGAAAAAAGCAACGGAGATAAATTTTCTCCTTGTCGAACTCCAACATTACATGAGAAATATTCAGAGTTTTTTCCATTTACATTAACACATGATTTTGCCTGACTGTAGAGGTTTTTAATTACTTTTAGAATCCGCCCTGATATCCCAGAGGATAACAACTTGGACCATAATTTGGTTCTATTTATGGTATCAAATGCCTTTTGGTAGTCTACAAAACAACAGTATAATCGTTTACGTTTGTTGAGGTAAATATCGGCCAAAGTTTTCAAAACAAAAATGTGGTCTATGGTGGAATTGTCGGATTTGAAACCAGCCTGTTCTGGACCGACGGTGTCATGAGCTTTAACGAAGTTTGATAATCTTTCATTCAGACAGCTTGTGAACAGCTTACCGAAGCAACTGAGCAGAGAAATACCTCTATAATTATTTGGATCAGTATCATCTCCTTTATTTTTGTAGATGGGTCTTATAATACTAATAGCCCAATCGTCTGGTACTATGCCTGTAGAAAGAATAATGTTAAATAATTTTGCATATACTGGTATTAATTTATCTGGCGAATGTTTAAAAAATTCGTTGATAATTTGATCAATTCCCGAAGATTTGTGACTTTTTAATTTTTTGATGGCTTTTGTAATTTCTTGGGTGGTAAAGGGTTTATTGAGATCAGGATCGTCAGCGACGTTGAGCTCCTCACGGTGGCATGCCTCCGTCTGATTAGTTTCAGACGCCAATTTCTTAAAATGTTGCTCAAATATATCTAAAGATATATTAGTCTCATTCACTTGTTTTGTTTTTCCCTGGATTATGTTCCAATATTCCTTTGGATTTTCGGATTGTAATGTTCGTAATTTATTTATGGTGGCTTTTTTATATTCACGGAAAGCTTTATTTACAGTTTTCTTGTATTGTTTACTATATACTCTAACTTCGTTAAAATGTGTCGCATTTTTTAATCTCCTATATTTATTTCTATATTTCAACATATTGCGACGTGCTTCCTCACATTCTGTATCATACCACGGTTTATGAGGTAAAGCACGTCGCCTAGGTTTCTTAGCACTAACTTTAACTTCATGTGATAGACCAGAGGCAGTAGCAGATTGTTTCAGTACCTTACATATATCATCCGAAACATTACTCACTACATCTGCTGTAATATTCCCCTCTGCTTCTGCTCTATCCATAGTGTGCAATATCAATTCAATACATTCATCTGATACATTCGATTGGAATGAAGCTGCAGAATCTGATTTCCACTTGTATTTAATTACATGTTCAGATCGTGTATGAAGAGTTTTATTTGACAGATCGTCTTCTTTTTCCAGTACTAAATTGAAAACAGCATTGACGGGGCAGTGGATATCAGAAATAATGCAGTCAAATTCCAAAATATCAAATTTTTCAACGTATGGAGCAAGGTTTTCAGAGATTAGAATGTAATCTACAACACTAGCATTTTTACATGTTGTTTTACCAATACCTTTATCGGCTCCATATCTGCCATTCATAATATGCAAATCTATACTGTTACAGAGTTCTATTAACCGTTTACCCCCATTATTTACATACTGATCCTTGTTTGAGCGTTTTGTGACATTAGAATTACTATTGAGAATTTCACATAACTCAACACTTTGATCTCCACTTTCATCATTATGTGACACATCAGGGAGTATACCCGTCCTGGCATTGAAATCGCCAAGAAGACAGACTGCCATATTTTCATCTTCACTTTAAATGTTATTTATAGTTTCTTCAATATCATCAAAGACAGACGGATCTGCATATGGAGAGTCTGCTGGTGGAGCGTATACGAGGCCAAAAACAACTGGTATATTAGAAAATGGTCTTGATATTTTAATCCAGATGGTTTCTTTGATACCGAAGTCCAAAACCTTCACAAAATTCACTATGGACTCATGGACTAAAATGGCCACTCCCCCAGATGCTCGTCTGGTTGTTTGTCTATTATTAATTAGAAGCTTAAATCCTGGTATAATAATCTCATCAAATTTACCTAGTTTAGTTTCTGTTAAGAATACTATTTGATGTTTCTGTATAAATAATTCAAAATCAATATTTTTCAACTTGGCTTTCAAACCACAAATATTTAAAAGAACAATGTGAAGATCACTTGCAACAGAGCTACATTTTGGTGTGTTAATAGATGACCTATTATTAGTTCGATCTAAAGGTGGACTATTAGATATTACAGTCTTGTGGCGATGATGGCTGCCCTGGCAAATGTCCTATTTCTTAGTTATGGAGATATTAGGGTCACTTTCACTGGGCTCTGCAGGCATTGGTGGTGTAGAACTGAGTCTTTGTTCTTTTAACTGCTTGTCGTTAGCAGGACTGTGTGTGGCACTGTTCTTTCTCTTATTGATGTTAGCTGGCTCCGGGTAGAGTGTGTTGATTATACCACTGATGAGCAGTTCCCTGCCAGATTCAGTCATGTGAACACCCTTCTCGTCACTTTTGTCGTAGTGGTGTTTCATGGCGTGCCCTTTTGTCGACCACAGCTTGGACCATGTGTCAATGTAGACATAGCGATCAGGGTGCACCTGAGCCAGGGATTCCAGATACTCATTGACGATGGTCGCCGCCGTGTTGCTTCTCTTTACGTCCGTGGAGCTGCCTTTTCTCGGGGGAATGGAGCAGATACCAATCTTAGCTCCTTGAAAAGTTTTTTCCAAACTGTCCAATGCTACACTATATTTCACAATTACTAATGGAGCTGATGTTTTCTTGTACGTTATGTCGTTTGTGCCGAGATGTATAACGACATGATCAGGTTTCAGTTCTTTTCTACTTCTGTTCATAGCACTAGTTATTAACTCATCTACATCGGCTATAGATGCTCCGGACCTATTTGTTATCATGACCCCCGGTTTCTCAATGTTATGCAAAAGGGAGTCACCAATAATAATTGTCTGGCATTGAATGTCAAACTCATCTATCGTCTGTGGTGTAGAGGGACCAGCAGAGTTTGCAGGTGTACCCTTCATATTTCTACTGGTTGATGGTGTCGCGTCTCTGGTCACTCTGACACTAATGTTGTTTTCGCCGATGTTACTGGTGTCGCTGTTGTCCTTGTCACCTTCAGATTTCGTGTCATGTTTTAGGCTCTTTTCATGTTCGTTGCTGAGTGTTGTTGGTGTTGGCTCCAGGTCTGTAGTGTCTTTTTCCAAGTCAGTAGCGAGTCGTCCTTCTGCGATTTCATGACGGTAGTCACCGAACTTGGTCAGCTCTTCTTTACCTCCACACTGTGCTTCTCGATGTCCAGTTTGGCAGCAGTGTCTGCAGACTATTTCATTGGAACAGTCTTTTATGACATGTCCTGTGCTAAAGCATCGATAGCATCTTCTGTTGGAGCCTGGTTTTATCGGGCACTTGTAGCTGGGGTGTGATGTTTGCCCACGATGTCTGCACTCTGTTTTTCCATTGTCACAGAATACTCGTATGTTGTATTCTCCTGCTTTCAGTTCTGTAGGGATCGGTCCGTCTACGTCGATGATCTCCACATAGCGTGTTCCTGTCTTCACTTGGGTGCCTTTTATTGTCCCCATCCTCATACTGCGACGTACCACATTACCATAAGCGGATAATGTTGTTATGAGGTCATCATTTGGTAGTTCGAACGGAGCATCTTTTATCGTTACGTTTGTAACGTTTAACCCATTGTTTTGTATGCGTACACTGCGACCTTTGATAGTGATTTCAATTCCAATCAACTGGTTCCGTGTTGTCTCATCAGCTACAGTTACCCAGCCTTCATTGGACGTCACTTGAATGCACTTGATCTTCGCTGCATCAATATGTGGTAGCAGGCTCTCTAAGACATATTCTTCTGTGATTCTGCCCACTGGTGGAAGCTGGAGGCAAAGGGTTAACGGTCTTTTCAGCCCAGGCATGGCGTCTCTCGGGATTTACCAGCTGGATTAAGGCCAGGTCGTGTGGACAGTAAACAGTCCACGTGCCAGTGTGTATCACACCTTTTTGATCAACTCAGACAGGGGTCTCTTGGCGACATTTGTTGACTTCAACGGTGAGAGATTCACTAAGTGTCAATACAAGTCTCAATGTTGATCAAAAATCGTCAAAAATGTCACCAACCACTGCAAATTATCTCTTCTTTCTGGGTTCACTTCATGCCTTGTCTGTTAATGTTGATAATCGTTCATGAAATGTGTCAATACGTATCGGAAAACTCGTAAAATCGTCAGATTATAACCGGAAATTCAAATTGTAAACAACATCTCGCGCCATCTTGTTCAAATTTCAACTTTCTCTTTTGTATCACCCACTGCGACTGGTTTAACTGTAGTAAGGTGTTTTGAATTTGTTATTTGACCCACTGCAACTGGTTGAGTTTCAGTGATATGTTTTGAATTTATTGCTTCACCCACCGCAACTGGTTGAGTATCAGTGATATGTTTTGAATGTGTTGCTTCACCAACTGCAACTGGTTGAGTATCAGTGATATGTTTTGAATTTGTTTCTTCAGGTGCGGCAGGGTTTACTTTCGGTTTTGAATCATGATGTGAACTTTCCTTATTTCTGTCTACTATTGGTTCAGTTACATACTTCTGTGGTTCAGATTGTTTTATTTGACTATTCGAATCTTGTTCTTCCCACACCTCCGTCTCCATTTCTGCAATTTCCAGTTCATTTTCCATTTTGACTTTTTCTTCTGACATTGTCAATTCCTGTTGCTGCTTTTTCATTGACATTGTCAATTCTTGTTGCTGTTTTTTCAATTGATGAAGCTCATCTAATTGTTTAAATTTTAATTTTGCGACAGCTGCTTTCGCTTTAGCTTCCTTCACTTTTACACTGGAGCTACTGTTTCTACCACTAGATCTACTGCCCCTACCACTGGATTTACTGCTTCTACTAGACACTGCACTCTGAGGCTTTATCTTCGACTTTCCTAATCATTCTTCTAAATGTTCTTTGTGTTCAGACCATCCTCTCTTCATTTCTCCCACTGATTCATTCGCTGCTTGCTATTTAACGTTTTCATCAATCGCCTTTAAATGTTCAAGATATTGCAAACTTATGGCTAAATAATTATCATATGCTTTCGATAGTGTTCCAGCAGCAGCAGTTACAGCATCATCGTTTTCATATACTGTCATTATTTGTTCTAGGTCACGGTATAGCTTGTTTACAAAACCCTTATGACCTGCTACCGATTTCTTTAGCTTTGCAATTTCTTCATTTGATATAAGTCCTGTCTTGCTTCATGGTCACAGCTTTCCGAGGCCATTTGCCGGGGAGCTTCATTTGACTCATCCTTTGCGAGACATTCGTCCACTTCTTTACTTGACATTTCGTCAGCAAATGTTCTTAAACTTAATGTAGCGACAATTCAATTGGCCTACATGGAATAAATTATTGAACGCGCAAAAAAGTAGCATAAACATTAAACAACATAATGGGCCTATATAAACTTACAGAAAATGTATGTACCGGATTTAAACAATCATCAATTTGAATCTAAAATAGTAATCAGTTCATAATTTGTTTGTGTAAGATGCTAAGCTGAAACTTTGCTATCTTTAAATGTGCGGTGTGGGATCTCAGATGGTAGGCCTACAGTAATACTTGACTACAGTGGAGTCATCAGCCTGTTGGAGAATTGGTATGGTGGTCTGCCTCATATCTAATGGATCGACAGTAAATGGTTATAGTTAAAGAATGTGTGGACGAGCCTTTCCAAATAAAGTATGGGGTTTCCCAGGGATCTGTCCTTGGGCCGCTCCTTTTCACACTCTATACAACACCTCTTAGTAAAATAATCTCTAGACATAATGTGTGTCACCATCTTTATGCTGATGACATGCAGATCTATATCACAGTATCCAAATCATTACCAGAGATTTCATTGGCACTGTTGCAGTATTGTCTGTTAGACGTAGGTGACTGGATGAAAAGTTGTAAGCTCAAGTTAAACCCACTCCGTGTTTGACAGCGGTTTAAATTAAAAAAAAAATACACATCATCGGTTTGTCGTTCTTGCTACTAGCATATTCGTGACTTACGTCGCCTCCGTCGGTGTTTGACATCGGAAGTCTTTAAAACCATTAGTGGGCTGCATATTTAAAACAATCAGGGACAAAAGCATATCGGCCATAAATAATCTCCAAGTCGAATTGCAAAGAAATAATCTAAGTGAACAACTTGATAAGAAGATAGACGCTGATCCAGAACTAAATTACAATACTCTCATAAAGCATATATGTCAAAGCGTTCATAAATGTCTACCTCAAAAATCTGTAAAATTCAATAAGCACAAACACAAAAAATCAAAATGGATTACAAATGAAATTGTCCGATCAATAGCATCTAGAGACAGACTTTATGCAAACTTAAAAAGGAATTCACTGAATTCAAAAGAGAAAAATAAACTTAAAAGTAATTTAAAAACCTGCAATGCACTACTAAGCAAACGTATTCGCGAAGCGAAAAAAATCCATTACCATTCATGTTTCAATAAATGTAGACACGACATTAAGAAACACTGGTCTACAATAAAAGATATATTAAATAAGCCAAACAAAAATAATAAATTTCCAGATTTTCTAAACATCAATGATCAAAAAGTATCAGAGAGCAATAAAATTGCTGATAGTTTTAACCATTTTTTCACAAACATAGGTACTAAGCTATCTTCTGAAATTAAAAGTAGCAATATCTCGTTTAAACATTTTCTAAAACATCCCTCTCCATTCAACTTTGAATTTAAAACAATCGAGGAAGGGACAACACTTAAAATAATTGATAGTCTACAACCTAAAGATACGTGCGATTCAGATGGCCTATCAACAAAAATGCTGAAAATGATCAAGAATGAAATAAACCAACCAATTACCCTCATCATAAACCAGTCTATACTTTCTGGAACATTTCCTGACAAACTAAAACTACATAAAAAGGGGGATGATACTAAAATCGACAACTACAGACCCATTTCTATATTGCCAGCTATCTCAAAAATATTCGAACGTGTTTTATTTAATCAAATTGACGAATATTTCTCCTCTCATAATCTATACAACGACAGTCAGTATGGGTTTAGGAAAAAACACTCTACCGAACATGCAACATTAGAATTAGTGGATAGAATTTCACAGGAACTAGATAAAGGTAATACACCATTAAATATATTTATTGACCTATCAAAGGCATTTGACACATTAGATCATAATATTCTACTACACAAATTGAATCACTATGGTTTCAATGGTCCAGCGCTAAACATAATGAAAAGTTATTTGACAGATCGAAAACAATACGTAGAATTTAAAAATGTTGCATCCACACAAAACAGAATTATTACCGGAGTACCACAAGGTTCAATATTAGGTCCCCTATTGTTTATAATATACATTAATGATATTTCAGAAGCGAGCAAACTTTTTAATTTCATAATCTACGCCGACGATACGGCCCTTAATAGCACCCTGAATGTTTTTAAGTTTAATGAGCAATTCACCGAAAATATCAATACAGAATTGAGCAAAATAAATGACTGGCTAAGAGCCAATAAACTTTCCCTAAATGCAACGAAAACAAAACTAATGATATTCCACAAGCCTCAAAAAAAAGTTGAATGTCCTCTTCTACAGATTAATGGGACAGAAATTGAACGTGTTCAAGAATTTAATTACTTAGGCATTCAACTAAACGAACATCTTACTTGGAAAAACCATGTGAATAAAATTGCCAATAAAATTTCTAGATCTATTGGGATATTAAACAAATTAAAACGTTGCCTACCACAAGATACCCTATATCTTTTGTATAACTCTCTTGTACTCAGTCATTTAAATTATGGTATCTTAGCCTGGGGATATCAAACTGATAGACTCTACAAGCTACAGAAAAAAGCAGTTAGAGTAATTTGCCTTGGTAAATTTAATTGTCATTCAGAACCATTGTTTAAAAAACTTCAACTACTAAAGATTAAAGATATACACACACTCCAAGAGCTTAAATTTTATCATCAACTGAAAAATAACCAGCTGCCGTCATATTTCCGCAACATGACCAACGACCATGGCCTGGATACTCACCCATATCCTACACGCCAGAAAAATAAATTACGCTTGCCCAGTACAAATCACGAATTCGCAAGGAAATGTATCCGATACAGTGCAATAGAAACAGCAATAAATACTTCATACCATATTATCGAAAAAGTAAACACACATAGCCTACACGGTTTTATGACTTATTTTAAGAAAATAACTATTGATCAATATGAGTCATCGTGCAGACTAAACAATTGTTACGTTTGTCAAAATAGGTGATTAGTTAAATAAATCTTTTTATAGATGCATCTAATATATGTATATAGGAACAAGTTATATTGTCTATGTTTCGAAACTAATTCAATACAAATTATATAATATAATTGTATGTACTGTATAAATGTCGACTGTCATAACTTTTATATTGCTCTGCAATTAATTATTTTTGTTTTTCATACATGTATGTATCATTATATAGAAGGTTAAATTCGCGTCGATTTATATTTATATGAATAATTTCTTTATGATTATCATATTGTATGCCATATTATGTAAGCATAATAATAATGTATATTTATTTAAAACCATTTGTTCATTGTACTCATAAATGATTTAATCTTATTATATTTTGTATAAATGAATATACTAAACATGTTAAATATAGTGATGTATTCCCGGCAAACACCGGACGCTGGGCCGGTGTTGATTTAGTGTTGGCACAGAGTCGGAGACGATGGGCCGGCATCGGATCAACAGTGGTTCGTCGTCTCGTGTTTGCTGGGGAACCGCTATGTGTTTCTTCCCTATAAAATATATATGAATCTGATGACTTTAACCCATGGAACCACTTTTCTCGAACATGTTAGTATCAAATATGTCACGCGTTTTTATTGTATTTCTATAATATATATTCAGCATCATCTCATCATCTGTACATAATTCATTTCTCATCTACAGTTTGCACTGTTTTTAATGAATAACAAAGTCACTTCCCTGACCGTCCCTTTCAATAAGTGACGTTAAGCAACCTTCTCACTCACATTACCGGCCGATATGTATATTTTATATATAATGTAATTCATTGTTTATCATTGTTGTAGGGTGGCTCCTTTGATAGCGACATGTGCTTATGTCTTAAAAGGAGTCTCCCTCACCATATTGTATTATATATTGGTGGAATAAAGCTATCTGTCTGTCTGTCTATGAAAAAAACCCACCTTACCTTGAAAAAATTAGCACAAAAGGTTTCCGAACGGTTTATTGTAGAATGAGGTGTGCTTAATAACATATCAAAAGTTTACCGAAATCTGACCATGCAAACAGTATTTGTTTCAAGACGGCGTCCAAGATGGCCGCCAGATTCCTAAAATTCCAATTATTTACCAATCAATCATCCGAAATGACCCCTTTTGATGCATTGTCACATGTTTTGGGTCTGATATGGTACATAATGTACCCCACACACACCACAGTAAAAATATAAGCTTTGAAATCCAAGATGGTGGAACAAAATGGCCGCCAAACTGTGAAAATTAAAGGAATAAATAATAATCCTTCCATACATCATTTCTTATCTACAATATTACTGCAGGAGCTACCTAAGGTTCAGTAGGACTGTCGAGGTCCATTAGGCTCGACTATAAAATTTGATTATATACTGTCTGGACATAAAAAACGGCAGATGGTCAATTGACCCCAAGATGTGGTCAAAGGTCATGAAAATCAATAAAAATTAAATATTTGTTATTATAGTCATATTTATACTCAAATTGTCAGAAATTAAATACCGATTATTAATATATACAATATGTTGCAAAAAAATGATATAAACAAAATATATCACAAATATATGGGGTCAAAGGTCACAAAAATCAATAAAAATTGGAAATTTGCTGTATATTATTGTCATATGTATACTTAAATTGTCTGACGTTAAAGGCTGATTACAAATATAATACATTATATAGACAAAACTATTATAAAAAAAGAAATGCTATTTGTTTGCTGTAAAAATCCAAATCTTGACTCATATCGGTTTACACTTGAATATGAACATATACGAAAAAATTCGCGTGTTTTCATTAAAAAAAAAACTGATGTAACCCAATTCAACTGATGTTCATCCATATTGAAACTTATACACACTATCAGCGAAATACAGATATGGTAGATATTTCAGAGTGATACAAAATGTTAAGTACATTGTTTACACGAGCAAAAATGTGGATCGAAAAAAATCATTGAATTCATACATGTAGAAAGGTCAACTGGTAACATCGAAATTGGTTAAACTCTAGATTATTTGTTCAAAATTATAGATTCAATGGACACGGTTTTTTTTTTCAAAACGTGCGTTAGGCAGCATATATGCTATTATGTGTTTTTAACACGTTATTTAAAACTGCGAATTGTATACATACACAGATTCTAAAACATGTGCTAGTCGGTTCCAGGAATATTCAATTAAATGTATAGACTACTTGCGCTAAGAAATTATGATTAAATATTATTCAATAATTTTGGAAAAAATAGTAAAACATAACATTATAACTACTACCAAGGACCATCCCTTTCAAATTACAGCAATGTCGGCCAGAAAATTAATATTGCAGCCATTTTGACCCAGAGCTGCAACATTTTAACGTTCTCCACATTATGGTCACAATAAGTATATGCTAATTGACTTCCAGAATGTTAGAAAAAGTGGCCTTAAAACGATTTTGACGATCGTCATTAAAAAAAATGGCCGCTATGACATAATTTGTTTTGCGGTCAAGGCTTCCAATAATCCGACTGAGAACTAAAAAAGATTGATGTTGCCTGATTTCTGAGTGCTATTTTTTTATCATGTTTACCTGCAAAAGTGTATGCCTTTGTCGACCCTGTATCCTTTTGTAGTATATTTTAGGGCATGTGAAACCAGTGGTCCTAAATTTCAAGTGTGGGGTGATCAGTCACTAGGCCCATTTTTTGTAATGTTACCTAGTTTTAAATGTTACTGTTCATCCTAATTTAGCCCAAATTGAGTAATGGGTAAATATCATATTTATCGTCAAATTATGCACAAAAACAAAAAAACTAATAAATGAGCAATATTGTTAAATTTTTTAACCACCGACTGCATACATTAGGTATTCTACTCCTGGTCTGGTAAGATTTGCCGGCTTCAGAAATTGTTATTCTCTCAGCACGTCTCTTTGTAATTTGCCACTATTTTGCAGGGAAAACGCAAATATATTACATCTCTAAAACCGATTTCGAGAATATTATTCTTTCCTATGTATGTATGTACGACTTTCTTGATATATATGCATGACCTCATGTATCGGAGCCAAATGTTTTAAAAGAACAATTGTTTCCAACACATACTTGTTAACTTTATTCCAAACTACACAGTGTAAAACTCATTGCTCATAGTCAGGTAGGTTAGCAAAAAAAAAAGATACTTGGCGGATAAAAGCACCAAATTTTGCATGACACTTCCATACGACCCATTAATCAACATTAGCCTAGGAGCCCTCTTGAATTTTCAAAAATGTTGACGTAAAACGTAAAAATCCAAAATGGCGTTTTGACCATGGTCAAAGATTAAATGTATATAATTTTCGATAGAATATAAGCAGATTCATGATTTTGGTATCTAACATAATTTTTTTTTTGATATGCCTGACATAATGGTGTTGCAAGAAACTATTTTAGACTTTGCATTGTGGGTAAAAGCCAAAATGGCCTCCATTTCTGCAAGGTTAAGCTATAAATTAACATCCTTTTCGACAGAATGGACGTGAAAGCATAATTTTTGTGTCTATCATAGGGTTTTCAGGTATGCCTGACATAGTGGTGTGGCTGGAAAGTACTTTAGCTATTGCATTATGGATGAAATCCAAGATGGCCGCCATTTGTGAAAACCAAAATTTAATATAATTGTCAACAGAATGGAAGCAGACTCGTGATTTTGGTAACGACCATGTAGGATCCTCATATATACGCCCCTGTGACTGGCAAACATAATTGTAGTCCATGTACTAAGATTGCGGTCATTAGACAAACAAAATGGCCATCAGAGGGCCATGACAGGGCACAAATTATGTCACTTTTTATTAGGATTCAGAACTACATACATGTAGCCGTCATTTGAGAGCCGTCATAGAGCCACGAAGAGCACACAATATGTATAACTTTACAGGAATTGAGATGGATCAATGAGTTTAGCGTTGATCATAGAGGTCCCAGGTATGGCTGAAAATGAACCATTATCAAAAATAGGCCATCAGAAATGGGAATAGTCCATATGATAATATGGTGACGTTAGATAGACAGACATGTTGGGGACTATTGGTCGTATTTGGCTCTCACGTTAAGCCTCATACACAATAGCCGATGAACATGGATTAAACTTTTTTATTTATTTATTGTTAATGCATATAATAATAAAATGTAAGGTTTTGTGGTTATTCGAGGTCCTCTTTGTGAGAATTGAAGCCGGCTTTTTGGCGTCGGCTCGGAACTTCAATTCTTATCACAAACACTATGCTGTTATATCTTTCAAGATATAAAGAGAGGAATTTTAATCACGTTTTCAATGAGAACGACTGTTAATTACATTCACCTGTACATTTTATTTTTAAACATGCAAGTTTTAGATATAAAATATTGCAGTGTTTTATAACGGGACAGTTTGTTGCTGGAGACCAAACTGGTGGTCATCATCAACAGACATAAATTGGGAATTGTGGCAGCACTAAAATCACAGTCACAGTCAAGTGGCAGCTTATCTGTCACGGAATTCGTCAATTATCTAATAATTTCAGGAAATTATATGTATGCTCAGTCATGTATGAATCATTGTATGAATCATTGTGAATAGCCAAGAGTTCACCACAGTTTGCAGGTCTTATATATGTGGTCCTATATCTGGCAAAACTATTGAACCAATCGAACAGAAAAGGTAACCCTTGTGTAACACTAGGCCTATATCAAGTTCCACATGATCTCCTTACCAAACAGTTTGTAGACAAAGAAATTACAACAATGCTAAGTGCATATTAAATTTTGGAATAAACGTTTTCTAGGAATAGACAATGACTTTTCTGCAACGAAACCGAAACTATGTACAATAGTGGGAACCTTACTGTATCGAAAAATGCACAGCATGACATTAATAGTCTTGAGGAAATGTGGCAATAATTCTTTTTGACTTCGTATAAAACGTTAGGTCATTTAATAACTTGATGGATATTAAACCTTAAAAAAGTAATTCAAAGTATCTTTTCTGTAGATATAACTTTGTTCCAGGACCAGTCTGCATGTTGTATTTGATATCTACAACATGTGCAATGCGTTATCCAAACAAGCGAAGCGTTAAACTTACCAAAATATTCTCCTGCCACGGCCACGTGGTACCCAATTCGGCTTCCTAATGGTCAATATATTTACCCCTTTACCATGTATTGCGTTCTTTATGATCACCCTACAATGTCTAGCATATCTAAAAAAAACATATTATAGCATATTAAAACCATCCATCTATATCCATTTCAGCAAAAAGCTATATATGCCTACATTTCCTTCAAGTCATGACCCATGGCCATTGTGATTTTAAACATATTGATCATTTCTAAAAAATATCTGATCATGTCAGGAGGTGTACCTGAAAACCCTGTGATAGACTGACAAATCATCGATTTATCCTAATTCCGGCAAAGTTTATCCACATTTCTTGAATGGCCATGTCCCTGTGATAGTTATTTTGCTTGTCTTACGGCCGCCATCTCGGCTTTTGCTACATCGACCATCTCTAAGGTTGTTTTAAGTGACACCAAGATGGTGACATGTCGGGTTACCTATTTGAAGCCCCTCTTATGTTACTTCCAGTTATAGATATTCTTACTCTGCCATGAATATCCTTCTATTTTGTCTAAAACTATAAAAAAAATAGTTTGACACGAATTTTGTTTGAACGCACCTTGTCGAATGGCGACCATCTTGAATTTCACCCACAATAAAATGTAAAACTACTCTCTGGCCACACAGATAAATCGGCAATACCTGAAAAACCAACGGCATACATCTAAATCGTGACTCTCCTTCTATTTTGCTCAAAATGCTATGAATTTATTGTTTTGACCTTGCACAAATGGCGGCCATCTTGGATTTTACTCACAATGCAATGACTTATATACGCTCTGGCCACACCTCTATATCAGACATGCTTGAAAACTCTATGGTACACACCAAAATTATGATTGTGCTTCTACTCTGTCAAAAATGATATCAATTCTGCAAGAACACTTTGGAGAAATGTTAATCCATATGGAGATCAACGGCAAGCCAAATGGTGTCACCTTCAGGATAGCAGCTGGGGGTGTTGTTTCAGAGTTCTACAACCAGCAGAGACACGACCCAGATGAAGAGAAGATGAGACTGATATAGACCGGTGTAAAACTCATAGGAGACTACATTAAAGTTGTACAAACAACTTATGACATGTACCCCTCTTGTGGTGATCTAGAGTCCCAAATATCCTCTGCGATCCAAACCCTATCGACGTCTTCCATAGCACATCAAAATCTGCGGTGCTGTCATTGGCCTTCAGGTTGACCAGTTTCTGGTAGGTCATTGCACAGTCATCCCACAGTCATACCCTTTGTGGTACTGTACCAGCACTCTGCCAACTATGTAAATGTATTTGGCATGACTCTTGCTCTGTGGATTGGCCCCCTGGTTCTAGTAGCAGGCGTGATGGCTGCAATCATGCCCATGCCGTGGAAGGTTCAATAAAGGGTCTTGGGGTCCAGATGTTGTGATCTACGTTGTCAGTTGCATACTGGACAAATTTGTTGGTCCAGTTTTGTATGTCAATTCCCTGGGAGCAGGCAGGATTTCTTTTAAAGAGGTGTACCTCTTCGTACGGACAGTACGTGATGATACAGAGAGTCGATGTGAAAACGGGACGCAAACTGCTGATGCAGCTCCCAGGCCCAGCTGCAGTGGTGCCAACATGTCCATTGTTGGCCTGGTTGCATGCATCATCGCTTGTCCTATTCAAGTTACTTTCAGTTCAATTTTATTCCTAGCAAACAGTCAGTCCTCTAAGCAGAAATTGTAGGCTCTCTGGCAGGAAGTTTATGTTGGTTTCTTGAGACTCTAGATCGTCGCAGGTCATGGGTTGTTTGTGCAACTTTGATACTACAGGGAGATCAGGCACTTGTGGAACACGTGTTTTCGCAGTATATTACCAACCATCAGCTCGATCATATGAGGAGAGCATCCTTTTGTTTAATGGTCATGACTTGATGACCTTGTTCTTGTTGGTTTCTCTTACTTCCAAGCGTCACTGGTTTGCAGCAAACAAATAGCCTTGAACTGAAAACCATCCCCAGAATACTGCAGTACATGTCTTCACTGCTTGTGTTAGTCCTGGGCTCATCTTCATTGGTGTCATTGGCTATTTGCTGTAGGTTACAGTATTGACGGCGGCAGTCTTTGTGTATTTTCTGTCAAGTACTGTATGAATTGTGTATTTTCTTGCTTTGCTGGACTTATTAATGCTTGCACTTCCCTTATCTCCCATGCAGGGTTGAGTCTCCACACCTTACACACTGCTTGCAGATGGATGACACACTGCTTATTATACGCCATTGCTGAAAGCATAAATACAGAACAGAATACCTCACGAAGTCTGTACCTGGATACCTAACACAATAGTGTATTTTTTAATATCATACAAGTCAATTTCCTACACAACCCAACAATCAATCATCCAACTCGATGTACTATTACCACTAACATCACACTGCACCAGACTGCGCGTTCGATGATATATCTCCGGTAATCCGGGGATCATACCGCAACGCATCGCAAGATAAGATACAAATAAAGCTAATGTAAGATACTTTATTGAACACAGTACAGTGATGTACATGACATATCATATCAGCAGTTACTTATAATTATATAACAGGAGCATTTAAATCGGCCCAGTCAGTCAAGTATTATGGTAAACAAAGCAGTTCTATGTTGGAAATCACGGCAGCAATATTGGAAATGGCGACCAAATAAACTTTAGATGTGTTTCTAAGTCTAAGGGTATTTTTTCATGGTGAAAAGAATAAATTAATTGATACAAAGATCATTCTGATTAAAACCTGGTACATACATGTATATCATTTATGTATCGGAAATGGCGGCGATCTTGAATATGGCCACACAAGAAGACTCTGGGATGTTGAAAGTTCACAATTGGGGTTCACCACTTGATTCAAATCCGACATGTGGATCCAATGTAATGAAAAACATAAACTTTTTATGACGGCCATCTTTGAAAACGGCTGTCGTTTTATTTTTTGTGGTTGCTAACTTTTTTTTAAAGTGTGTTTGATAAGGAGAGTTATTATCTCGCTTATGAAACAGTCTTGAAAAAAAGAATTGCGGTAAAAATTAGGGGTTTTAGGTGGACAAAAACTATGGCGATTTTCACAATTTTTATCTGGGAGGACTCCTTAGTACTTTTTAGTCGTCATAGAGGACATGTAATTTGTTTAATGTTGGGCTACATTATGCCTGGACTATAGTGTTGATGTTTAAACACACATCTTCATTCCCAATAACAGTGACACAATCGGCTAATAAAACAAATTAAAAACGCCTATAGTCGTGCATGGCGCTTTGGTGGTTAGTACTGCTATTTCTCTTTGCTAGGTTCCCACATCAAATCATCAACTCAATGTTGTATCAATGTTGGTCCACTTTCTGCGACCCTGGTCCAGCATTGACTCCACAATGGGTCGATGTCTAGTGTTTGCCGGGAGAAGGGGTGGAGCTCTATTGCGACGCTACAATAAAACATGATCTCAGCGGGTGTGGATCTCTCCTTACATTCACAGTTTGCCGGAAATCAGAACCCATCAGCACACTTTGAAGTTCTGAGAAGATACACAGATATATTTATCAGGTCTTCTGTGTGAAGGCAGACACCAACACGTCCACGATGCGCCACACTGGCGAGACGTCTACGCAGCGTCGTGGCAGCGTCAGCCGCATCTTCCCCACAGCAAGGCTAGGCTTCTCAATGGCGACCTCGAGAAGCCTAACCTCGCGGAAGATTTTGGTCAAAGCGCACTGTACGTCAGACATTGCTCCCATATTACATTGTGTATGGTAAGATTCTAGCGCCGGAATAGGCCCCCATATGGGTCTCGTAAATTATGGACATGTCACACTTCATTTTATATCAGTTTTTCAGCCTCATCCTTCACTTTTTATAAAATGTTCATTTCTTCATTTTACTTTTTAAAGTTCATTTGTTCTCACATCTTATTTTATAAACATAGCTGTTTAGTATTCCACTTCAGAGAAGAGGGAACACATTGCTTTTGTGCCAACAATGCAATCATGTAGTTTCATTAAAGTTTTGCCTTGTAGTGTAGTCATTTTGGCAAAATAATCTGGACAAATTGCTAACAAAGGTTTTATAATATATTATGGTAGATACAGGTCCCAAGCAAAACTCCTGTTCAAATTCGAGAATTTACAAAAACTATTTTTAATACACTATCGCTTGCGAAAATCGATTTTTTAAGTTTTTCTCCATTTTGCAAATGTTAGGTATCGCTACTTATGTTTTTGTACACTAGGAATCCAATGCACCTATCAGTTTGACTTTAAATGTAAGAATGGTTGATTTAAAGTTGATTTAGGGATTTTTCAGAAAGAAAGTATGATATGTTAAGTTAAGTATATGAGTATATGATGTAGTCTTGTTTTTTAGCCTAGATAATAATATGCTCTAGTTTTTAATGGGTAGCGTGTGTGGCGGAGTGATCACCTACAATATTAGTATTTGGTGTGTCTGTCAAGTATTAGTATTGATCTCATGAGTTTATTAAGTATATATTTTCAGTCAAAACTCAAATTGGGAGCGATCACCAAATGATCGTAGCCTGAAGGTATGCTAATTATTTTTTAAATTCAATGTCATCAAATGATCCGGGTTTTTTCATTACAGTTTAAGATTGTTATTGGATAATCACCATTTGTCGAATGATAATATCAATTTCATAAGTCAACAAATTATAATAGCGAGGTTGAGGAGAGGGTTTGACTCGGGGATTAAGCTCTCTTAATGATCTATGCCAGTGGCTACAGCACAATATCCAAGTATTTTACAGTTTAAGAACTGATATAACATGTAGAACATGTCTCTAATGGCCTTTAAAATACAACTTCACGGAACCAATGCAGTTTAAAAATTAATGAGGTCAAAATTCAGGCATTTGCCAAGAACTAGAATTTGAAAGTTAATTTCGTTATCAAACACACCCAGGTAACATTGAATTTCTGTACCCCCAACCCAAGATCATCAACAAGAGCATTTGCATAACTTCACATTGAATGACCAAGTACACAACAATTAAAACATCAATAAAATAAAACATAAATAAACATAAATAATAATAAACATAAATAAACATAAATAAAAACACGTAAACGTTGTTTTAAACATAGGTTGACGCTTTTTGCATTTACAAAGTGAATTTATCATACACTGTAAAGCTGTGGTGACGAAATGGACATTCGTTTGTGTTGAGTAAATATATCATAACTGATTAAGTACGTTGCAATGTACATGGGTTTTTATTGTTAAAACTTGGGATTCAAAAGTTTAGAATTAATATGATAATAAGATAACATATACACAATACAAGTGTGGATATTATCCATGTAAATATTTCGAATTGACATTACAAATGTACATAACTAATATAATATATACATCGCAACTGTTGGTTTGAAATCGTCTTTTACAATTAAAGCTGCAATAACAAACGTTTCAAATGTTTTTTATTTTGTAATGTTCAAATTCCTTGACTCTCTAAACATACGAATCCATATTACATTAACATTTTGCATAGTTATTAGTGAAGATATGTGATTTTTAGCATAATAGCTACCGGTAGTGCATATTGCGGCCATCTTGAATTTCGCTATTCTGCAAAAAAGGAGACATGTAAAGCAATGTCAGTCATCCAGGTATTGTTATTTGACAATTACTAAACACATTTTCTGAAGTTAGTTTGCTTGTAACAAAGATATGCCATCACTCCATTTTTTGCCACATTATGTAGCCCTGGCTGGCTGACTATTCGTCAATTGAACAAATATAAACAGGAGTTTTGCTTGGGACTTTTTATGATTGCTAGCTGGGACCTATATCCACCATAATAAATCATAAAACCTTTGTTAGCATTTTGTCCAGATTTCCGCGAATTTAGGGGCAGAATGACTACACCATTGAAATATGCAGCAAAACAAGTTTCAGTTTTATAAATCTCTGCCTTCACTTACAATTCTGTAAGGAGCTCATGTCGATATTGACTTTCTGTACCATAAAAATATCTTTTTCTACACTACGTCATTCTACAGCTTTTAAAATGGCAATTTCGCACGTCGCTTTTAACCCATATGGAGGCAACTCCCTGGGGAGTTGAAATGATGCACAAGCGATCACGTTCAATAACCAGAGGTTATATCTATATGCACCATTTTATTTGACACATAGCATCACTACTACATTACTTGCATGATGTCACAAGTGCCGGTTTCAAATGAGAAAACTATCTATTGAGACAACAAGAAAAACTAGCATGCCATCAGGTTTTGTCCATGTATATAATATTCTGTATTTATCTTTACTATGCAATTCATCCTGATTTCTTGAAACACAAATTCCACCATATTATCGTTTCTTATATCACACCATCATATAATTTTGATATGACTTCAGATAATAACACACGGGCGCTTTATAAACACAACACATGATGACCGGTCGCTTTCGTCACATGACACAAAATTACTAGCTAAAGAAACATTATTATGTGTACATTATTAGCGCGCTAACTATCATTAAACCTATCAGCGCGGGGACTTTAGACGTCAGAATCTGACGTCTATAGACGTCAGATTCAAATGAAGCGGAAAGAGCTAACTAAGAAATTTAAGATGATTCCAGATTAAACAAACCCTTTAATCCTCACGTTTAAAGAAATATTTCAGCGTTTTAAGGGTTAAACACGAATAATCACACAATGCGTATTGCAACCTAGTCATGACATTAATCATGTGGAGACTTTCACTCTCTAAAGTCATTTATTTGTTTGACATTAAACCATTAAAGAACTAGTCGCGTATATGTTCGTTTTTATCATGTTTATTTAATAATTATAACCTTCAAGCGAAAAACTAAAATTTGCTAGATTAGCATAAGTTGTGATTCAAATTCTACAAATATAAGTAATTTTACCCACTACCGTGACTCACAACAGTCCAAGTGCATGGGTTGAATTTTAAAATTCTATAACAATAAGACTTTTAGTATAATTAAAAAAGTATTAGAAGCAGAGTACAGCGATTTCATTGTCGAGGTGGATCCATATTTTTAGAGGGCGGTTAATTAATTAATTGAATAATTAAATTGATTAGTTAATCAATTAATTAATAATTAATTAAAACAGATTCTATACAGTATATATATTGTGTATTCTGAATAATGGCTGCAGTCTGTTTTATATCAGCCAGTGTATATATAGTGTCGCTCTGTGGTTCAGACTGATGCCGAAAACATACTGCCTTGAATTATTGGTAACCCTCCAGATCCATATTTGTCTTCACATTTGGTATTGATCATTCAAACAAGATAATTTCACATGGACACCAAACTGGCTAGATTAATAGTTTTTGATTAAATTTCTACAGGTGTAAATACTTTTTACCCATTGAAGTTGTAGCCTAGTTCGCGGTATAAAGGTAGCTTTGCTAAATTATCGTAACATGTCGGATAAACGCTCCAATTTTTTCATGGCGCTCTCTTAGGACCCACTAATCTACATCAGCCTACGAGCCCTCTTCAATTTTCACTTAAATGAAGAACGCAAAAATTAAAAAAACCGCCGTTTGACCAAGATCAAAGATTAAATTGATATGATTTTCGATAGAATATATAAAGCAGATTCATCATTTTAGAGTCTGTCATAGGGTTTTCAGGTATGCCCGACACTCGCCCAGTGGCTGAAACAGGTTTCAGCCACAGATTAACCGCGTACAAAATCGTGGGATCGTTCTCAGTCACCGCCATGTTGGATTTTTCGGGTAAAGCAAATACATCAATCCACGGCCTCGGAGAGGACGACACGCCTGGCCCGACACGTGACAGTGGTGTGGCCAGAAATTATTTTAGACATTGGAATGTAGATAAAATCCAATATGGCCTCCAGGTGTGCAAGGTAAGGTTATAAATGCGCCATTGAGTCTAAATATGTTAAGAGATTATACTTATAGTTATAAATTGACCATGATATCATATTTGACAGAATGGGCGTGAATTCATGAGCTTGGTGTTTTCTATTTGGTTTTCACGTATGCCCGACATGGTCGTGTGGCTGGAAAGTATTTAGAAATGGCATTATGGGTAAAATCCAAGATGACCACTATTTGTGCACACCAAAACATACTTGTTTAGCAGAAAGGAAGCAAATTCTTGATTGTATCTACCATATAGAATTATTATATATACGCTCCGGTGAGTGGCAAAAATAGTTTCAGCTTAGATATCGAAAACCATGATGGCGGTCATTATACACGCAAAATGGCCGCCAGAGGACCATGATAAGCCACAAAATGTGTATAGCTTTTTATTAGGATTGAGATATATCAATGATTTTGGTGTCGACCATATGGTTCTCAGGTACACCCGACACGGTGGTGTCATCATAAAAAAATAAACACCAAGACAGCAGCCTGAATGCAAACAAAATGACCGTCACAGAGCCACGAGCGAGCACAAAATATGTGTACCTTTAATAGTCCGGCAACCAAAGGGGGTAACCTTGTTTTGGCTGATATAGTTTTTTTCTCAACTGATTATGCATCTCTAACATACTAATGATGATATCTCGGCGGATGTGAGTTTCTAACCCTTGAGGGATGTTTTAAAAACGCAAAATTTAAAATGGCCGCCATGAGATCACTAAAGTTATCATATCTTCCCTAATATTTGAGATAGAGACTTCAATTTTTTTACAAATCACATGTTTTCGGTATAAAGGAATACAATAAAACACATGGAAAGTTTATTCGATGACACTATCATGCAAAATACAAAATGGCCGCCATGAAATCATTAAAGTTATCATATATTCCTCAATATTTCAGATAGAGACCTGATTTTTTAACCAAATCATGTTTTCTGTATCAAGGAATACAATGAAACACATGGAAACTTTATTCGACATCACTATTATGCAAAATTCAAAATGGACGCCATGCAATCACACATTTTATCATAATAATGTTATTATCTTCATCAACAATTGGGATAAAGACGACATTATTTCAAAAAACATTTGTTAGGATATCGAGAATATAATGAAACACACGATACCTTTATTTGACATGATTCTCCTGATAACAATGTTATGTTAACACCAATTTCTCCATACGATATTAATGATAGTTACCGAATAAAAGTACATCTGCTTATGAGTATACCATCCTCAATATGTCAGATAGAGACTTGATGTTTTCACCAAACCACATGTGTTTGCTATCTGTGCATGCAACGACACTACTTTTACATTATTTTGAAATCAGGATCATGCCTGTCACATCGAAGATTATAAGTTCGTCTCCCGTGGATGTTTGACAAATGTGCCTCCTCCACACCTTAAGAATTCAGTATTGTGGGGAGTCTTCATGACCGTGAGTAGCGTGCTTGTCAGACTGCCAAGCCTCGAATAATTATTGTAAATCAGTGTGATCTCACTATCCTTGGTGGGGAATCCTGCCTCAGTTTAGTCTATATGTGCACATATTTATTCTCTTGAGGGCCATTCAGCCATTTGCAGAGCTATAAATTGCTGTATTATCAACAAATTTCTTAAAATATTTATATAACCACTAATATAGACTAAGAACCGAAGAAACTATGTACTTCAAACAGCATGGTTGCATCAGTCACACATATTTCATTTGCTGATCTAAGATCTAAACAGGGATCCATTTTCTATAAATTTAGAGTAGTCATAGTAATGTACGTGCTCTTTTTAAAGCATTTGGCAAACATTAGGAATGTGCCCGCAATAGCTCAGAAATAAGCGAGTGAATGACAATAGTGTTACCATTATTTCTGTTGATATCACGAGAGAAGGAAGCCCTCAGCTCCCATATTTAGGTGAGTGCCCATGTGCTATTGTGATGTATCGCATAGGCTACTTGATATTTGCTTATTTAAAAACAGGGCAAACTACACTAGCACACACAATATCTATTGTGAATATATTTATATTGAACTTATATTATATAACGGTAATTAAATATCTGATATTACACAATAATTATCTTTCATGTCATTCAATATCACATATTTTTAAACAAATCCTCAAGCATGAATTTTAGGGTACTGCTATGGATGGTGTCACTCACAAAAAGACAATATAAGGTCACGTACCAAACCACACATTTTAGCAGTCACAATACAATAAGATGCAATAAGATTTTTTCCCATTCACTAATCAGCGATATACATGTGTATTTAATCTCATATCACCATTTGTCTGATATAACACTAGCAGTCAGAATTCTTAACATATTTTGGGTGATATTATCCTATATTGTAGGAGTACTATAAGTACATTTGGATTTAATTGAAGTTTTACAAATTTGTAGCCATTACAAAAAAACTACATCTATACCTTGTAGTAATTGTAATAATAATTATATTATTGAGTAGGCCTACATTGAATTAAAAGTACATCAACCAATTTCCACACGTTTTTGACATAACGATATTAATCCTGTGGAAAACATATATGAATAAGATATATGTTTAGGGCTAGCGAATTAAATATCACATCAGATCATCATAGCAATAACAGATCCCTAAATATTATATAGTAATATCCTTTCATGTTTCATTAACTTGTCAAATTAAAATTCAAAGTGTATTATGTACTTTATTATCATGAATATTATTAAATAATAATTTATTATAATTAGAGGAATGTTATAATACAACTCAGAGTGGAACAATAACCTGGTATTTACCCTGTAACATGCTCTTATCCAGCTCTAATTTACATTGTATTGTTGTGAAAATCTGTATTGTGGAATAATAATTGCCTGATTGCCTGATGGCAAGTGAATGGTATAACCTAGGTACAAAGCATAGTACCATTTGAGCAAAATGTTGCTCTTCCAAGATATACATATTCGCTGGCTTGTCACCTTGAGAATTTTTTACAATTATCAGGATGGTATGGTATGACCTAGTTGTTGACTGATGTTTATGATGCAGACGATTCTTCAATGTACACGGTTGTTACTGTATGACATGTTTACACTATATAAAGAAGCAAAAGGTATATGGATTGCTATTTAATCAGGAATTTATAATGATATACGGTCACTGAATTGGTGACTAAAGACAGGCAATGTTCCTAGGAATACCATGGACTAATCTTTGCTTTACATCATTATTGTTAGGCCTATAGTGCAATAGACATTAGAAAATGGATAAATTCACATATCATTCTTATTTATTATATAACATGAAATAATATTTGGCCGGAGAAATGTTTGAATCACTGAAGAATAAGAATAAGTGAGTTTTAACCTTTGTTCTGTAGTTCACTTCTTGAAATTCAAAATTGATGTGCAGAGTGAATATCAGATAATTTGGCGATCGGGATGACTCGCAGTCATTATATTCACCAATATATTATGTGTACTCAAACGTAAAAAAAAAGTTGTCATTCAGAGTTTCTCTGTTTTGTCATTGAAATAGCCTTAACTTCACCTTGTAAGGCCACTGTCGTGAAGTGCACACCCAGTGTAGGCAAATGTGAACAATTATAGGCCTACACTCTTGTACGTCCATTTGTTCATATAGAAGTCATAGCTAATGTCCTACAGTATATTACATCGGCGTAATTCAACTGGACATAATCGCTTGGGTGAGTTAACACCTGTACTACTTATATTACACATAATGGGGTGCACTGCCAGGTAGCTTTAATTGCTGTAGAACTGAAATATTATATAAATAAGTGTTAAAATAACATTTCAATCGTGATAATGATGGCAAATAAAATTGTGTGTTTTTGTATCCTATATATCAAAGACACATGGTTTCGTGAAAAGATCTCGTCTCTATCTCAATTATTGACGAAAGTATGATGACTTTTTGGTGATTTCATGGCGGTCATTTTAAATTGTGCATGATAATGATGTCCATACAATTTTTATGTGTTTCATTGTATTCCTTGATACCAAAAACATAGGGTTTGGTGAAAAAATCAAGTCTCCATCTCACATATTGAGGAAGATATGGTAACATTAGTGATTTCATGGCGGTCATTTTGATTTTTTTACGATTATAATGTTTAATAAAGTTTTCATGTATTTTATTGTATTCCTTGATACCAAAACATATGGTTTGGTGAAAAAAATGAAGTCGCTATCTCAAATATTGAGGAAGATATGATAACTTTAGTGCTTTCATGGCGGCCATTTTGAATTCTGCGTTTTAAAAAAATCCCTCAAGGTACGTTTTAAACCCACATCCGCCGTAATATCATCACTAGGATGCTAGAGATGCATAATCAGTCGAGAAAAAAACTATATCAGCCAAAACAAAGTTACCCCAAAAATCCACATTTGGCTGCCGGACTATAACGGGAATTGGGAGAGATCAATGACTGGTACTTGCATTATAATTAGGGCTAAAAAAATAGGTCGCGTGAAACTGATATTTCACATGTGTTCATGTTATACCAGTGGACAATCCGAACAAATTCAAGTTGATGTGTTTATGCCTAATAACCCAGTCACACATACACGACGCAAAGCCCACGCCTTGAGTGACAAAAATTAGAGCAGTGCGTCGTTGTGCGTCCATGAATTTTGTCAGGATATGAGAAGAGCCAGCGAGGTTAAGACGAATAAACAGCGTGGTATAAATAAATCAGGTGTATAAATCAGCAAATACACAGGGTTTCGACACCGCGTTGTGCGCTAGCAGGGCGACAAAGTTAATGAATAGACCGCGCATCGCCAGCGCTAGGCACGAATAAGTCAGAAAGCATTCAGCACGCCCCATATACGTTATATGTTCGCTCTGGACATGCGTTAGAAGCACGTTGGATGGGCGTTAAATGCGCGCTCGGTGCCGGCATTTTTGACTTTCTTTCTGACCGTAAGGCTTAGTCACACATAGTCGACGCACGACCCACGCACTGAAAAACGATTATTTTTCGCCAGAGCGTCTGTCGTGCGTCAACACTCATTACTGGTTCGTGAAGGGCGCTGCACTAACGCTACGCATATTTTTGTGCGCGGTGTAATCGCCAAATGAAGTTGGGTATGCTAAAATATTGAACGCATAATTATGAACGCATAAATGTACATGCCAGAAGACCGCCGGCAACACGTAGGGCGCGCTAGAACAACGTTATATCAACGCCACATACGCTTGCATTGTATCACATGGCTGCCCGTTGAGGGCGCCGGGCAGTCGCGGGCGGCGCGCCTTCCCTGAGCTGCATGAGCGCTCGAAGCAAACGTTGGGCCCACGCCCACAGTTCGCCCAGCGCTCGAGCAACAGGCTGTGACTATGCTATTTCTGCAGCTTAACCCTTGGAGCCCTGGAGAACGACATTTTATTTTTAATCATTAGACGTAGTGTTTCACACGATACACGGCTTTAAGTGCAGAATTTGTTTTTAATTTGTCGAAATTACGTCTAAAAATATAATGTTATCATAAATTTGGGACACATTTTTTTTTAATGGTTACATTATATTAGAAACAAACTGATTAAATTTAATATAATCGTCGACATGAGCATTTTAGGGTTTAATGCGCACTGTATGCGTCCAACGCGTTAGCAAAGCGCTGTTTTTTATTTTTTATGCGGGGACTGTGTGTCGTTTATGTGTGACTGGGACAAACCTCGGTCAACGGAAACACAACTTATTTAGAGCGTGTGCTCTACTTGTGCCTAGCGTTAGACTGGCGCTGGTCTGACGTTCGTCTTGCGTCTACATTCACACGTGGAAAAATGCTCACATTTTTTAACATGCAGAAAATGTGCGCAGAGGTTGACGCACCCGATAAATGAATAAAGTTCATCCGACGTTCTCGTCAAATCATAAACGAATTCTGACGCACGCCCAGCGAATCACAACGCACTGACCAAAATTCTTCATTTTTTGGTGCGCTGGACGTGGGTGAAGATATGTGTGACTGGGTCTTAAAGTACATTTTACACAAAATGCAGTATCATAAGTGATACAAGGGAGACCTGCAAAAGGTTTTTTAAGAAGCCGCTTCGTTGCAAGCTCCCCAGGGGAGCAATACACCGTCAGCTTCCGACGCGTGGACGCTGAGACTCGTGGCATCAAATATCAAACGTGTTTGATGTTCCCCAAGGATATTCATAATACATGCTGTTGAAAGAGTACACGCTCACAATAGCAGCACTCAAGTAAATACATCAAACCATCCACTAGAGAAATAAAACTCACGGGTTTCAGGTAAGGGCCCACATGTCCGCATGGCACATATTCTGTCACGTAGCCAATACCGAATAATTACTTTCTCAAGGGTAGTCGTGATGTGATCACCCCCGGGGTATTGGATCGGTTGGGTGTTGGGGCTACAAGTAATGCGACAAAAGGTTATTACACCATTTTTAACGAATGAGAAACACCATGATCTAGACATATGTACATGTAAGATTGGTGTTATTAATTTTTATATGCATTTTGACTTATCACGTCAATCATTGACACGATTCACATTTGCGACTGTTTTATGCACGCCGCCCCTGATCCCAAATGTACTAGTAGCTCCTACAACAGCATTTGCCTTGCCTCACCATTGTGAGGCAAGGCAAATGCTGTTATAGGAGCCACTGTTATTATTATCATTATTATTATTATTTGGTTTATTTATATAGCGCCTTTTGGATTTTGTAACTAGTCAAAGCGCTTATGTTTTCAGTCTCTGGAATAATATTGTCTTTTGAATATGTATGTCTTCAGTCTTTTCTTGAAGGTCATAACGCATGGAGCTTGGCGTAAATCCATTGGTAGGCTCTTCCATAGCCGAGGCCCCTTGATTGCAATATCAAAATCTGACACCTCTTTGCGTCCAGCACTAACAGTGTATAAAGGCATAGCTGGAGCGTAAGGGTCACTATGTGAAACACAGCAAAAAATAAGTTAATTCCAATGTCCTATTAACTTTCTGACACATAGAGTGTAAAACTGTACAATGTTTTTTTTTTTTGCCTGCTTGATACGATCCACAACTTTGGGCGGGGGCCCTAGGGTAGTGGTTAGCACCGCTGCCTTTCACGCCAGAGTCCGGGGTTCGGTTCCCGGTCTCGGCGGTTTGAAAGAAACAAAATTGTTTCTTCCCCATCCACGTGTGAAAGTTAGTATTGTGGGGAGCCTCCGTGACCGAGAGGTAGCGTGCTCGGCCTCAGACCGCCAGGGCTCGAATTTCGAATCCTGTGTCTGGAGGACAGTGTCATCTCAATCATCTCACCATCCTCAGGAGGTTCTCCTGGCCCAGTTTAGCCTATATGTGCACAAAGGTGGCCTAAAGCCCGATTCATTTCATTTCATCCACAACTTCAAGTGGCTGAAATGCTCGATATATGAATCACAACGTCAATCAGATGAGCGTAATTAAACCTTGAAGTGCTAATAACGAACGTAGCCGTTTGTAGCCTTTTCGTTTGTCTGTAGCCCCTTAACCGCCGGTGCCGCATATATTCGGGTTTTTATTTTTTATTAACACATTTAGTACCACATTTTAAACATGTTAAAAATAAAATGTGACTTCAACCAGCAATATTTGAAAAGAGTTGACCTCCATTTTGTCAAATCTGAATAATTTTCACTCACCTGAAGTTGTGGATCAAATTGAATAATTTGGCGGTTAAAGGGTTAAAAATGATAATTTGAAAGGATAAATTGTCTAGATTAAGATTGTGTTTTTGATTCAAAATGTGTACGCATTTTACCCACTTAAAACCGCAACTCAAACCACAACTTGCAATCAATACCACCACTTCAAGTGGTTACAAATCACTTATATTTGTACAAAGTGAATACAAATGTATGCAAACTTAGCATATGTATTGTACATTTCTTTAACAATTTTGTTTTTTTAAAGAGGCGAGAACCGTCTTTAAACGTAAGCATCTGACGTCTACAGACGTTCCCCGCACTTTATATTGATCGTAGACCGATAACACATAGTTAATAAAAAGAATCAGAAAGAGCTATAGCTTTGACATTTATGATGATTTCAAATTAAGAAACCCTTCGGTCTCCATGGTTTATACAAAATTAAGTCAGCGTTGTAAGGGTTCCCAGCAAAGACGGGAAGGCTATGTTGTTTCAATGTTTGCCCAACGCTGGCCCATCATTAAGTCAACATTGGCTCAACGTCTCGTGTTTGCTGGGTTAATACATTCCATAGTTGAAAAGAAGCTATTCAGGTGCAGTGGGTTATCATCAGTATTCGTCATCCATAAGACTGTTAGGATAGAGGTGGCCAGCAGGCGAGCCCTGTAATCCGATTTATATTGTGGCCAGGACAAGGTGAAGAACATCACGCTGTTGTCCCGGTCTTCTCATTATCACTGCTGGCTTGACAGGCGTGATCAGCATTGGAATCTACTCAGAACTGCGAAGGCAAATAGTCGCAACTGCTCACTTGTAAAGTGAGCAGTTGCAGCTGTTTGCCCTTGCGAAGGAGTACTGCAGAAACGAGATTCCTTCTTATATTACTTTCCACTGTGTTTCTTAGAGGATACCAAATTCAATTCCCATCGTCTTCTGTATCTTTCAGATTAAATTACGCGAGACTAGCTCAATTGCCTGATGTACATTGGGATGTCTATTCTATTCAACTGCTCTCTTGCGACCAATAGGTGTTTTTTTCAGGCACGCTTCACCTGGTGGTGACGCATAATTACATGTATGTGCGCACACACATATTTCGCATCAAGAGAAATCGAAAGAGTCGATCTCGTTCAATAAAATTACATTAAATTTAATTTTCCTTTGAATTAACATACATTAATACCAAACAATAGTGGTAATATATTGTTGATAATGATAATGTAATGTAAAAGAGGTAACATGAAATGATGGTGTTATGCGTGTCACTGTGGACATAAATAAATTAAAAATATATATTTCAACAAATTTACCTGACGTGGAACAAAAGCCACACATCTTGAATATTCAAATATTGCTTCTTAGACAGAAATGTATGCAGTTTATTATTGGCATCAAAATTACTTTACCTGCAGATCGAGACACTTTGCGACAAAGATATCCACTGATATATATACAAGAATATTCTCCTCCTCAATGGTAATACCCATTTGTGGCGTGAATGATTTCAGCATTTAATAAGCTAATTATGTTACAGAATCGCTCAGATCAGGTGAACCAGCAGTAACAGTAATCATACTTGATAGATGGTAAAAGAATTAGTTCTAACTCCCAATACTGAGCGAGATTTCACGTTATGGGGAGAGTTGACTATCTTATTGTACAGGGTCTTTGATAGTATTCCAATTATGTCGCACATGGCTGGTCCATGTCTGAGCATGTACCAAAGGGAAGAAGACAATTAAAAAGTATTGATAACTAACCAACAAATTATTGGATAAAAAATAGAAGTAAACCTCCGTCAATACTTATTTTTCTGATTTTTATGATGTAAAGTATGTATTGTTTTTAATAGGATCAATGTCATAATTACTCGTCGTAATATGATAAAATCATACTTGATAGATGGTAAAAGAATTAGTTCTAACTCCCAATACTGAGCGAGATTTCACGTTTTGGGGAGAGTTATTGTACATGGTCTTTGATAGTATTCCAATCACAAGTTATGTCGCACATGGCTGGTCCATGTCTGAGCATGTGATGCTGCTAGAGACGGGTGTGTCGATGGGGGTTTTTAAATGCTACTGGATCCCGACTATACTAGGCGGACTACAGCCATTCTTCATTTCACACAAAAAAAACTGGCAGGGCCAATTTATAATTATCATCCCGTTAACCCTTATCCTGCTAAGTTAATTTATTTAAATTTTCAGCCACTTGAAGTTGTGTCTCGCCACTGTGACCCACAACTTCAAGTGGTTAAAAATTACCCATAATAATTATCTGTTTAATTTGAGCACATATATTTGCAAATCCTAATGTTTAGACACACATTTCATTCCCAATAACAATGATTTGGTCGACAAATAAAACAGGTTAAAAACAAAAATAGTCGTGGTCAGCGGGATAATGGTTGATAGTGTCTAAATGCTGTGTCTGACACCTGTCAAAGTTACAAATACTCTCTTTCCAGTACAAGGAGGCGACATAAGATCCCTCAGACCATTGCAGACAGGGAAGTCCTCATTACTGTCAATAATCTAATATTTCATGTTTCCGGTTTCTCGTCCTCTTGTCAGTTTTAATCTACATGCAATCATCGTGATCATACCATGCATACAGTGGATCGTGCTGCAGACCTCACGTCCACTGATCAAGTCTGCCAGGCAGAAAATCTTACAAATTTTTACAAACGCATTTTAGATACAGACAGCTGTAATCATGGTAATATAACTATGATATAATACAATATAATAATAATAATAATAATAATAATAATAATAATAATAATAAAACATTTATACCGCGCCATGTACCCAACAGTCATGTCTTTCAAAGGCGCCTAACAATAATTGCTAATTTTAAGGCTAAAAAAAATGTTCATAACGTATTAATTACGATTAATTAAATGCTTTTGAGAAGAAATAAGTTTTTATACGATTTTTGAAAATGGAAGTGTTTGTACAGCTCTTGATTACAAGGGGAATACTGTTCCAAAGTCTAGTTCATTAGTGCGCAGTGTGGGTGTAGATTGATATGGCTGTAACATCTCGCTCGGGTAATATGGTGCACTTCCATGTAGAGCCTTGTAGGTGGTAACAAGCACTTTGTACTGAATTCGCTGCTTGACCGGCAGCCAATGCAGTTCGCGGAGGATGGGTGTAATGTGATCCGATCGTGGACATTTTGTCACCAGCCTTGCAGCGGAATTCTGAACCCGTTGAAGCTTCTGCAACAAGCAACCTGGCGCCCCATACAGCAAGATGTTCCCATAGTCGATTCGCGAGAACACCAGAGCACAGACGAGGCGAATGGTTGCCTCTGTCGTGAGAGAATGCCTGACTTCTCTAATGTTCCTAAGCTAGTGCCATGCAGATCGACACATAGTAGTGATCTGGGTTGCCATGCTCATGTTAGGATCAAACATCACCCCAATGTTGCGAGCTAACTCAGATGGTGTCACATCAGAATTTCCCACTTGAATTGTTGGTAGTGATATTTTATTATGGTTGCTCCTTGGTGTAATTAGGATCACTTCTGTTTTATCATCACTGAGTTTTTAAAAATGAAATGACATCCACATTTTTATTTCTGAGATACAATTTTGAATTCGCCGACGGGCTTCTTCGCGTTCGAGTCATTGCCAACTGAAAAAGTACAAAAAAGTTGGGTATCATCCGCATATAGGTGGTAAAATATTTCATGGCGGCGACATATTTCACCTAGAGGGATTGTGTAAAAAGTAAAAAGTACGGGACCAAGGACTGAACCCTGGGGAACCCCGAATTTTAGGAAGGTAGCATCTGAGCATGCGTTCATCACCCGCACCCTCTGTGATCTTGGTGAGAGGTAAGATTTAAACCAATTCCATACAGTTCCAGTAATACCAAATTTAGATAGACGGTCAATATAACATAATTAATATATTTTGTAGACCCCTATGCTGCCGTGCAGAAGGCAGTATCTGCTTGATTAGGCCTTTTCGCTTTACAGAGCTCTAGCTGCTAACTCAAAATAACTTGTTACTTGCTTGAGGTCATGTAGACCTTGCATATTTACATTTCAGAGACAGACTACACTTGTTATTATGGTGTATGATATACAACATATTTATACATTAACTCATAAAGCTCAGAAAGCTATTCCATTTCAAATTGCATTCACTTAAAGTCGTGTCCCGCTACCGTGATCCACAACTTTAAGTGACCAAAAATCACCCGGATCTCTTCAATTTAGGCTACATTAATACGTGTAAAATCAGACAACAGTAACTGTATGTCTGTCTATATTACTTTAAAGTAAGAAGTTCCTGATGTTTGCATTTATACGACAAAATATCGTAAGGTCAGTTTGGTCAGCTTAGAGCACAAATGATATATCATGATCAGAAGATATCCAAATCGACATTTCATTTTAATTATAACTAAAGATTGACACGTTTTGAACCATGGCTTGGGTTTTTATAAAAACATGTATTTCGTCTGGATTATAGAAATAGTGCACGCTCGATATTTTGCAGAAATCTTACATTACCATGCAAGATATTACTGACAACAAAACACAAATAATCAGAAGGTGATGCATGAAAATGAATAATACAAAATATATTTTCTTGAATTATAGCATATAACGATAAAAAATAATTCATTGCTTTATAACAATTAATTGAACTTGAATTGATAATAGTTAGCATGGTATACTGATATAATTATATTCATATTTACCCAGCATATTAAAATCGTTGCGTTTTATATACTAATAGTATATTTTAAGAGAAAAATGGTTGTTTGTCTGATAGAGAGATAAGAGTCAAATGTATGTAGATTTAATTGGTGTTGCTATATACTGTATCAGATTCTAACCGGCAGCTTGTTACGCTATGGCGTTGTCACACATGGTCGGACTGAGCAACGAACATAAAACAGGGTATCGTCACCGAAGATCCACATGGTATAATACGGTAGAATAACGAACACATTCAGCACATACACAGGACGAAACGAATTTCTGATGGACCTAATGAACATAAAGATTAAGCGTGTTTGGCGGAAAACAGCATAAGATCCAATGAACATTGACGAACGCCAACCGATGACGTTCTTTTCTTGTCCGTAGGGTTCGTCCGCACAAGTGTGACAGGGTCATTCATGGCCAGCGTAATTAGGGCATTCTATAAAATAACACTCCGCGTTTACTTATTACCGCAAACCAATTCAGGTGCTTCCTTAAAAAACACGTTGCATTGAATCAATACTGTCATATGTTGGACCACCGTCTGCAGCGTTGACCCATTATTGAATCAACATGGGCATTAATGCAGCGTGATGGTCGTTCTGACTACAGAGCTGGATAGCTAGCGAACAGGAAGCGTTTGCCCAATGTTGGTTCAATGTTGGCCCACCGGATAATGTTGGCACATCGTCTGCGACGTTGACCTAACATTGAAACAACCTTGCGTGAGCTAAAAAAGTTTGCTGGGGATGAGATATATATTGGGACATCCCTAGTCCGAGTTTGACAAGTGACAAGTAACAAATCATTTATTTCTGATAACCTTTCATAAAGGTAAGACAGCCATGCCAGGATAGAGCTGGCTAAAAACTATACTTGGAATTGCATCTATACGTCAATTTACAAATATGTGATATATATTCAATATGCATTATTTAAATTTAATAAAAATACATTTATGAACAGATATATTTTGTGTATGTTATCAGAATTGCTATCATTCATATGTTTCTTTGACATTGTTTTTTTTCCAAAATTCTCTTTCGACATATTTTTTTTTCGTTTTCAAAGTGGCTGCAGATAATTAAGTAATGATATTCATCACCTATATCTTCACGGCCGTAATGACACAAACGCATATCGGGCGGGATATTTTCGTGGCATCGACGTTCAATCTGCAGACGGTGATTGCGACATCTGAATTTTGTTGATATTTCACGAAGATTATCGGCAAATCAACCAATTATTTTTCAAGTTTGAAATGATTTTTAAAAACACGAGAACTTATGCATGTTATGCTTTCGATATGCTTTCGTGCCATTTAGTCCATGAGCCAGGACCCGCAAGAAGGGGTCGTTGGTACCATAAAAAAGTACAAAGTATTGTTGTGATTTTCGACAAGGTATATGTCTGCACTACATATTTTTGTATGATAGCAATTTGTATGTAGTAGCAAAGCGTGTGTTGTCATGTCACAAATCAGCCAACCCTCTCAAAGATCTACCATTTCATGTTATAATATATTTATTAATTATTATTAATAATATTATAATTAAAGGGACTGGCCCAGGCTAAAATCATAAAAAAATCTGTGATTTTATTTCGGGTTCTTAATATGACCATATGATGTAAACATGTACATAGACTAGAACTGCAAATTTTTATAATTTTTGTGCTGCGCATTCACCAGTTAGGCTAGATATAGAGACGAAATTCCCGCATTTCCTATTTTTGACATGGTTGTCAATAATTAGAAATCAGGAATTAATATATTCGCATGACAGAAGTTTGTATGTGGTAGCTTAATGTGTGGTATCACCTCACAAATTAACCCACTATATGACTTACTTGACTATTTTATAATCCAATGCAACATACGTTATTTTCAATAATTTTAAAACTACTACATATTATAGTTCATTATTTTGCATGAAGGCTGATATATCTGCACCATGTTACTGAACACGAGCCGTATCAGTCGAATGGCGATGCGTTCGCTACGAGTCCATTACGTATCATACGAACTACATTACGAACCCTTTAGTACCGCCCGTACAAAACGTACTGTAAGGGAGCCTGAACACTTCGAAAAATTGTCATTTGGGTATAAAAATAGTTGAATCAGGCATTCCGCACCGTATTTTCTGATTACAATGAAAAATAGTATAGGCATACAAATTGACCAGAGACACTAAAATGACTGTGGCAGGCATCATGGGGGCTTAGTCTGAGTTATATGTGTAGCACCAACCCGTGAAATTGAAAAAGAAGAGAAAAAGGGAGAATAAGAAGAAGCGATAAGAGGATTGCAAGTAAAAAGAAGAAAAAAGTGAAGGATTGGTTGAAGAGAAAAGTGCAACTGGGCCATAACAGGACTTTGCTACACGAACTGAAGGAAGAAGATATTGCCAGCTTCAAAAAATACCTCAGAATGGACCCAGCTGCAGGTGCATTTATTTTTTGAGGAGATCACTTTTAGAATAACGAAGCTGACAACTAACTATAAATAACCCATTCATGCGCATCTCAGACTAGCGGCTACATAGAAATAGGTGTCCTATACTTTGATTTTAATGATGGAAGATTGTTGCTGGCGGAATGACTGGAGCCGGCATCGTGAGATTTCTTTTCATCGAAAACGGCAGGGTTAGGATGCTTGTGCTCACAATATTGCTTCTTCTTTTTTTTGCTGGATTTGACTGGCTAACCGCAATATCACTCCCTTGAGAATCATCATCAGGTGGAGTACGTTTCTGAGTACGTTTTTCCTTCCCTTTTAATATATTTTTTTCGTATTTTCTTATGTGGAGAAACTGGATGTACTTGATGGTGATGATGATGTATGTTCCGAGTGACGGATTCAACGAGTTTCAACCCTTTTATACAGACCCTGCCTCCAGCTGGGCCACGAATGGTTTGTATCGCGAGGATTGTGATCATCAAAATACTGAAAATGTATCACAATGCACATACTCACATGGTCTTTATGATTAGAAAATTTTCAACTTTTTGATACTAATTAACCTTATGGCCAATGAACTATTTGATGAAGCTCCATGTTGCGTAGGCCTACACTGGGTAGTTATCATCAGCACGATTTTTCGCGTCTATCATTAGAAAAGGATATATTTTTTGCTAAGGCCTATGCACAATTGGCGGACAACGTCTACACGAAATATTTAATATTCCAGCAGCTACAACTACTGAACAATCAGGTATGGCAGTCGGAGATACCACATAAGTAGGCCTATAAAATAAAAAAACACCGATTCCATGTCATTCAGTCCGCTGTCTGTTAAACCAAGGAGGTCTTTTTACCCTCCTTGGTTAAGCTAATACTCAGGTAGGCTACAAAGTTCGTGTAACTGGTTTGAAGCTGATGTTTGTGGAGATTGAGTATGTATTAGTTGCTGACCAATTGCATCAGATTGAACTTGCTGAATGACTCCTTTACGACAGATGCGGGAGCCCTGGTGTAGTGGTTAAAGCTGCCTGCTTGGAACAGCGGAGATCGCAGGTTCGAACTCAATTCTGGCCTTCAAGTTTCAAAGCAACAAAATGTTACTTCCTCGCGCACTTGTAAAGATTCAATATTGTGTTGTGGGGAGCCTCCATGACCGACAAACCTTTCGAATCCTGTGTTTTGAGGGCAGTGTCACCTCATTCATCTCACCATGCATCCTCAGGAGGTTCTCCTGGCCCAGTTTAGCCTATATGTGCAGAAAGGTGGCCTAAAACCCCCGAAACACGTCAGCGAGAATTCTAGTTTTGCTGACACACTTGTCTCCCATTAGCATCCTAATTTGATGTATATTCTTTAAAAATGCGACTTTCATCTTCCCATAAATTCCGACGTCACACGTGTGAAGATAAATATCTATATATCTACAGAAGTAATTGTGCAGGCCTACTTGACTTATTTGGTTATAGGGTGTGACTGAATTAGGACACCCTATGACTAAATTAGGGCTCTGTGACCGATTAAGGGACCTTTGAGTATTTATGGTGACCCAATTTGGTCAAAAAAAGTTCTTATCGGGTCACAATTCAGTCATATTTTTCAGCAACGTTGTAAGTGAATAAAATGACTTCTCCCGGCTACAATATTTTTATGTAGTACCTATGCCAGGTATACGATTTAGTACGCCCCATTTTCAAATGGCTATTTCTATTAAATAAAATGTAAATACAAAGCTTTAAATGTCGGCATTATGCTGTAATATGGTGTTTGTTTTCGTTTCGTTGTTTCTCTGTCTGCTAAAGGTACCAAGCACGTGGTAAGGGGATACCAAAGTTACTATGACCAAAATTAGCACTATGACCGAAATAGGGCACACTACGTTACATTTCTACGAGTGAGCGGGCAAGTAACATTTTGTTTCTTTGAAACTTGAAGGTCAGAGTGGGGTTCGAATCCGCGATCTTTGACTTTCCAAGCACGCAGCTTTAACTACTGCAACAGGGCCTCAGACCACCATGGCTCGAATTTCAAATTCTGTGCTCGGAGGGGCAGTGTCGTCTCATTCATTTCACCATCCTCGGTAGGTTATCCTGGCCCAGTTTAGCATACATATGCATAAAGGTTGCCTAAACCTATTCATTTCATTTGATTACATTTTTGCACCAGGGCCACCGCCCTCAAACCAATGAAAAAGTTGACGTTTGATATTTGCTTCTAATGCTGAAGCATCCGTTCGACACAGACGGTGGTTTCCGGGATTTGCCAGGTGTGATGCCGCCATGCAAAAAGGAAAAGGGCGGAGACTGATTTTTTTCTACAATGCAAATGCCAGCAATAGTGACCGTTTATTATCCAGTTTACCGATGTTTTTGCATAAACCATAGACAAAAAAATGTTTTATTTTATTTGAAATCATCATAAATGTCTTAGCTAGCTCCTTCCACTTCATTTCATAACTTATAGTACAGCAGCAGCCACATGTCTAGAATTCTTCCCAGGAGTCTCTAGATACAGAATCTGGTTGATGACATTGCCGGAAATGGGGGCGGGCTGAGAATTTGACACTTTTGTACACCTACCCGATTTCTAGAGACAATATTCGCTAAAATATGATTTTCGCGTCATTCACTCTATTATATTGTTGGGCCATTTATATAAAATATTGTTGGATTTAGTTTCTTCTATTGACCAGGTCATATATCTGTGGAGATAAAATAGTAAAAAATAATATAATTTTGTACTAGCATCCTACCTCTAAGTGCTATTTTGGATATTGTAAATATGTCGCAAAATGCAATTTTTCAATTTTTTTATTATTTTAATTTTTTGCATATAGTTTATGACAACAGGTTCGTTCCTTCACCAAAGTCTCCATGAACAGTACCATTTGGTTCAGATACATCCCTTAAGTCAGAATTAGGTTACCAATGCTTGATTCGTCGTGTAATTGATCATTATGGCCTATTTAAAAATGGCCGCCATAAAATTCATGTTTTTTCCCGAAATGTATCATTAAAAATGGTTTTCTTAAATTTCGCATCACAAGCACGGTTTGCGTGTCTAATCTTACATTTTATTGTTCGTTCAAGTATTTACAAATGCTGGAATGTGATATTTAAGACTCAATCCAAGATGGCTGTCAGAAATACTCAAGAAAATGTTCAAAATTTCACATTTTCTTGCAAATATTTTACAAGCACATGTTTTATCATATAAGAAAACCCCCACGAGCGGTTTCATTTGGTTCAGAGACAAACTCTGAGTGAAAATCATATGATTAGTGCTTGATTTGTAGAGTAATTAATCACCGCCGTGAAATCATTGCTTAATCTTCAAAATGCATAATCAACATGGTTTACTTAATTTTTATCTCAGAAACACGTCTTTTGTGTTTATTATTATATTGTTATGCTGAATAAATCCACTAAATATATCTATGTATAGTTTAAGTGCTCGAATAATGTTATTTAAAAAACAATTCAAAATGGCCGCCGTAAAAATGACAAATAATATTTTCGAAACTTTTGAAAATAGTTCATGAGTACACGTTCTGTTCTGTACGAAAACCTCAGTGTGCGGTATCATTTGGCTCAGAGGCATATATTAGGTCAATATCAGGTGATTAAATCTTGATTTGTCAAGTGATAAATCATTATGGCCGATTTCAAAAATGGCAGCCGTTAAATAAATGCATTATTGAAAATCGTTTACATAATAGTCATATCATAAACACGGTTTTAGTGTAATTTCTTAAAGCGACACAATCAGGCTGAAATCATTAAAAAATCGGTAATTTTATTTTGCCTTCCTAATATGAGCATATGATGTAAACATATCCATAGACTAGAACGGCAAAGGTTTTTTTATCTTTTGTGCTGCGCATTTACCAGTTAAGCGAGATGTAGAGACGAAATTCCCGTATTTTTTATTTTGGATATGCATGTCAGAAATAGGAAATTGGGGATTTCGATCTGGTGCTAAAAATATACTACAGTAGCAAAGGTCACTTTTGTAGTGGCTTACATAATTTTCAAGGTGGCTATTATCAGTTATTCACTGGTCAAGATCACTTGTGTAGTTGCTGAGAGGTGGCTATTATCACTTCTTCAGTGTTCAAGATCACTTTTGTAGTGGCTGAGATATTTGTTAAGTGGTTTTAATCACCTATTCGGTGGCAAAGATCACTTTTGTAGTGGCTGAGATAACTTTTAGAATGGATGTAACCACTTTATCAGTAGTCAAGATCACTTTTGCAGTTGATTAGATATTTTTTTAAAGTGGCTGTGATAACTTATTCAGTGGTCAAGATCACTTTGTAGTGGCTGACATAATTTGCAAAGTTGCTGTTATCACTTCTTCACTGGCCAAGATCACATTTGTAGTGGCTAACATAATTTTAAAAGTGGCTGTGATCACTTATTCAGTGTTCAAAATCACTTGTGTAGTTGCTGAGATAACTTTTAAAGTTGTTCTAATTACTTCTTCGGTGGCCAAGATCACTTTGTATTGGCTAAGATAACTTTTAAAGTGGTTTTAATCACTTATTCAGTGGACAAGGTCACTTTGTAGTGGCTGTAATAATTTGAAAAGTGGCTGTTATCACTTCTTCACTGGCTGAGATCACTTTTAAAGTCACTCTGCTCACTTCTTATGTGGTCAAGCTCACTTTTGTAGTGGCTGAGATAATTTTTTAAATGGTTGTTATCACTTCTTGGGTGGTCAAAAGCACCTTTGTCATGGTTAATATAACTTCTAGAATGGTTGTAATCACTTTTTCCGTGGTCAAGATCACTTTTATAGTGGTTTAGACACAAGTTTGTTATTGACCAAAATCACCTTTGTAGTAGCTGACATAACATTTAAAGTGGCTATGATCACTTCTTCAGTGGTCATGATAACTTGTGTAGTGGCTGAGATAACTTTTAAAGTGGATGTGATCACTTATGTAGTCGACAAGATCACTTTTGCAGTGGCTTAGATAACTTTTAAAGTGTTTGTAATTATTCTTCGGTGGTCAAGATCACTTTTGTAGTTGTTTAGATAACATTTTTAGTGACTTACAGTTTGTTAGTGGCCAATATCACCTTTACAGTGGCTGAGATAACTTTTAAAGTTGATGTGATCACTTCTGCAGTGGCCATGATCACTTTTGTAGTGGCTGAGATAACTATTAAACTGTGATCTCCGGAGTAAACACCAAAACAGTGTTTATATAATGATTATTACGTAGTACATGTTTAACAAGTACAATGGTTAAAGGGAACTGAGTGTTTATTTTTTTAGGAGACAAGGCTTTAATTCACCGGGGCCAAAGCTGAACAAACGCATATTTTCTGGTCATTTCACTGCTGCCATCTTAGATTCTATCTCAAAGTTGACTATTATATTATGCACAACTGTTCAATAAAGCATTTTAGGAGTATTCATTGATTTAATGGCGGCAATTTTGTAATCGGCCATAAGTATTAATTACTTAACAAATCAATCATTAATAACCTGATCTTGACTCATAGGACGTCTCGGAAATAAATAATACCGCTCATGGAGGTTTTCATACAGACATAGAATAGAGCGTAATTGTAATTGATTTCACAGCGACTATTTTGAAATAGGTCATAATTATTAACTATTCAACACATCAAGCATTAATCACCTGATTTTCGTTCATGTGTACGTGGCTCTCAATGAAATGATACCGCTCGTGGAGGTTATGGTAGTACACCATTAGAGCCTGTGCTCATAATCTACTGACAAAAAAATGAAATTTTGAGCATTTTCTTCAGCATTTTCTGGCCGCCATCTTGGATTTGGTGGTAAATATCACATTACAGTATTCGTGAATACTTAAGCTAGCATTAAAATGTAAGATTAGATACCAAAACTGCGATTGTGAAGTGAAATTTAAGAAAGCCATGTTTGATAATACATTCATGGATTTTACGGCGGCCATTTTGAAATTGACCATAATGATCAATTACTCAAAAAATCAAACATTAGTAACCTAATTCTGACTTAAGGAATGTATCTGAACCAAATGGTACTGCTCATGACTTTCGTGCAGAAACAAACCTGCTGTCATAAACTATATGCAAAAAAATGGAAAAAATTGACAATTTTGAAAAATTGCATTTCGCGACATATCTACAATATCCAAAATAGCTCTTCGAGGTGAGATGCTACTGCAAAATCATTTTTTTCCCCACTTTTTTATTTCCACAGATATATGAGGTGATGGATAGAGAAAAATAATACAACAATATTCGATTTAACCGGCCCAACATTGTGATAGAGTGAGAATTACGCGAAAATCATATTTAAGCGAATAGTTTCTCTAAAAATTGGTTAGGTGTACGAAAGTGTCAAATTCTCAGCCCGCCCCCATTTCCGGGAATGTCATCAACCAGATTATGATTTTATAGATCCCTGAGGAATATTCTAGACATGTGGACAAATGTTGTACCGCCTCTTTAGGTAGCTCAAAAATTGGGTCCCTCTGCTGCTGTACTAGTATGTTATGAATCTACGACCATTATATAATTTGTAATTATTTCAGTGCGGGGACCGTCTTTAGACAGCAGAATCTACAGACGTCAGATTATGATATTCAAAATCTGACACAATTGGTTAATGGTACTTCTGAAATACTGCATTTTTGAGTTTTGTAAATTTGAAAACTAGACAGAACATACATTTGAGAGAGCGACACTGGAAAAATAGAGCAAGAGAACAGTTAGACATTCAAAAATGGGGAACCGGGAGGGCCCTGTGAGAGCGCGAAAAGTTAAAGAGCTAAATACTCATGCTTCTTCATGCGTGTCATCTCGGAACAAATAATAAATATTATCTGATGCTTTTGTTTGTGGACAAAAGTTCTTTCAGTCGTTCTTTTTTTATCCTGCTCATTTCAACTGATGCTGGACTTCACATTTTCTCCTTATTTTTTACTCCTGGTTCTATATTATTTAGTTGCGATGTTAAACAGTAAAGAGTGCTGCTACTGCTGCGAACCCGTTATTTTTAAAATAAAACATACATGTTGTAAATATACAGATAAATAAGGTAATTTGTTAGAAAATAAAGAATACGGTGTGAAACATAATATATCATTCACAAATGAAACCGAGTACTATCACATGAACATCAGGTCTAGTACTAAAAGATATATAAATATGATCATGATGATCTGTGGTACTTGTACTATATAGCTTTATCAATATAAGTGACTTCGTGATTTACAAAATACATGTGATTAAACTTCACATAATTATTTTTTGATGTGGTGAATACTTAAAAGAGACCTATACAATGAAAACAAATTAAAAACAAATCATTTTTCTTAGACACTCCCAACTCCATTCTAGTCTTTTTTTATAAAAGCTGATGAAAGAAGATATATTAAGCTACAATGTATGCGCTATTTGACCCCTTTTAATTATCACAATAATGAACTATTCGCTGACAACTATTATGGAGCTTACTTAAACATCACTTCGCATCGCCCGGAAGTGTGACTTTAGCTAAAGGGTTGAACCACAGATTGTGATGGTACAAAAAACGGGGGCCCTGGTGCAGTGGTTAAAGCTGCCTGACTGGAAAGTCAAAGATCAAGGGTTCGAACCCTGCTCGAACTCTGTATCTGGAGGGCAGTATCACCTCATTCGTATTACCATCCTCAGGAGGTTCTCCTGGCCCAGTCTAGCCTACATGTGCACAAAAGTGGCCTAAAACCCTATTTATTTCATTTTCATTTTGAAAATGTATTGAGTAGTTCTTACTGCATCATTTGAATACCTAGAATATGTTATGTGTCTACGACCATTAATTTGTTTGAATTATTTTAGTGCGGGACATTCATTGTTTTGCCTCGTGCTGGTGATTGCTCTCACTCACCTCTATAAAAAGAGCATTGATTTCCCTATATAAACAAAACTCCCAATCCACGTCCGATGCATCCAGGGTGCGTGGCTGTCCACGATTACACTCCCGTCAGATAAAATCTGAATTAGTAAGCAGATTTCGCGCGATAATACCGGAAAGTCTGATTGTGGCAAATTGGTCGTCTATGATTGTCTTCCGGTTACTAGAATAGCCTGACTGGTCATTCTCATTCACCAGAGACACTATAGTCCGCTAAGGCATGTTGTGATATCTGGCTTGGAAACGAGGCTGGACTTTGGCCCGCTCTTGAAAACCCAGTGGACACAAGACATTCAATGAATGTTGGTTTAACGTTGGCACGACATAGTTCAAAAATATATTTTAAAAATAATAATAAAAATATAACGTGCGCGTATGATTTGAGAACAAAACCACAATATGTCATAATTATATATTTCCTAACTTTATATGTTTGGCACATAATCCTTATTATTATATTAAATTCAGACACAGGTGCAGATCTAAAATGCATGGAGACCAGCTATTGTACAAAATGTAATTAGCAAAATATTTTTCGATACGAAAATAGAGTGAAATCTGACATTCTAATAGTATATTCTTATATGCTGCAAGTTGTCTGGATCAGGTCATTGGCGTAAACAAAATGCATGTGATAATATACCACTGTTGAATTGGTCAGTAATCGCTATTACGATATCTCTAAAAAGTGCTACTTGATAAATATTGTTATTGCTGACTGATAACGAAGGTTTAATTCAGTAGACTGGTTAATAATAAGCAATCAACAAAATATAAGATAATTTAGAATTTGATATCCGTAATTTAGTCTTGGCATTTAAGATATTTACCGTAGCATACAAAGCAAAACACACCCCGTGTACTCATAACAGTATACCCACCTCAAACGTGATATTTTGATCCCATGATGGTTTAATATTGGCCCAGCGTCGTAAACCATCATGAGATTAATGTCTTAGACCAGGAATTAAATTCCAAAAGTGGTTTAGAAATCAAGTCAGGAGGGACGGTAGTAGTAGTAGTAAATCATTGCTTTACGTCACTTCTCGGCACAAATGGTATTTTAAGTGACATTGTAATACGATAAAAACGTTGTAGTCAATTGATGAGATGAATGATGTATTATGATGATGTGAGGGTGGGGGTGATAGGGCATGGTGAGTTATTGAGAGCGTTTTCCTTCGCTCGCCCGATAAGGGGTTCTGAGCATGTCTAGGAGATCTACCGCCAGACATGCACAGACGGCCAGAGACTTCGCTGTGCAATTTAATGCTGAAACTCCGTGGCATTCCGCGCAGCTCTGCTATCCTCGGGTCGGATAGTCCCCAGAGTAACAATGGGTCCAGGAAGGGTAACTCCATTCATTCCCGTGTGAGAGACCTAATGTCATCAAACACGCTCTTGCCGTTTTTTTAAGGCTACCACGGCCTACACCAGCGCCAGTACTGATGCGGTACTGCATTGGCTCCGCTGTTGAGCTGAGGAACCAGGGTACACCACTTCCATCCGCCCAAAGATTATGGCCAGATACGAGGAGGCTGCAGCTGCCATTGGATGATTGTTGTAGACTAGTGCTTCCGCACAATGCTGTACACAACATTCAACAGAATGAACAGATCCCTAATGACCCTCCCCGGATGGGGGCGAAAAGTAGTACTACTAGCAATCATCCCAGTACCCCAGGAGGGGGGGGGGTGGAATGTTACAAGCTGGCACCCATTTCTATGTTGTTCCAGGGTCCCTCTTGGTCAGTCAATTTAAGCCCATATGACACTTGATATTTTGATTTTCGCATAAGTATGATCTTTTTTTGTGAAAGACGGTCAATACGAGTTAGCCGATTATATTAAAAAACACAAAAGTATAAATAAAATTGAATCTAGCAGATTATTGAACCACATCATTAATCCCAGTTTACTCTTGATATCTTAACTTTTCACATAAACATGACCTATTTTGTAAATTTGAGTAAATATGAAAGAGCCGATTATACGAAAACAACAAAATCGCTCAAGATATTTCATTCAGAATGTGCACATTAATGAGTTGCATAATATTATTACAATTTAATAAAATATTTCTTGCTTTTTAATGTTATAAAAGACAAAAAATAACATTAAAATACAAAACATATGTAATTTTTTTAATGCTACTCGGAAAAATCCTTAAAACCTGTCCATAAAGAGATAAGAGATGTCTTACATGCTGTCAATCATTCAAGTATTGTGCTATGGCCTATTCTGGGAATTCAGAGCCCTAATGACCCGTGTTATATTTATTTTCTAATAACTATGGTCTAGTTTGTGAAAGTTACTCGAATAAATTCAACTGATTTTAAGATAAGAAAAACACTGCAAAAGCCGAAATGACACATCATAATAATAAACTTTATGAAATAATTTATTTATCTTTGTGTTGTAAAAGGCAAACAAAATACAAAAAAAAGAATACAAATTGTTGACAGTTCTATTGAGATGCATACAAATTATGCAAAAAATAAACCCTGGGCAGTCGGTAGTAATGGAAATCATGAGAGGGCGACTGGAGTGAAACCTATTGCCCTACTGTTAGGGCCCTGAATAATACCAAACGTATTAATGAACTTTATGAATTTTTTTATTTTTCTTTGTATTGTAAAAGGAAAACAAAATACAAAAAAAAACAATACACATTGTTGGTAGTTCTATTGACATGCATGAAAAATATGCAAGAAATAAACCCTGGGCAGTCAGTAGTAATGAAAATCATGTGAGGGCGAATGGAGGGAAACCCATTGCCCTGCTGTTAGTGTCTTGATTAATACCAGACATCCAGTGATGGTAGGTGACTGGTGATATTAAACGTTGTTTCGGGCAATGAGTGCTACAAGACTCTTATGTATCCTGTCAACGTTTATTCATTCACCCCAGCAGTTACACTTCAAACACGCATGTGTTGGCCCACCAAGAGAACCAACACAGAAAAGTGGCTCTGAAAATCTCGGAGCAGCACCACCTCACAAAACAGCAACTCCACCTTGGCCAATCAGAAGCACATCCGTCTTCAAAGCTTATCTTCGAAGCAAGTTGTGGATCTTATTGGCCTTCAAAAGGCATAAATCCAATAGCTAGATCCCAAATTTGCAGAGCCCGATTCATAAAAGAACTACAAGAACTAAAATAATTACAAGTCTCTGTAAGTATATCTTGGTGGTTTCCAAATAGGTAAGAATTTTATAAAAGGCATATGAGAGAATGCTACTACAGAGGTCTGACAGCATTTGGGTTAAGAGCTCTATATGTGGGCCAAATACAACTGAGAACAACGTGATGACCTAATTGTACAATCGCATAGTCAGTGCATGAAAATGGGCAAAGCATCACAGACTTACCAAGAAACATAAAATTAGAAACATGCTTCTAAACAAGTAGTAGGGCCTACAATATTTTGATGATGACTGTGCTATTGTGGCACTGTACATTTGGTAAATGCACCAGAAAATGCAAAATCAATTAACCAGAGGTAAAAACTGACTTGACATAATACATGCAGTTAGTACTAATATTACTCTCCATGTTGCGACATGTTGCTGTGGTCTACCTAATATCATCCTACCAAATATACACCCTGAGGTACTGTTTATGCTGCTCACACAGATCAGCTAGAAATATGTTACCCAGATATCTAGCAGCATTTCAGAGTTGGGCTTGGAGCATGTAAACAAAGTTAGGAAAGCCCTAATTGGCATAACACAGTTAGACAGTGCGAGAGATCAATCTTTGACTAGGAAACTGATGACACATACAACTCCTTCTTTCAACAAGCAACCTCGAAAGTCAAGAGTGCACTTGCTAAACAGTTTGTGCATTTCACACTCAGTGCCAACAAATACTACAATCTTGTGGTACTAAAACATCACAAGTTTGACTGAGGTGTATCATGTGTATGCCATGTTAACAAACAAACAAAGGATGGGAACATTTGACAAATATATGATTTGCTTTTTTAAATCTACTGCAGTTCTGATTTTCTAAGCCAATGTTAGTTCAATGTTGGACCGACACAATGCTGTTTGGATGAGCACGATATCGGCCATGTGTATGGCTTCAAGCAGACATTGCTTATTCCAGACAGGAATCATCATTTGAAAATAGTTTGTAGGCCTACGAAGATCTCGAGATTGGCAAATTGTATCTAAAGTTGATCATGAGTGATTTTGCAGATATTTGAATTTGTCAGAAGCTCGACCTACCATACTCCAAGGACTAGTATCAAACGTCCAGGAATGATGGGTCACCGGATGATAATAGTAGTTGCTTGTGTAAGTGACACACCACTCTCTTAGGCACAACGACGTTTTATTCATTCATTCCAGCAGGTGCACCTCACACTAGACTTGATGTCTCTCTGACCAGTTCACTTGCTTAAGTGATTACACAAGTAGCTCAATTCTGTCGGCTAATCGGATACACACCAGCTCTCAAGGCGAATCCATTAAAACATCTGCCGGATCACCAGGTCTGCTAATTATCGACTCACAGATTCTCCCACAGTTGTGATGTTGATATCTCACTTGATGCATATTATCTATGTTTTTGCCCTCAGCACAACAAATATTGGAAGCATGCAAGACATGAAAGTTTGATATTCCAAAATTACACATAGTACACCCTTTACAATAACAACACGCCAGACAGTGACCAGAAGCTGAACTATTTAGTTGGGGCCCCTGTTACACCCTTGTAAAAACACGCCACACAGTGACCAAAAGCTGAGCTGTTTGGTTGGGACTCGTGCAAAGAGTGTATAATATATTTTTGTCGTTATCGTTTTGTCTTTACTGTACTGATATGACGTGGCTCATTAATCTGCACAGTTTTTTACCTTTATGAATGCTCTAGATATTTTAATGACAATTATTTTGATGATTTTGTTATTTTTGATGGACAATCGGCTAAATCGTATCATTTTACGTTAACAAACCAGGTCATAATTACGAGAAAAATCTAAATAGCACGGGTCATTTTGCCTCTTTTTACTCAGAAAGGGTCCTGGCAAAACATTAAAAATGTTGACAGCATGCAATCATGGTTTCAAGGTTTTTCTAAGTGATATTCATGAAATTACACATTTTTCTGTTATATTTGTTATTGTTTTGTCTTTTATAATACCAAAAGCAAAAAATGTTAAATAAAGTGTAATAATATATTGTGGTTCATTTATCTGCATATTTCGATATAGTCAGTCAGCCAGTCAAACGAAAATGGCTTAGTTTTTGATAAGGTATACACTGAAAGCTAGATAATTTCTGATGATACCAGGTGTTAGGGACATGCCTGGGGGTCACCACCAGGGGGGATGTAGAGTTTGAAAGTGGTGCAATTTTTTGTTATTCAAGATGGCGTCCAAGATGGCCGCCAACTTTAGTCATATTTAGGAAATAGTGTAAAGTGGTCAAATTTAGCTCAATTTTTTTTGTAATACACCATTTCAACTAGTTTGGAGATACTGAATGCAGCTAGGCCACTCTCAGAAAATTCTGATCATTATTTTCAACCCTTTCAGCCCCATAGGTTTTTTATCGAACACCTTGGTGATGTCAATTGGGATAAAATTGTTATTTATAATAATTATATCATTATTAATGGTGAAGGATTGGTATGAATACAGTGACTATGGTAATAACAATTAGTTAATCTAATTAATTATAATTTATAATAATTAATTTATTATTAGTGGTGATGGATTTGTATTAATAGTGTAGTGTTGTTACTCTGGGGACTATCCGACCCGAGGATAGCGGAGCTGCGCGAAATGCCATGGAGTTTCAGCATTAAATTGCACAGCGAAACCCAATTCTCCGGCCGTCTGGGTATGTGTGGGGGTAGATCCCCTAGACATGCCCAGAACCCCTTATCGGGTGGGCGAAATAAAACGCTCTCAATAACCCACCATGCCCTATCACCCCCACCCTCACATTATGATCTGTACATCATTCATCTCATCAATTGACTACAACGCTTTTATCGTATTACAATGTCACTTAAAAATATTTTGTGCCGTATAGTGACGGAAAGCAAAGATTTATTAGTACTACTAACCATTACAATAATAGCTCCTGATGATTCGCGATAGGATGTGCTGACTTGAGTAAAACGCAAAATAACCACCACTGACCAGCTTTAAAACAAATTTGTTGGACCTGTTACAACATTCACAATCGTTTTTGCTAGATGCAATAATTATTTAAAGCTCATTTATACCGTTTTTGACTGTCAAGCAAAATAATTTTACATAGATTTATATATCATTAAAATTTAATTACTGACATTTTTTTGTCAATATGACTGAACGTATTTCTTTATGACAGCAGATAGACCGGCTTCAGATGGAGCAAGGTGCCACCTGGAATGGACATTAATGAGATAAGGTTTTTTTGAATCCTTATGATGTGTGCAAACATAAAAATTCAGGTAAACGGGCATCTCCGGCTGCGTTTGGCTAAAATAGGCTGATATATTCAAAATGGCCGCCAAATTACCAAATTTGTGAAAAAAAATGAAATATTGGCCATAAAAATTCATTGATATATATATGACTGAAGCCATAGTATACCCTTGGCAAACTTACATCACCATGTTTTTATTATTACAGACCCAAAAAAAATGGCTGCTGAAAAAAGGACAAAATGGCGGCTAAAATTGCTAAAATTGGAGGAAGGAATGTGTACTGGCTATATTATGGCCGTCGGTAAGGTATCACCCGGAAGGGGAATTTAGGCCACTATTATTTTCACATAGCTGGACTACTCAGAGGCCAGAATCAACCTGTTGATGAGGTAACTGCCCCTGCTTTACTGAAATATGGCCAAAGATGTACATTACCTATGTGCGATTTTAAGAAATGGAGCGTTTTACACATTTGCGCCCACCGAATATTTAAATTTTGAGGTATATCAATATATTTAATATCAATAGAAAGCTAATGACACAGGCGTTCGCATGGATTTAAAATATTTTGTGTCCGATCATTGACAAATGCACAAGAAAGATTTAAGTTGGTATTTTAACCCTTAATTTTGCCTATTTTTCAAACTTTTTTCAGTAAATAGTCAAAATACTTTTCTCCGAGCCGATTTTTGTGAGGTATAAATGTTTAGTTTTGATTCAAACATGTTCTAGAACTATTGTTATTGTTACTCAAGCCGGTCTAAGATAGGATATTCACACAAGCATATATAATGTATACCTCGCTAAAGAGAAAATACAGGCAAAAAATATGACTATCAGCTGCCAATAAAAATGTGACTGGTTAGCCTGGTTTTCATTTAGCATCTCGTCAGCTTTATGCTACGTAGTCAGGTCTAACCAACAAGAGCATAGCCTACAGATGTGATGTTCATTAATGTGGATCAGGTCACCAGCGAGAAGGATGTATCGTTTGCAGTACCAGCTGCTACTATACCTATTTACATTTGATATTGTACTCTTCACACCTTCCAAAGTATTACATTTCTAAAACCATCTATGCAATCTATAACTAGTCAAGTAGGTCAGGTTAAAAAACCTGACAGATATAATTGCAAGTAATTCCTCCTATCCGACCCTGGAAAGCAAAGACCATGAACATAATGTAGATGTTATTTGCTTTTTGTATCTTCAACATAAGGCCCTGATATAAAAATATCTTCAGACACAACTTTTCGTAATTTGAATCAAAAATTGTATTGAAATCATTAGAATTGATATATTATAATACCCAAGGACATAACAAACACAAATCTGAAAAAGGACAACGACATCATAAATGATAGGTTACCATTACTGAATTGACCTTTGAACAAAATTAAATAAATATTTATTGATGATATTCTCAATTTGGTGGTGCGTTCTGTGATGATGTCTAATCAGATTTTACTATGGCTCAGCGTCCCCTATTTTTTCGATTTTACCAGTCCTTCCCAATGGCCAAACTTGTAATATATATGAAACAACCATTAGATAAACCTCTCATTAGATGACGGGTAAATCCTCTTTCTCATCATCAACGCTGTTTTTATGGATTCAGTGCATCATGAACAAAGAATTAAAGCCTGGTGTTATTAATAAAAATAATTTATTTTGAACTTGCTCGCAATCAAAGTGTTCTTTAGTGTCATGTTCAAGAAAAATGAGTTATGGATAATGAAATATGTTGAATGCAATGATTGAGATAAGACCCCCTCCTGAAACTTTCTACAGAGCCCTGTAGAACTGCACAGGCAATTTTGAAGAGATATCTTGAAAACAGGTTGAGGCATTGCAGAATACCTTTTTTTCACGCTGAGACAGATATTATATCACCACCTTTCGAGCAATTTGTTGATATACTCACTCAAGCTAGATGTGTATTTTAATGAAGGTTGTCATCCAGTATGACTAATGTGACCTCTCTGCACGTGATCAGTCGCACAGCTTATTTTTTTTTACAAATTGCAGAAATGTCAAAAACTATACATACATGTTAACACTAAAAAACAGTTTCATTAAATAAATGTATTAATAATAAAACTATCTATATATAGCAAATACATAAATTATTTGAATAATAATCAACCCTTTGAATGGTTCATTTAACTTTATTGAACGTTATTTGTAATAATAAAAATACAAAATGGGGTTTTGAACAATTGGTTTTTAAATGTTTAAAAAACAATAATGTTGGTTTCAGTAAAAAAAATCACTGAAAAAAATAATGCGCGATGCGGCTGTTCAGATGAGTCACATAATTATGGCGTCAGATATCATCACTAGATGAGACACAGTAAATACAGGATTCAGTAACAAATCCGCACCTCCTCGACTATGGGGTAGCAATGACGTTTCACATACAATGTCTTCAAAATGTATTATTTCCCTAGCCTTTCCTAAGCCAACGCTCATGTCTGCAGTCCACCATTATGATACAACGTTTTAGAAAGTTTGGCTAGTCCGGTATACTTACACTCCACCAGTAGTCCTCAGAAAAAAATACCATCAATATTAAAATGCTATTTTAATATTAATTATTCATTACAAGGATACTAGGGTATGCAGAAATAACACCTAAATGATTCAACAAGTACATTTAGGTGGGGTGATTTTGAATATAGTCTTTTGTTGGAGAGGGCTCTTATTTTGACGAGGGACATAAAAGCTCATACTTTTCCTTAGAACTTCGCGTTAAACATGTGTTTGCTAAAAGGGTTAAATATTGTTCAAATTGTCTTCGAGTGATCTAGATTGACTCACGACCACCTAAGTAGGCTAGTTAACATGGCTTACTACAGAATAAAACTGGACTAAACATATTTACACACTTTTTCCCAAATTTTACCAAGTGCTGATGGCCGCCATCTTGGACGCCGTTTTAAATAACTGAAAGCATAAAGTGTGATATTGCCTTAGTTTTTGTACTGATACAAATCCGTTACCGTTAGTAATGAATAATTTGTTATAAATAATTATTTTGTCCCTTTTTTACATTCTAGAAGTGTTCAGTACAAAAGCTCCCCGGAGCTGAAAGGGGTAAATGTTTTAAATAAATATAATGATGAATTTGATTGTTTAAATAACATTTTATGGGGTGATCTAGAACAATTTATTGACTACTAAACTAGTTGAAATGGTGTATTATAAAACAAAATCATTTAGGATTGCACTGTTTGCGCAAATTCCTAGGTCTGACTATACGTCGGCAGCCATCTTGGACGACATCTTATTTTATAATTAATTAGATTAACTAATTGTCATTACCATAGTCACTGTATTGATACCAATCCTTCACCATTAATATGGAATAATTATTATAGATAACAATTTTGTCCTAATTGACATCACTAAAGTGTATTATAAAGAACATTTGGGGCAGAAAGGGTTAAAATGCTGCATTCAGTAACTCTAAACTAGTTGAAATGGTGTATTACAAAAGCAAATTGAGCTAAATTTGCCCAATTTACACTATTTCCTAAGTTTGACTATTTGCAGGCGGCCATATTGGACGCCATCTTGAATTACAAAAAAATGCGCCACTTTCAAACTCTACATTCTCCCTGGTGATGACCCCCAGGCATTTCCCTAACACCTGGTATCATCAGAAAGTATCTAGCTTTCAGTGTATATCTGAGTGATATTTTTGGGCACTGGCTGACTGACTAATACTTTTATGAAGGCTCTAGTAATTCTCGCTTTAATTTAATTTACATTTTCGTGTTTTTTTCATATAATCGCTAATTCGTATTGACCGGCTTTCACAAAATAGGCCATAATTATGCGGAAAATCAAAATATCATGTGTCATATGGGCTTAAATTGACCAGTATGGAGCCTGGAACGAAATATAAATGGGTGACAGCTTGTAACATTCCTTACCTCCTGATTTTATGTTTTTGCATTATATTCCTAGTCTATCTCATGTTTTCTGGGTAATTATTTCACATAATAGTATCACGTATGAAGTTACAGGGGGCAGCCCACCTTCAGTTATTAAGCTGTCTCCTGCATACCATCTTGATGCTACAGGCAGACTCCTTGAGATCACATATATGCGACCCCACTTCGCCCTGAGTATGACCATTGAAATATTTTATATTCCGGTCATAATTATTATTCATGCTGTTCGCAACCCGCTCAGTCTCCAATTAAATGTAGGCCTACTAGTAATATAAAACTGAAAACTTCAGGATGTGTTCAGAATGTCCTCCTTTATTACCTGTAAAAAGTCCCAAAGTTTCCCCTGAGCAAAACATCTTTTTTTTTACAAAATTCAAAATGGCGCCAAGCGCTATGTTGGAGTTGTATATTTTAATGCAATACCTCATTTTTACATGATTTTTAAAGCTGAATTCATTTCCGAAGAGATTAATGACTTTTAAGGTCTCGCTAAAAAATAAATCCAAATGGCAGCCAGTTGAGATTTGATTGGGAGAAAGTCTATTGTCAGTCGTCTTTGAGATACATATAAACTTCTAAATCTATGAATTAGCAGTATGTCCTCCTTTTATACCTGTAAAAAGTCCCAAAATTTCACCTGATCGAAACATCTTTTTTTTTGACAAAATTCAAAATGGCCAACAAGCGCTATGTTAAAGTTGTAATTCTTGAACTATTTGACATATATTTTAATGTAATACCTCATTTTTCACATGATTTTTAATGCTGAATTTAATTCTGAAGCCATTAGTAACTTTCAAGGTTTCGTCAAAGAATAAATCCAAGAGAGCCGCCATTTGAGATTTGATTGGGAGCAGGTCTATTTTCATTTGTATTTGATATACCTATAAGCTTTCAAATCTATAAACTACCAGTAATCAATGACAAATAAATAACTTTTTATCCAAAAGAAATATGCGATACACATTTTAATGTATTTATTTAATAATACATAATTGCCAAAACATCATATTCAAACAATAAAACAACGTTAGTCTGAGAGAGTTGTGCCATTTTGTCCAAATCACCAGGGCGGGGGCCCTAGGGTAGTGGTTAGCACCGCTGCCTTTCACGCCAGAGTTCGGGGTTCGGTTCCCGGTCTCAGCGGTTTGAAAGAAACAAAAATGTTTCTTCCCCATCCACGTGTGAATGTCAGCATTGTGGGAAGCCTCTGTGACCGAGAGGTAGCGTGCTCGGCCTCAGACCGCCAAGGCTCGAATTTCGAATTCTGTGTCTGGAGGACAGTGTTATCTCAATCATCTCACCACCCTCAGGAGGTTCTCCTGGCCCAGTTTAGCCTATATGTGCACAAATGTGGCCTAAAGCCCGATTCATTTCATTTTATTTTTCCTAATCACCAACCTGAATTTCATTAATTCGCGATGAGGTACTGTACCCAGTTCCCATTCGGCTTGTGTACCTTGCAGACCTGCCACATCAGAACATGCAACCAACTTTTGCAACCACACCTGATCATTTTCATTATTTTGAGAGGTCCTGCATCAAACTCCGTCAAAACTGGTTACTTGGTTTCATTTTTGAAAATTGCTATCCCCAGCCTGTTGGTAATCTGTCCCCATGCAATTCTTGTACATGTAGATATGTCAGTGATAAATGTTTACTACTGCTTTAGCTGGGGTCCTAAGCATGTGTCCTAAGCAAGGATTCACTCGAGTCCACAGGGTCATAGGCAAGGTCTCACACACACACCTGCATGGACCTAGGCAAAGACTCACACCCGAGCCTACAGGTCCTAGACTAGGTCTCACAACCGAGCCCACAGTGCCTAGACAAACACTTACACACGAGTATGCATGGTCCATAGGCATGGAATCAAACCAGAGCCCGTAGTATCCTAAGCATGAACTCGCACTCGAGTCCACAAGGTCCTGGGCAAGTCTCACCCCTGACCCTACATTTCCTAGGAAAGGATTCATACCAGGCCATAGGCAAGGACTCACCCCAGGCGCGCATGGTCTTAGGCAAGGACTCACATCCGAGCCTGCAGCGTCCTAGGTACAGTCTTAAACCCGAGCCTACAAGTCTTAGGCTAGGATTTACCGTGAGCCCGCATGGTCTTAGGCAAGGACTCACACCAGAGCCTGCAGCGTCCTAGGCACAGTCTTAAACCCGAGCCTACAAGTCCTAGGCTAGGATTTACCGTGAGCCCGCATGGTCTTAGGCAAGGACTCACACCCGAACCTGCGGGCCATAGGCAAGGTCATACACTGAAGCTTTGGGGTCCTAGGCAAGCACTCGCAGGCCCGCAAGGTCCTAGGCAAGATCTCATACTTCAGAAGCGGGCATAATGGTCCAATGCAAGGTAACATACCCGAGCCTGCAGGATCCTAGGGAAGGTCCCCCACCCTATTTATTATGTTTATTTATGCAGCATTAATAGGAACACGAAAAAGTTTGTTTTGTGTTTGAAATAAGGAGGCCATCCCGATGGCCCATTCGACCTGGCTTTGGCTTGAAGTTACTGGGTTCGGGTATTTGTCATCGAGGTTGTGCATTATACAATGTTCCAAACTGGTCAAATGCCTGGAGTTTGCAGTGATGTCTATGGCACTGTGCATTATAAAGAACACTTAAAGTTATTCGATAAGACATTGCCATGGTTGTGCAGAAAGCAACGTAAACATGGTAAAGCGATATTCACTTGAAATAACGACACGTGTATAGATGTAGATGACAGATATTTTGTAGTGTGGTTTAGCTGGATAGGTCTATATCATTAAACCTCAGTGGGGCATATAAACGTGTAAAATGCCATATAAATTTACCAATGGTGATAACGGCACCAAAATTGGTCTGTGTATGCACCTGAGGGCACTCTGAGAATAACATGCTAGCCAAACATTAAATCATAATGGGTATGATTTTTCAATATGACCACCATAATATGTAACATATACCTGAATTATTTTATGGACGTTATCATACGAATGTTTAGCTTTTATTTGATATTTTTGTTTCAACATTTTTAACATGTTTACAATTTGCATGTGGTTAATTTTTAGCTTTTACATTTTGACAAAAAATCAACAAACCTGTAAAATTAAAAAAATGGCCACCACAAAAAATAATATTGATTATTATATTTTGAAAGTTATTTTAGTGCATCAATATGCATATGACAGTTCTTCATTAGATAAGCCTGACTGGGTTTAATTATAACATAGTATTCTTCTCCATACACAAGATTACAATGTCCGCTATTTTTTAAAGATTTCTGATATTAAACTGACCCGTCCTACAGATATTGTCAGTCACCACACTGAACACCTGTCCGCAAAGATACATTCCTATTTCTCACTTAAAATCTCAGTCCGTTTCATATCTGATTGATGTCTGATTTCGGATGTAATAATCTGTCGCGTCAGATAAATTGCTTCTTTGTGCGTTATGTTGATTGTGTCCCCGTATCCCGTGTATCTGTTATGACGAAATAATATTAATTTAGTAATAGCTGATGCAAATTTACATACATTATTTAATTTATTAAATCTTACCTTTGAAAATATACTGAATTGTTAAAGGATTTTTAGTGCTGAAAAATAAAATTAGTAGTACCAGGAAAACGTTCAGCCGTCTTGGTGTATTAAGTTGTTGTGACTTGCACAATGGCACAACGTACCCTCTAGTCACCGTCTTTTAAATAATTTGATGCATCTTAATTTATCATTATTATTATCACATGAATGGCTGGAGAAACAACGCGGGCAATGTACTGGATTAAACCACATAGCATTACCACACTTGATTCCAGAAATACTTGTCAATGCCACCATATGTTTCCATATAAAAAAATATGTAGACAAAAAAATAACATAATTTCTGAAATTTGTCTTCTTCGCAAATGGTGGCCATTTTAAATTGTGCAATTACATAAGCTTTACAATGTTAAAATAGGACCGGAATTAAGTTTCTCGTGAAGAAATATGCAGAAAAAAGCTATTACAAAGGGATCTAACTGAGGTTCTTCATAAGTTATAATTTCAGTATTATATCTGGGGGTCATTTTGAATTTTTGCGAACGAAACACGAAGAGGCTTTAAAATTTAAAGAAAACACATAAAATGAGTTCCACGTGAAAAATTAGATGAAACGGAGGTATTACAAAGGAATATATGTTAAATTCTTCGTATAGTCTGGGAGCCAAGTTTCAAAAAGCTGCTAGTTTTTGCGTTCGCTTGACCCAAAAAGTGACAGAGGTCTGATATGTGCAAATGAAAATAGCCCTGGAACATTAATAGGTCAATAGGGTAGGTGTAGAAGGTGGTTGTGGCAGCAAAGTTTTAAAATGAGGAATGGTCAAGGATACCCTCGAGCCCCAAAGACTGTACATCTTTAGCCCCAGGTTATTAAAAACCCAAACCACAATTGCTATAAACAATTTTCAAATCACTGTCGTCCATAGTTCTCTTTTATTAAAGATAAGATGACAAATTATTATAGTTTCAATTTTTTTACAAAATATAATTCCACCTTTAGAACGCTGGAAGTCCATATTAAAAAAACAATTGACACAGTTCGTAGAATGTAGTTTTGCCGTTTCTTCTACATTTCTATGATTATGATTATGCTAATGTCTGTTGACTTCATTTGGTATATCGGCCATCTGATAACACTATATCAAATTAGAAAAATTCTACCTTGTTGTGTGAAGGACTTATGAGGTCAAAAGAGCGGATGGGGTACTCCCACAAGTTACATTTTGTCAAACCCTGTAATAACATAATCATCATTATTATGGTTATAAACAATTTTATTACCACTCTGGCCACATTTTGTCATTGGATATATTCAGGGTGAAACAGATGTGAAGTTTTTTTCATTAAATGTAAACCCACCCCTTAGGGCTCTGAAAGTCAATAACCCAAAAAGACTTGAACACATTTTGTAGTAAGTAACTTTCCGTTTTCTGTACATTTGTATGATTTTGAACATGCTAATGTCTGCTGACCTCATTTGATAAATCTGTCATCTGGTACCACTATGTCAAATTATAAAAATCACACCTTGTTGCATTAAGGACTTATGAGGTCAAAAGTATAGATGGGGTACTCTCACTAGTTACATCTTGTCGACCTCTTGTATTAACAAAGTTGTCATTCTTATAGTTATAAACAGCTGTAATTCCCCTCTTTTGTCATTAAATATACTCATGACGAGCGTATCTGAAGTTTAGATTTTTTTTTAGAAAACGTAGACCCACCCTTAGAAAGCCAATATAAAAAAATAAATAAACACAGTTCGTAGTATGCACACGTTTCCATTTACTGTACATCTGTATGATTATGAGCATGCTAATGTCTGCTGACCTTATATGATAGATCTGCCATCTGGTACAACTATGTCAAACTACCATGTTGCATTAAGGATCAAAAGTCCGGATGAGGTATTCTCAGTTATATTTTTCCGACCACTTTGTATTAACAAAATCTTATTTTTTTTATTATCATAAACAGCTTTAATACCACTGTTGCCACATTGTGTCATTGAATACATTCCAAACGAAACATATATAACGTTTTGATATTTTTGACAAAATAATTCGAACCTTAGAGGTCAACAGGAGCTGGGTTTTTTAAATATTTTCATTGTTCACCATAGTATCATATATTTTCTATATGCAAGCAAGTATATATACGTATAACAGTACTATACTAGCAATATAAATATCTCATTAAATATAACTGGCTAGTGTCATCAAATTGTATCATGTACTATTCTAGTGTGAATATATTTATTTTTAAAGTAACAAAACATTATCTGAAATATTACACAACATCAATTGTTCGGTTTTGTGCGTAGTAGATAATTATTTATTATCTATATATATATAGTTATTATTTAGTATTCCAAGACACAGATAAGAATAAAGTAAGTGCTGCAGGTCTGTCCTCTCGTGTCCTGACTATAAGACACCGATTAGCCGCGACTGCTCTGATCTTACCGTCTGATACGTGGGAATATGTGATGTAAAGTTTAAGTAATCCGATGGACGAACAGGCAAACAAACAAGCAAACAATGTGCGTTATATATAATAGTGACAGGATAAACAGCACATGGTAATTAATACATTATATTACGTGTAATAATGTGTTTCGACTTTTGAAGAATTTGTTCTGGCTTTATCGCTAATGACAAAGTACATGTAAATTTTGCCAGATTAGCAAATTGTATTTGTTTGTCAAAGTTTTGGCAAATGACAATTTATATTTGTACTTGGCATAAATCAAGAACAATCCATTAATTAAACATGCACAGCAGCTTTGTAATACGCCGTTTGAATAATTGACAAATAACGCGAAAATAATATATCAGTTTATTGCATTAATACAATGATATAGCGCTTAGATGTAATTGCCGGCTAGAATATATCTCAGGCCAAAATGACAGAGGGCACTGCCCAGCAAACATGAGGTTTTTTTACCAATGTTGGTATAAGGCTGGGCCAGCGGCGTAGACGATGGTCCAGCTTTAGACAGATACTGGGTCAACGTATCGTTTTTTTTTATGGCGTAGACTTTCAGTCTCCTACTTAGTATCGTTTCATGTTTCTCTAGATAGTCTGATAGTAGCCTCTGTTTGGCAGGCAATGATGTGTTAATTTGAGACCCTCCTTTTACAATTTAAAACCCTCCTTTTACGACCTGTCAGTGTTACCTTAGCAGGCTTTAAATCACACATGTTTGGCCTCAAAATAACACACTGCTTGATCAAGCTATTACCATGATTACTATAATAATGAAAATGTAGCTTTGCATTGTACTATTTAGTTATTATTTAATCGAAATAAAATAAATATTATTTGGTCGAAAAATTATTTAGTCAACAGGTACATGTGTACGACCAGCGGAGCTGAAGCTAATCATTATGGCAGGGCATTCAAATCTTCACACCGCTAATCACGACTATTGTCGTTTAAAATTGTTCACTTGCCGATCAAATCAATGATATTGGGAAGAAAAATGAACAGATATGGGCATTTTTCAACAACTTGAAGTTGTGGATCGCGGTAGCGACACATAACCACAAGACTTTAACCCTTAAACCGCCAAGCGCAACTATGGTCGTTTTTAATTTGTTTTATTTTCCAATAAAATCACAGTTATTTGGAATGAAATGAGAGTTTAAACTTAAAGATATGCAAATGTTTGGTCTCAAATTAAACAAATATCAGTAATTGTCACCCACTTTAAGTTGTAGCTCGCGGTAGCGAGACACAAACTCAAGTGGTTGAAAATTTAAATAAATTAACTCAGCGAGACAAGATGTCAAACACAAATAGTAATTTACGCACTGCTGCTAATCAGCACTTTAAGGGTCGACCATTTACGCCCTGTTAGATTTATTGATGCGCAAAGCTCTAGATTATAGAATTTATCATTTTACCCACTCGAAGTTGTGTCTCTCTGCCCCGTTGGGTAAAAAGTACTTGCATAATATGCACAATTTGTATGATAACTTATGCCAATCTAGATTAATACCGATTTCTGTTGCAAACGTTCTTTTTTGAAGAACAAAATATACAGAAATTAACGCTTTATTAATTACTGATAATACTGATAAATCACGTTTTTATTCGTTCTTTGATACTGCTGATACAACAGAGACGAAGTGGAAACAGTCCTCATACAACAGTAAAATAATCTAACACGTCGTCTCCGATAATCTAACACGTCGGATATGGACGTGCGTATCTGCCATTCTATAAAGTGGCAGATACACCCTAATGTGTAAAATAGATTTGTGGTAGATCCCCTCAGTTATTCTTATAATTAGATTTAGGGAATGTCTATTTTTCAAAAATCACAATGGCTAACCATCTTAACACGCAGGATATTCGATTAATTTTGATATAAAAATATAACATTATACTGTTGCAGACCAATCCTTATTGTGGCTGATATAATGTCATAATACACCAATTTATTTTTGTATAAAGCTGTTACGACCTGCACCAGAGACTAGGGTGCTTAACCCTTTAACCGACAGTTTCGTCGTTTTTTCTCATTTGTTGTTAACACATTAATTGCCAGCTTTTAAATATGGTAAATATAAATTATGACAAGATTAATCACTGGCCTTCATTTCGTCAAATCCGTAGAATTTTTACTCACTTGAAGTCGTGGATCGTGTCAGCGAGACACAACTTCAAGTGGTTGAAAATTACAATTAAATAATTTGGCGAATAAAGGGTTAAAATGTTATTTTTTTTATTGTAGGCAATTACCATGGTTACTGTATATCATGTATGTGCATGTTTATATTAAGTATGGCTGCATTAATTAGTGCCGGTCACACAACGAAGCCTGTTAAAAATCAATGGCACTTACGTGGTCATGACAGCGTCAGTCAAGCTGGATCTCCTATATTAAACGAAAATAATCAATGTATTTTACAAGATGGCGGTGGTGGCCACTTTTAGATTTATGCATGAACAAAATCTCAAAATTAAAAATAGTCTACGAAATTTGGTATTACACTTGTTTTTCTGATCAAAAGTGCGAATATATATTGTCTAAGATGGCAGTGGCGGCCATCTTGGATTTATGGACAAACACTATATCAAAATAAAAAATAGTTTCAGAAATAAAATGAGCATGCCAAATAAAATTTAAAAAGTGCTTCTACTCAACTATTTCGACAAATAGTGCCGACAAAAGGGCGCGAATGTTTTTTGCACACAAATAATTACAAAATGACGGTCCTGCAGCCAGAAGAATGGTCAAGCATCTTCGTAGATTAAATCACTGTTATTGAAAATAAATGGGTGTTTTAACTTCAATATTTGCAAATATCTGATCGATAATTTAGCAAATATAAGTAATTTTCACTCACTTGAAGTTGTGGCTCGCGGTAGCGAGACACAACTTCAAGTGGGTAAAAATTTAAATAAATAAATTAGCGTGATAAGGGTTGAGAAAACAGTAAATGTAATGAGCAAATGCTTTTTCGACGGAAAATTCTGCTTACTTAATACAAAATGTTGTTTAATACAGCTACTTATCATCATATACAATAATATTATCGTGGTTGTATTTTTTCAGTAATACCCAATTTTGTGCAATCAACAACAATGGATTGGTATATACGTGTACATTGTTACGAGCTCCAGATCAGGTTTCACTTTGGTCCTATTTGAAGTTTGTCTAGGGGAGTTGAATAAACCAATTTACTCTGAAGTTCGAGCCGATCAGCGTCAAAAGAATAAATGAAAACTCAAAGTCTCATTTAAGTAACAATAACAATGTATTTGATCAAGCAATTTTCACTGTGATGATCTCAGTTTGACAATACCTCACAATTTCTTTGACAGACAAGTTCACAATAATAAAACAAGACACTTACATTAACACATGATTAATCTCAACAATCCTCAAATGTCCTCTAGTGTGTAAATATCCAATAAAGTGAATAATCCAAATGTTTGTTTAATCCACAGGTTATAATGTCCGTAGGCCTATCACCAGTCACTGTTGCCTAGCATATTACCTAGGTTATCACCTTACAGTCAATAATCTCTCACAGCAAATTAATAACCAGTAGAATCTCTCAGCAAAAATATCTAGGCTTATCAAGTAATGTATCAATACTTTGTAGCAACTTTAGCACGAACTTTAGCACTCACTAACTCAAATCATAATACCCTCCTATTTATATATTCTGGCATTCTACAGTGTTCTATTCCATCATAATCTAGATTATTATCCGTGTTAAGCATCACCAGAAAGTTCTGGAAAACCACAGAACAAATTAGAACATTCCAGTTAATTCGATAGACAATCATGACGATATATCACGATACATTATAACAATACACAGTGACTACTATGGGTGTACAGCGTATGAATACATAACCACACATAACATACACTACATAAAAGAAGACGACAAAAAAAAACTATTTATTTTTTCAGTCACTTGAAGTTGCGTCTCGCTACCGTGGGCCACAACTTCGAGTGACTAACAATTAGTTATGATGGGCGACATCAGGGTTCTGAGGGTGGAATGGATGCTCTTTTGGCGACAGGACTGTGATCTCTTGCTTTTATTTATGGAGAGTAGAATATAGTGTGACAGACTTTAAACACACATGGCCGCGGGACCGTTTCTCGGGACGCAACGTATGCAGGCAAACAAGCACAAATTATAACATTTGACGCATCCTCAAATTTTGTGAGGAGAGGACTCGGCGCTTTGGTAGAACGCCTGACTGCCTCGCAAGTGATGTATGCGTCCCGGGTTCGAGCGCCGCTGATCCTGCGTGTTTTTTTTCAATATCTCAATATGCCTGTTCCTCCCTTCTAAAGGTGACTAGGCTATCACGTTAATGGCGACTTCGTCGAATTAATGTTTAAGCCAGTGTATACCGTATCCCCGCGCATAAACGTGCATGCCCTTATATTTGAAGATGCACTTAGTTTTCGAAAGCAGGTGCATGCACTTATATTCGAACATAAAAAATATTTTAAGAAAAATACATGCACTTATATTCGCACATGAAATGATCTTGATAATAAACAAATTATAAATCTTTTGATATAAAAATGCCAATTTGTAATCTTACTTGTTTGTAATGACATTTATGGTACGCATAACCTTATTAATACATCTTATCATCGAGATGTGCATTATATATCCTAATATCTAGAAAAACAACAAAATAGTTGCACTTATGTAATAAAAATAAGTCAGGCGCAAACAAAGCTTCCCTGTTTCAACAGCCAGCCATCATTCCATAAAGGCTAGTGCATGTTTGAATCTTCGCAGCTATCGTCAACAGTCGCGTCCACACATCTGTCTATATGAGGGCTCAAGACGTGATCATTGTTATAAAAACATAACGTTCCTATTCAATGAGATTAAAGACTTGGCCAGCCACGGAGTCTCTCCCCATTGACATGACGTCTCCCCACTCTCCCACCCTTTGTGAACTGCTGCCCCCACTTGTGCATTATTTGGTCCTCGCGGATTACGACTCCACAATAATCTGTTTAGACGAGTTCAAAGTTTTTTCGCCAGCTCGCCCAGCGCTCGAGCAATAGGCTGTGACTATGTTATTTCTGCAGCTTAACCCTTAGAGCTCTGAAGAGCGACATTTTATATGTAATCATTTGAGGTGGTTGTTCACACGATACACGGCTTTAAGTGCAGAATTTGTTATAATTTTGTCGAAATTAAGTCTAAACATATAATGTTATCATAAATTTAGGACACATTTTTTCTTTTAAAAATGGTGACATGTGTACAAAGCATACAGATAAAAGTTACTATTATCGTCGACATTAGCATTATAAGGTTTAATGCGCACTGTATGCGTACAACGTGTCAGCAAAGGGCTGTTCATTCGCACTTTGCGTTGGAAACACGCTGTGCATTCGCTACCAGCTTGCCACGTTTTTCACAATCTGGACTATTATTTTTTATGGGTGGACTGTGCGTCGTTTATGTGTGACTGGGACAAACCTCGGTCAACGGAAACACAGCGAATTTGGAACGTGTGCTCTACTTGTGCCCACGGGAAATTGGGATGTGACAATCACTGCCATGTCTATACTTCTACTGAGGGAAGGAAACTTTCAAGTCCTCGTCATTTTAAAATGAGAAATGGACTATGTCGACTTTTGTTTTCTACCAAACAAATGCTACCATGTCATACCTAGTTCTTGTAGCAAATTATTGATGAATTTTCAAACGGAAATCTTATCATTTACGTGCATTAATACACATTATACGAGCTTGATTCTGACAGAAGCACTATTTGCAACAAAATGAGACATGTAGTGAATAATACACTGCAGTATTCAGCTGACTATTATATTGAGAAGTTACTGCCTTTTGGGTTTACACGATCGAATAGTGGAGCTGAATAGCCCCTATTCTGTGCGTGCGTGCGGGCGTGAACAAATAGGTCTACTATGTTGCGATCGCTGCTTCCAAGATTTCCGTGAGTTACCGACCTTTATAGAAAACCAATGAGGATGCTGACTCTATCCCATTCAGCTGTGCTTGTGCCTAACGTTAAACTAGCGCTGATCTGACGCTCTTCTGGCGTCTACATTCATACGTGAAAAAAACGTTCACATTTTTAAGCATTTAGAAAATGTGCGCAGAGGTTGACGCACACAAAAAATTAAGGACGTTCATCAGGCGTTCTCGTCAAATCATCAACGAAGTTTGAGGCACGCTAAGCGAATCACAACGCACTGACCAAAATTCTTCATTTTTTGTGCGCTGGATGTGCGTGATGGTATGTGAGACTAGGCTTTAAGAGACTGTTATGCAAGTATTGATGATTATTTTACTTATTTAGCAGGCACTGTTACACATAATAGTATCATTTGGTAATAAAAAATAAACAACCACAATACATTCACAAAACGGTGGTCCACGTCTGTATAGTAGTTTTTATTGATACTATGACATAAAAATATAACTATTTATCATTCTCTGTACGCACACTTGGACAATATTTAATTATTCCAGTGCGGGGACCGACTTCAAAAGTTGACGTCTATATACGTCAGATTCTGACGTCTAAAGTCAATCCCAACACTGCAAAAGTAAAATATCTATAATGGCCGTAGTACCATGACATAAAATGAAGCAGAAAGATCTAAGCAAGTCATTAACCCTTTCAAGCCTGAGTTTACTATAGTCATCTTCATCCACTACAATTGTAGTGAATGAATATCACTTGATGTGGTTTAAAAATGAAAAAAAATTATCATGTATTGGTAAACCAGTTTCATGGAAATTTTCATTCTAAAACCCTTGGTTGTAGGAAAATTAGGTCTGTTTTCAGGAATGTAAAATGATGTTTCAATGCATCGCGAGGACTTAAAGGGTTAATGATGACTTCAAATTGAAATCCCTTTGTTCTCTATGATTTGTATAAAAATATGTCAGCGCTGTAAGGGTTATAGGTCCTACTATGAATAACTACCATACGATACGTAGGCCCACTGACAGCTTAATAATGGGCCATTGTCTACTCCGATGACCAACATTGGGTCGACATCTCGTATTTGCTGGGTAAGTAAACATTAGCTGTTCAGATTCGATAGTGGTACAAAAAAGTTTCAAAATATATATGTTAGAAGAATACAATTCCTCAAAAGAATAGCTAAATTAAAAAATAGGCTTAAGTTAGCCTACATAATTGTGGTGCCCTGGTGCAAAGGATATTAAAATAGATATTGACTAAATCTGCTGAGCTGACTTATGACATTTAATGAATCGAATTATGGGAGAATGTTATATAAGGAATACGGCGTTCGCTCATCGATATCTGCTCGATCACTGAAGTTAAGCGACGTCGCGCCCGGTTCATAAGTGGATGGGTGACCGCCTGGGACTGCCAGGTGCCGTATACACTATCGTGGGGCTCGGAGAACCACGTAAATCAGATGGCTCGTCTGACTGACTTTGAGTTGGACGTAAAAGAACCTCAATGGACGTAGGCGCAGTTTCCATCCGGCGAGACCCCAAAAAATCCACAATATGGAGTACTTGGCACATATATAAGGCCATGAATGATATCATGAATGATAACAGGCCTTTCTAAGTTACTCCCGTGGCGCGATAGCACAATAGTGCGTACTGCCACGTAATATACAGATACAGATACAGATATCTTGAGATGTGTGTGACTACTTTGTATGTACTGGGACCATAATCTAATCATGAGTAAGGATCCTGATAGCAGTTTTCAGTTAACAGTTTTTTGTCGAGCAATTCCTCAGTATCAGAATATATAGTTCAGACATGTTCACTATATTTTATATAAAAATATAATACAATTTGCCCACGACCTATGTAATAACACTCCGGAAAAAAACATTGAGCACACTATGTGGTTTTCAAATTGTCGGAGTTCAAATCGGTGCAAGATATGCTTTACAACTCACAAAACTGGCCCTTCCAATTTACACAAGTGTATTAGAGTAGTTTATATCATGTATGCGAGGGCAAATAGCACTGGTGTCGAATATTTGAAACATAAGCAGCTGATGCAGCCGCGCGCGCCAAGCCAATAGGCAGTAACTGCTAACTTTCCAAGTAAGCAGCTACTACCTTTTGGCCTTGCATTGCAAGTTAGGCCACAGATTTTTTAGTAATTGGTTCTCAAGAAATTGTATTCACTAATCAGAGCAGGTGGTCGGGAAAAAATAATAAAGAAAACCTTTTTAATTTACTGCGTAACGGTAAACTTTTTAAGCGTCTAGTCATTTCATTTTAAAAATATGCATAATTTACATTATTATTTCACATTATATCAGTATATAGATACATAGCGGGTCGGCGGTAAAACAAAATAAAAAAGCGAAATTTCATTTTTTTTTTTACATTATCGTGACTCAGCGATCTTGAGAACCAATGAATCAACTTTCGCCTTCCTGGTTTCGCCTCTATTGGGCGATGGGCCTGGTGCAGTGCAGTGCTGTCTGCTTCGAAAGTCGGAGATTGCGGGTTCGAGCCCCACTCTGGCCTTGAAGTTTTAAAGAAACAACCCGGTTCACTCGTAAAGAGTTAATATTGTGGGGAACCTCCGTGACCGTAGCGTGCTCAGCCTCAGAGCGCCACGGCCCGAATTTAGAATCCTGTGTCTGGAAGGCAGTGTCATCTCACCCATCTCAGCGTCCTTAGGAGGTTTTTCTGGCCCGGTTTAGTCTATATGTGCACAAAGGTGGCATAAAACCCCACTCATTTGATTTAATTTGTTTTCTTTTGTACGTTCCCTACATGCTGTTTTATGTAGATTGTGCACTTACGCAAATTTGTGAAATTGCCAACCCACGTCTTGTCTGTAGACGTCAGATTGTGACGTCTAAAGACGGTCCCCGTCCCCTATCCTCAGACGTGTTGTTGACGGCCGATGGACCTCCGCGAACTTGCAGCTGTCCGTCTGGATCAGTCTCATGGACTCCCTGAATCCCTGTCTGTTCCCGGCGGCGTACACAGTCGTGGCGTAGGTGGAGGAGCGCGAAGGAGCGGGCGTCTGCGAGCAAGTGTAGAGCCGCCTCGCGCTCTGCGAGCCCCGCGGGGACCTGCATCGCAGCCAGCTGGCCAGGCAGCGTCTGAAGTGAGTGTTCACGGCGCAGTACAGGACAAAGTTAAAGGCAAAGTTGATCACCTGCAGCGTGTTCACCACGGCCACGCACAGGTTGTAGGAGCGACGCACGTCTCTGGAGGCAGGTAGCGCCTGCAGGAACTTGGTCACTTCAGCAGGAATGGCCAGGAGAAGGTACATGATGACAATCACCACAAGGGTGAGAGTGACGCGCCGTGCTCCAGCTGTGCGGTTCACCGGGGTACCGGAAGCTCTCACCGGGCCTTCCGTCACCGACAGCCTGAGGGAGCGGATGAGGCTGGCGTTGCAGAACACGAGAAATAAAAACGGTATGAACGTGCCCATGCTCACGTAGAAACAGGTGTACGCCATGGAAATACCCCCGTTCGAGCTGGAATTGAAATATCCGTCGAGAATAATGTAGATGGGCATGTTTTGCTGTTGATCCACGAAGTAATCCACCGTGTTCAGCCAGTACTGCGGCAACGTGAAGAGCACGCACAGGACGAATATACAGGCAATAGAGATCCTGGTGGGGGACATGCCCACTACCATACGAGCTCTCAGAGGATGACATATAGCCAGGTAACGGCTGGTGGCCATGGCCACGATGAGCCACGTACTGGACAGGATGAAGGTGTTGGTGATGGCAGGGCTGTACGCGGCGTAGTACGCGTCGAACACGCGCATGTGGAACAACGCGCTCATGTTCACCTTGGCCATGGGCAGCATGGAGACACAGATGAACAGGTCAGAAGCGGCAAGGGCAAACAGCCCCACGTGTACAGACTTCTCCATGCGCTCCATCGTGTGGCTGACACTCTTTTGGCTCAGTACCACCATGTTCAACAGGTTGCCAATGATACCCAGGACACACACCACCACTATAATGCGGCCGTACAGAATCTGCTCCAAGTACTCATCCACCGGACCGTAGTCTTGGTCGTAAGCGATTTCTGTCATCTGACTGCTGTTGAAGGAGTACTCTGGAGGAGACCTGGTCAAAGCTGGAATGACTGTGGAGCCGCTCACACGCTTGTCCATTGTGCTGATGCTTGTCGACATCAGCGTGAAGCTCACCAAGCGTGCACCAGATGTGCTGCGGAACTTTCTTTACTTGTACTTGGTAGAGTGGGGAATATGTGCATCAACCTGGAACAAACAAAAGCAGGGATCAGCAAGACAGCTAGATACATTATATACACGAGGCATCCTGCCACGCATAGTCAATGTGCAGTAACTGCTGTCTGCCTTGGTAGGACAACATGCTCCAAGTGGATGATCCCCATTAATCCCCATTTCTACAGCGGTAGATGTAATCTACACTAGCTGGAAGTATAGACCTTTCTAGTTCAATATTGTGCATCACACTTACCAAACGTGACGTGCAAAGCCAAAAGGCAACTGCGGGCCAACATTAACCCGACATTGGGTGAACGTCTCGTGCATCTACTGCATTTTGTTTTTGCAGAGCAGTATATGAATCCAGTTTTTAACATTTCGGGAAATGTGCAATACAGAAAAGTGTAAATATAATATTTAGTCATGCGTTGTTTAAAATTACTTTATCTATCTGTCTATCGTTTGTCACTCTAGCTACGGTGTATAAGGAGTGACTTTACATCTAGTTCGTTGTATCTCTCTGACAAATTGCTTCTATTTTTTTATGCCGAAATCTCCCAGATCTTCCAAACAAAAATATAAAAAAGCGAGGTATTTGTCCCGTTATTTGTATTAATAATTATAAATTAACTTTTTTTATTTACTTACACGTGCAAATCCTGTTTATTAACATTTTTGTGTAAGTTAAAGTATATACAATGTATACTTAAATATGCATGGCTTTGTAAATGAAATATTTACACAACATGCACAATATGACATTTCCCCCGGTTGTTTAAGTGTTTTGTCGTTTTGAACAAATTGCAAATGCTTATAATATACTATACACAAAGTTCATTTTATCAAACGTATATGCACTATTACATGTGTAAAAAACCGAGTTATTCATCGATTTATCCGATAAAGCAGAAATTGACATTTTTCGGTTGCTTATATCATTTTTGGAATTTGTGAAGCGATTAATTACGTGTATATGTGTCATACACCGTTGACTTATCATAGCTTATGCGAACGTCCACAAAAGAATGAACCTGTATTTTATATAGGATAAAGCCCGAGGAGGTTTTCATTATTAGCTGTCAAAGTAGAGCTTCGATGATTTTAACTGTCTTAATGACAATAATGAAGATCTTCCATAATCAACAACTCGGTCGCGCCTGGCTGATTACAGTACCATAGACCTACCATGATTGTTGGTCTGTACTTGATCAACAATAACTCTCCATTCCCGGCTTATAATGTAGTGGTCGGACAAAGCAAATAATGTAGTGGCGTGTTTTAATACAGAATGAAACATAAGGTGTGAATCAGGTCTGCTGCCGCTTTCAGCATTTCTTGTCCGTCCCACAAAACAGTAACATTTAAAAGATAAATTAGCAATAAATTCGCCGCATTTACATATGCTTTGAATCAAAATGTGCAACTGTAGATCCTAAGTATATTTTACGCAAGTGAAGTTGTGATTCACGGTAGCAGAGACCAATTTTGGCGTCTATAGATGTCAGGTTCTGACGTCTAAAGTCGACCCCGCGCTGAAGGAGTAACCTTTTTTGATGGGCGTAGACCCATAACATAGATATTCAAATGAAGTAGAAAGAGCTGAATCAGATATACATCAGGAAGGTTATTAAACCTCGCTTATATGATGAATACAAATTGAACAAACCTTTTGGTTTCCATTGTTTATACCAACTATTGCAACGTTGTAAGGGTAAAGGTTACTATAGTATATAGAGAGACCTCGATGTTCCGTCATCATCTGCTCCAAAGAAATATGACGGAACTTCGAATATGGCAGAGTTTCGGAGCAGCTCCCCCACCCCCCCCCCCCTCCAAGCTGTGTTGGAACTTGGAACCGAGGATATATATATCTAATTCATACTGTAATGTTATTATATTAGTACATGTATTGGTTGTGCGAACAAAATAACAACATAAATATGATACAAATATAATTTTATTATTTCAAATATATAATTGCATGCTTTTATTATTTCAAATATATAATTACATGATTTTTTTAAAATATTATTTGTACATTCTGACTTTATTTTTGGAAAAAGTCGGTGACACAAGTCTGTTTTCTAGATGTGGTAGAGGTAGTGTCTAGTGCACGAAGGGTGGACCATGTCTGGTCTTGAATCTGGCAAGTCAACCACGTGAATAGCTGAAATCTGTAATATCCATCTGCTCGCCGAAAAAATGTGCTTTATCCACTAGCACTGTCACTGGTGCTCCACGTGAGCGAATGTCATTAAACCACAACATAAGTGCTTCTTCAAGCTTGCCATATTTTGCTGCTCTACCAGAGTGCTCATGAGACATCCACTTTTCTTTGCTGCGTAAAATATCACCCACTGTCACGTCCCACTCTTTGGCAAAATGAGCGGCAATATCAGAGCATAGCTTTAGGATGAGCGTCTTTGTAAGCACAATTTTCTCGTTTTTTATATCCATTGAGGTCAGTGCGTCGTCGTTTGCATGGATTCAAAGCCATCGTGAAACTGAATGACTACCATCAGCATATTGTGTATTTTATACACTTAATCTGTTTGTCACAGTAAAAGAACAAATGAGTATTAATTGCTTTAATCTGTTTCCATTGTTAATTTAACCGAATAATAATGTTTTCATTTGGTAGTCGAAATGACTCCAAGCAATATCACTCAACTCAGGTGTTGACAGATTCCAGTGAGCAAATCTAACACATTTCACTGTGTATAGCACCGTGCATGTCATTGCTCGGGCGGGTGGCTTACTGCTCCGACTTTTATGTTGCCGGACGTGCGATTATTGTCTTCCTGTTATTGTAGGGCTTTACATACTGTTCTTTTCACAATGGTAAACCGTTCAACTCTCAAATAGGTGTTGGCACTTCCTGCTAACCGAAACACAAGATATTCACGGCTTAGAGTATAGGCCTAATCTATGAAATTGATGTCCTCAACGTAGATGACGGCATGAATAATTACGATCTGTTCACAGAAGTTGCTAGATACCTATAGATTTAGTTAACAAAATCAAACATTTCGGTATTGATATCAACACCAGACATATTGAAGGTTAAATTATTTAATCTTTATCAGCTTAACTAGCGGCTATATACACACGAAATTAAACATTGTGCCAAGTAGGCCTATGACTGAACATTGTTTCAATGTGCGAGACGTTGGCTTTGACCCAGGAAACATTCACCCAATGTTGGTACAATGTGAACCAATAGTCTCAGACACTGACCCAACATTGGGTGAACGTCTCGTGTCTGTTGGGCTGTATCATATGTATCACATCGCAGGTTATGCAGACTAACTTAAAAATAATGGTCCAACTTTATATATTGTACTAGCTATAAGGCCTTGACCCAGAGATTGGCGAATGAGCATCCAAACTTTAATTTATTCTACTGGAAGCATTTTCCGCAAACACAATACGTTGAACCAATGTTGTTTTAATATCTGCGCAGCGTCGCCCAGAAAACACTATACAGAGGCCCGTCATGATAGTCACAGAGGCCACACGCCTCTGGCAAAATAACATATTGTGAACGATAGGTTATTTAGTGTATTAATAAAATATCAAGGTCGGAATTAATATTTATGTAAATAAATTAACTTAATTCGATTATTGTTGTTTCTCTAAATCGCTTCTTTTGAACTTCGAAGGCCATTTTGTCTAAATTACGCAGTTTCAGACCTCACATTGCTAATATTCATATGTTTAAATTTAACCGTGGTACAGTTGTGCTATGATATATCGTTTTAAATGTAGTTTTGCCGCAACATATATTAGTTAACATGGGGAAAGAAATGAATTAATACACGGCCAAGGTTAAAAAAGTACACGAATATAATGTAGCACACATAATCATTATCATGGTTATGCAACAATGTTATGAGAGGCGTGCACCAAACCGGCCTGGAAAAAACCCTAATGGACAAGAAGGCTTGTCGCGGCCGCCACTAATGGGAGTTGACGTCCAGCGGGTAAGGTACAGACCCATGATTATACCCTGGATGTCATCATGGTTGTGCATATATAGTGTTCCAAACATTGCTGCCTATGATACTGTGCACTATAAACAACTCTTGAAGTGAGTGTGTGAGTGAGTGAGTGAGTGAGTGAGTGAGTGAGTGAGTGAGTGAGTGAGTGAGTTAGTGAGTGAGTGAGTGAGTGAGTGAGTGAGTGAGTGAGTGAGTGAGTGAGTGAGTGAGTGAGTGAGTGAGTGAGTGAGTGAGTGAGTGAGTGAGTGAGTGAGTGAGTGAGTGAGTGAGTGAGTGAGTGAGTGAGTGAGTGAGTGAGTGAGTGAGTGAGTGAGTGAGTGAGTGAGTGAGTGAGTGAGTGAGTGAGTGAGTGAGTGAGTGAGTGAGTGAGTGAGTGAGTCAGTGAGTGAGTGAGTGAGTGAGTGGGTGAGTGAGTGAGTGAGTGAGTGAGTGAGTGAGTGAGTGAGTGAGTGAGTGAGTGAGTGAGTGAGTGAGTGAGTGAGTGAGTGAGTGAGTGAGTGAGTGAGTGAGTGAGTGAGTGAGTGAGTGAGTGAGTGAGTGAGTGAGTGAGTGAGTGAGTGAGTGAGTGAGTGAGTGAGTGAGTGAGTGAGTGGGTGAGTGGGTGAGTGGGTGAGTAAGTGAGTGAGTGAGTGAGTGAGTGAGTGAGTGAGTGAGTGAGTGAGTGAGTGAGTGAGTGAGTGAGTGAGTGAGTGAGTGAGTGAGTGAGTGAGTGAGTGAGTGAGTGAGTGAGTGAGTGAGTGAGTGAGAGAGTGAGTGAGTGGGTGGGTGGGTGGGTGGGTGGGTGGGTGAGTGAGTGAGTGAGTGAGTGAGTGAGTGAGTGAGTGAGTGAGTGAGTGAGTGGGTGAGTGAGTGAGTGAGTGAGTGAGTGAGTGAGTGAGTGAGTGAGTGAGTGAGTGAGTGAGTGAGTGAGTGAGTGAGTGAGTGAGTGAGTGAGTGAGTGAGTGAGTGAGTGAGTGAGTGAGTGAGTGAGTGAGTGAGTGAGTGAGTGAGTGAGTGAGTGAGTGAGTGAGTGAGTGAGTGAGTGAGTGAGTGAGTGAGTGAGTGAGTGAGTGAGTGAGTGAGTGAGTGAGTGAGTGAGTGAGTGAGTGAGTGAGTGAGTGAGTGAGTGAGTGAGTGAGTGAGTGAGTGAGTGAGTGAGTGAGTGAGTGAGTGAGCTGAAGCACTGTTTTGGTTTGATGTTGAGCCACCGCCTACAACGTTGGCCCAGCATCTAACCTACAGCACGTGGTCCAACTTCTTGTGTTCAGTGGGCAGCAAATACCAATCGGCATCCAAGCCTGGAACCAGCGGCGCGTATTCAGCGGCAGTTACAATGTCACCTGATGATTGGGCGATGGCCATATAGGGCAGTGGTTAGCACCGCTGCCTTTCACGCTACAGTTCGGGGTTCGTTTCCCGGTCGCGGCGGTTAGAAAAAAAACACTCGTAAAACTCTGGATTGTGGGGAGCCTCATTGACAGAGAGGTAGCGAGCTCGGCCTCAGACCTCCAGGGTTTGAATTTCGAATCCTGTATCTGGAGGGCAGTGTCATCTCACTCATCTCACCATCATCAAAAGGTTCTCCTGGGCCAATTTAGCCTGAATTTATGTGCACAAAAGTGGCCTAAAGCCTGATTCATTTTTAATTGTCACATGATTATTGGGCGAACTATCAAGCGTTTTTTCATCTATTAAAACTCCACCAAGCCCATTCCCAGTATTCCTTTTTGCCAGTAACTGATAATCAGCTAACTAATATTATATAATCATTCGCAGAACGGGTCATTGTCACATATACTTAAAGCTACACAATCAGACTAAAATCATCAGAAAATCGGTAATTTTATTTTGACTTTTTATTATGACTCTGATGTAGACTAGAACTGCAAAAGTTTTTTTTTGTGCTGCGCATTTACCAGCTAAGCGAGATATAAAGACGGAATTCCCGTATTTTTTTGCTAAACTAAAATCATTTCGCCTGGATCTTAAGCGCGAATCGACAAAAAACATATAGAAGTAAAAGTAAGCAAGACCCTTCCAATGGGTAAACAGGTAAACGGTATGTCATATATATAATAGTCTGGTCTGTACTCTCGTACAAGTTACGATATATCGTAGGCTTCGGATTCGTCAGATGGTCATCTCGACTAATCCGAAGCCTACGATGCATCGTAACTTGTGCGAGAATACGAGCCCTGACTCTCACAACATCACTTCACAAAATGAATAACTTTTCCCCAAGAAAATCAGGCAATCATGTATTAATCAGGATGAAAGCGTGGAGTTTATAGAATATCTGGCGTTGCATATATTTGCAAAGACTGCTTTATGCCAATAAAGCACACATCAGCAGGAATCAGGGTGAATCAACCTGAATATATAATTTGTAAAAAATACAGCCGCAGTCGGGCGGGATTGCAAATAAATAATTCAAATCCATCTCAATTCGGGGGTGCATGTTTCTTTTAACTGGGGGGGGGGGGGCAAAGGACAAATTAAATGCCATATGATAATTTTTTGGGTGGTGAGTTTTCGCTGACCACCTCGTAAGTACCTCTGCAACCGCCACTGAAACTATTCGCAAATATACTATTTTGTTTGATTTGTTGTACTTTTAGTCCCGCCATTGACAGATATATTATAATATTTGAAATTTACCTATTACATGTTTTATATCTTTTTGCTATTTTTTTCTTCAATTTTTTTTTTTGGCCTTTAGTGGGATTGCTGGAGACGTCGACGAAACTGGAAACGGAAAACAATATATGCATAGAACTTATCATACAATCTGATTTCGTCTCTTCTGGCTCAATCACAGGCCATTCATAAAGTAATGATGCATATTACTGTTATATTCATGGCGAAAAGCCGAAATCTGCCCTCACAAATCAACACCAATAACTATAATTAAGGACATAAAAAAACAGGAGCATCAACCGGAGAGTGAACATCGATTTATCACGCCTCGATAATGATCTTGGAGGGCGGCAAAACAATCACAGTTGTAACGTATAATGTTACAAGTCCTGCCGTTCAAATGCAGACATCAGTGCTGGCAATACAAAGGCAAACAGCGATAACGGCTTAGTTTTCAAATAAGGAGTTACTGCAAGGCAGTCGTAGCCTTAACAGGAAAAAAAACTGATGAAGGAAATCGAGAATGGTGCTGAAAGTAGGCCTAATGGTGCAGAAAAATATGATTTTTTCTTTTATGACAAACCAGGTGGCACATTTCAGTGATACGATTCGAATTACAGTAAGTTAGGTCAAACCATTCATAATTCAGATTGATTCAAATTAGCATACCATATTATTGGAAATGGTGGACAGTATATTTCAAAATATATAACCGGGAAGGGACTACAATAATTCAGAAAATCGTTCTCTGCTAGTAGGGGAGGGGGGGGGGGCAGACTGGTTTAACAGACACAGTCTGCTGTAAAATGTTTGATTGTGGAAATCATATTTACATTTGCTCAGGATCACAATCTAGGGTAACCTCGTGAACAAGTTGCTGGAAACGTGTGAAAAGCAAAATTCATGATGGCCGCCGGTGGCCCATTCTAAATCTCAATATTTTCTAACTTTTCTAACCTCATTTTTTACTAAATCAATGACAAAAAAATCATTCGAACTGTTATTTTTAGGATTCAAAGTCAACCTGCGTCGGATTCGAAAAAGTCTGTCCTCACTTTTTCACAAACAATATACCAAAAAATTAGATTACAACGCATTCAGAACTGGTAACCAAGGCCCCACGTTTTAGTCGTCCCATTCCTTTTCTCAAACGATTACATTTGCATCCTTTTAATATTCGCAATATCTTTAACCTAGATACACAATAACTTTTCGAACCCTAAAAGACCAACCAACCTGCATATCTGACTGACTTACATGTTGGGCGAAATGCTTAAAATATCTACGCTCCACAAATTCAAAAAGATTTGTTGCTCGGCATATAAAGAAAAACACTGCGACAAGAGCTTTCTCTATATCTGGCCCAGCTTTATGGAACGTCATTTCTGTGCCTATATGTAATGCCCAATCAATTTGACCACTAAGGAAATTACTAAAATCTCACCTATTTCATCTGGCGTTCCCACCCTAGCTTCTCAGTAGTCCGACTCTCTGAGCTCGATCCGCTGAGGATATAGGAGCTATAGAAATTGTATTAATTGATTGATTGATTGATATCGCTCTCTCTTCTCGACTTAACCCTCTCAGCGCTGGAACCGTCTTTAGAGGTCATAATCTGACGTCCAGGAATGTCAGATTCTGACGTCCAAGGACGACCCCCGCGCTGAAAGATTAAAAGATACTTATAAAGGTACAAGTTCCTATATTATGGGTATTCAAATAAAGCGGGAAGAGCTAACTAAGACCTTTATGATGATTTTAAATTGAAAAAAAACCTTGATCTCCTTAGTTTTAAAAAAAATATCCAGCGTTGAATGCAAGGTTTCCGCCAGGGGGTGTCCGGGCCGCCCCCCGACTCGGCACTTGATATCCCCTCTAGTTAGCAAATAAAATGATGGTATTTTCCATATTTTGCTGTTATTTAGGCCATTATTGGCATTACAATTTTTAACTCCAATTTTTTTTATCCCGGGGGAGGAACCCCGGACCCCCCACCCATTTCGGACCCCCTCCCCACATTAAAACATTCCTGGTAAGGGTTAAGGCAATCGGGTGCCTCCCTGTCAAACAGAAACCCTTAGTCTGTGGGCAGGGGTCCGTTTTCAAGTGTTTAATCCATCCCCAGCAAACACAATACATTCACCTAATAGTGTTTTGATGTGGGCCAGCGTCGCAGACGGTGCTCCAACATCAAGACGCAAATGGGTTAGCCGACTTGGGTGGGGGGGGGGGGATGTGTGGGGGTGGCAGACGCATTGTTATATCTGTAACTACCAGGTACTTATTCACACCTGAGTGAAGTAAAACCCAGGGAGATAGTATAGGCCCCCTAT